>JANZLQ010000001.1:18415849-18455982 GCA_026212715.1 Elanus axillaris
ACACCGCCCGTGCCCGGCCGGCCGGCAGCGGGGGCCCGCGGGGCCGAGCCACCGCGCAGCCCCCGCGGCGGAACGGGCTGCCCGGCCGACTCCGGCCTCCTCGGCTCCCCGCAGACAGGTGTTGGACCCTGAGCAGCCGCCAGAGCCGCTGAAAAAGCGTCAGGCCGTGCTTTCGGCGTGGTGGGCCACAAGTGTTCTTCCCTTGGTTTGGCTCCGTTTGGTTGCCTTTCTTGTTCCCCGACGTTTTAAAAAGTGTGGAACTGCCAGATGTTCAAATACATCCACAAGCTGGGCTTGCAAGATAAGCACCAAATACCACAAGGCTGTGGCTGAAACGCCTGCAAATTCATGGCTTTCAGAAAAAAACCAAACTTTAAGCTGGGTAGCTGAAATAGCCTTCTGTTGGTGCAGAACACGGCCATTTGGTGCTGGCTCAGGCTGGCTGCTTCACATCAAGCACCCCAGTTCCAACCGTAAATACTTATTTTGCACCCCCTGTGACCTACTTTTGGGGTTGACCACCAGCAAAACCTGCATTTCTACAGAGCTTGAAAAATGGTCAAAATGTACAATAGGGTCGGGGTTTTTTTCAGGATACTATGAAAATAATCAAGAAGTAGCTCTCCTTGCACCTCAGAAAACATAAATGATTGCTCTTGGCTGCCAGGGCTGAGAGGATTTTTTCATTGCGTAATACTGCAAAGTTCCCTCCTACATGTGTAAAATTGCTTTTGGTTTGGGGTTCCCCCCCCCCCCAAGTATATAGGCCATCCCAGAAGCAAATGCCTGACGTAATAGACCAATAATCTGGTCTGGTTTTGCCACTCCTGTGATCTTGTTCAAAGTATTTCTTGTATTAATTAGATGACTTTCTATGCATGAATCACAGTTTATCCTTTGCATAAAGGGAACTAACTATACTTTGGGAAAAAATAATACAGAAATAAAAATTCATATAAACATAGGAAGCCTAAAATTACTATTTTAATGGGATTGGTTATCCTAGGTGAGTTCGTTGTTTCTTCTTATGGTATGTTCCTTAGAAAATGCACAAAATGTTCTCTCAGACTCGCATCAAAAGTAAAGGAAATTTTCCTGATGGCTCATCTTATAAAGCCTTAATGCTTAAAGTCTATTCTTCTTTACTAACAGATAAAAAGAGAATTATTTTTCCTAAAACTTAACATTTTAATACTATTAGCCCATATTAAATAAATACCCTTCAGTGTATCAAAATCAACTGACACTTAGTTGGTTTTAAGTCTATTAACTGTCAGCACTTGCACCTTTACTGACAATTTCGGTGTGTTCCATGAGCAGATGCATGGAATGAACTCGGGTTTCTTCTGAAGTAAGTCCCTTACTGGTTGCTAAGTGACTCCTATCTTAGGCAGTAAGGCAACACGCAGTCTTGAGGAGCACTGTGAGAGGCCCAGAGTGGTCCATACAGGCCAACACATTTGATCTTCATCTTTTCTAGCCCTGTCCCTGGTGGCACTTCTGGACACTGCTACAGTTTGGTTAGTGGAGTAGATGGATCTGGGGTCTGATCTAGTTTGTCAGGTACTGTATATAACACAGCAGCAGCAGAACTGGATCCTAAAGAGATTTACTCTCCCTACAGTAATACTAGGAACGCTTACCAGAAAAGCACAGCTGTTTAGATCTTTTTTTGTTACTAGAGAACAATTTGGATGAATTAGAGTTTAAGTAATCATTTGTGATTGAATGCTCGCTGTACTTTATACATGTGCATTAGATTATATAGGTGAAATCCTCCTCTTCCTTATTTTTTCCTACTGGGTAATGAATCTTTTTTGTGATATTTAAGGCATGAGAAAAGGCCAAGAAAACATACCTACCATCCTTTGAAATTTAAAAAGCAATGGTTCCTATATCTCTCTGGGATTTCTCATATGAGGGATGTCCAGTATGTACACAGTGAATTCAATGTGTCTATGAAATACTGAATGTATTGGATGTCAGTGAAAGCTTGTATAGTATACAACCTAGAGTTGATCTGCACACAATAAAGTTAGCCTGTCCGTAGTGCACAATGTATGATGCATACCATTTGCACAGCGCAAATAAACCACACAGTTCATACACTGTAGGTCACGTGTGTCCCAGACATACCAGAGTCACTGCACATGTGATACAGGGTACCTACTACCAATAAGTACAGTAGGTATCATCCAGAATTTGTTATATCTGAAGGCAGTAACAGCACCTCTTCTAATAATTTGCCTGCCAAATGTCCAGAGGTCCTAGACATACAGCTAAAAGGCCACAGATGATTGATCAAGCATTTGTCTACTTCCAAGAACAGTGGAGTTGGCAGCTAGAGGAAATCCATAGCTTTCCTCCTGAACTCGCCACCACTTTGCTGCATGATCTTGTCCCAGATGCTTACTAAAGCAAGTCTGTGCTCAGGGTTTCTTTCCCTCTCAAACAGGGAATAACAGAACATTCCTTACAAGACCAATGTTAAACCTAACATAGTAGCTTGAGCACTTTGATTTTGACATCTAAGATGCTGCTAAAAAGCCCCAAATATTAATACGTCACTAAATCAAAATTTTATGAGATTGCTTTGTAAAGCTCTTGTGACTATTTTTAAAGATGCAGCCCTTGTTTCAGGTTGGCTGGCTCACCGGAGTCTTTTCACCACAATATTTACAGATTTCTGATGCATTTAGGGAGGTGTTTAATAGCTGGAAGCTGTATAAGAGGAGTTACCAGTTTTACTTGGTATGGACTCGACTCAGCAGTCTTACAGCAGTAATTTACACAATGGGACAGCACACCAGCTGTGGATTTGAGCCGAGGTCTGACTAATTGTCACTGGCAGAGTGGAAGTGGAGAAAAAAAAGTGGGCTTTTGGAGACAGCAGATACTTGTTTTGTCTGAACACAGGTGCCAAAACATGCCTTTAGATTCAGAAAATCTGCTTCCATATTGGTGTTTAGGTTTGCAAATAATAGCTTCTGAGTTTTCAGAGGTAGTAGTTTCAATAGGATTCGCATCTTCCTTTACAACAAGGACAACCAGTATGTGCAGAAGCCCTGGATTAAGTTAGCAAGTGTTGACCAAAACAGTAAGACAACCTTGCTATGCAGATAACCCTGGCTTTCCACCACCCTTTGGAATATACGTGTTTGTGGGCAGCCCTATAGCCTCTTCTATCACAAGGCCAGCCTTAGCCTCCTACTTAATAACTTGATGTTTCCTGTTCTTGCCTACATCTCTGCTTTTCCTATGGGAAGGCTTAATGATTTCTTTTATTACTACTTTTCCAGATTATTAGATAACACAACTTATCTTTGTTTCATTTTTCATGTGAGGAAAACCCTTTCAGAATTTATATATACTGCTATTGTAGCTGTCACAAAGGCATTTTATTCTCAATGGAAATCTCTTTAATTCTTTACAGCCCATCATTGGAGATGCACAGGAATTAGCAAGACATATATTTACATCATAGCCTTCCTAGCCAAAGTTTTTCAGTGGAAAATTCCTTATGCTTTATTAAAAATATATGACTAATGTCATCTCTCTAGTTACTATTTGAGTGAAGAAATGTAACTACTAGATTAATTTTTAGAATTTTTAAGTGTCAGATTAAAATATAAAAATAATTTAATTCAAAACAGAAACATTCTTCAAAATGTTTCTAATGAGACAGCTGTCGAACTCAGAAAAGTTATACTATATTTAACTTGTCTGGCAACAAGGGCAACAATTCAACTACAAGATGTAAACAACTGAAAATGTTTTAATTATTGGTAAGTGCATAACTACAATGCCAAGAATACTCAAAGATACATGTCCAGGAAAGACATGTCTTGAAAAATAAGAGAGGATATATTTTGGCTTTAAACAACTGCCCACATCAGTGGCAGCTTCTTTAAGCACTGCGCTTGTAATAGAGCTGCTGAATCTAAAGCAATAGCAATTTTACAAAATAACACCTGCAAATGTCATCATGGTTTAACCAAGGAGGTATGAATAATAGTGACAGACGTCATGTAAGCTCAGATCTTAGACTCAGCTAAGAGGTTTCATGAAGTTTAATTATCATGATGTTACCATTCTTCATTAAGATACCCCTCTTGGTGTGCAAAGTGTTTTTTACTCATTTAGCTTACACAAGGCCTAGCGAAACTAGAAAGAATATATATATAATCTGTGCCTTTCAAAGGGTGAAGCACAGAAGCCTTTACTGAACTGACCCCTGCTATGACTTAGGCATGGAAATCGGTGGCTCTGTTGCTCATAATCCTACACATTCAACTATCAGAACTACTGTCTCTGTATCAGCTGACACTCAGAGTTCAGAGTTTGCAATGCACCTGCCCAGGGAAACAGGCAGAGATGGGGCAGAGAAAAGTCTCCCAGGTTTTTTAGCATTCCTGCTTCCTTTCAAAAGAGATGCTTTTTCCTCCAAAACTGTTCATGTCACTTACATGTAGGTAAATTGAATATCTATACCTACTAATCCTCATAAACTGAACATCTACTCCCTCCCACTTTCTTTAACATGCATAGTGTGATGCTTCTATTGGATTTGTTTCTCTCGGACTTCAAAGTGACAGCTCCTGTCTCAGGGCTAGATGACAGACTGCAGTCATTTTAACCTGAAACAATCATAATTTTCATGACCAGAGCTAGACTCCTGTGAAAAAATTGTGGGAAAACCATACAGAAGCTCTAGCAAATTCAGAATTCAGAGGTTTATTTGGAGAGGCTAGAATTATCTAGCTTATACAAAACTCCAGCTCAGGGGGCTGAACCAGCTCTGTGCTTACATGCCCAAACTAAGATGTTTGTAATTGAAAAGTAATAGCCTAACTAGCGAGCAAAACAACTTACTTAAAGTCCTATGTTATGTGTGACAACTTGTTTCAGTAAGAGACTCCTTTTGTCCAATTTTTCTCAGCCATAAGAAAACCCAAAATGTAAATAAGGAAAGCATCTTGTACCAAATAAGAAAAAAATAATTAAAAGGAAGGAAAACACATCTACTAGGAATAAGTGGATGTTTCACACCCAAATGTCAACAACAGTAGCATTTCTGCAAACTCCCTATATCAACCTGAACATTCATTCTCAAGAGTGGGAATTAGTGACTTGAATTGGAACACTGTGTTGAGGAAGAGACTGAAATAAGTCTGGAGGGTAAGATAACAGCCTACCTGCAATTTAAGCTCATTTTGTTTGTTTTTTTCTCATTAGAACTTACTGCCGTTTGTCTCCTACAGGGTGTCATTGTTCTGTTATTGAACAATACAACAATCCTTAATAAACAGTATTTTGTTTCCTGTCTGTATTTTAGTATGCAGTATGAAAACATTAGGATTTGTTATTTTCCCCCACAGCCTTCTAATACCTATGAATTTTGCCTTTATTTCTTAATTCAGTGTTCAGGAATTTTGATACATACAATAAAATCAAATGTGAAAGCAAGTCAGACAGTATTTGTATCCCTTAAAAAAAGAAATCCTGTTATATGCAGAAGGCACTCTTCTGTTGAACTACTCCTGTTGAAGATTATGGTTGACCTCTTTAAGACAGTCAGATTTTGACATCCCTGTTCACCTTTCTGCAATATTTTATTCCATGCCAAGAAAATACTTAAAAATGCATTTTTAACTTCAGGCACATGTTTAGTTCCCATTGATTTCAATAAAATAAAAAAAAAATCATTCCTAGAATTGAGACAATGTTGAAAGACTTTTTGGAATAGAAGCAAAATAGGGAATAAAAACTTCTTTTGACTTGCCATTAGTTTGAACTGAACAATCTGTAGTATCAGTGATCCCACAGCAGGAAA
The DNA here is from genome assembly GCA_026212715.1 of Elanus axillaris. Lineage (NCBI taxonomy): Eukaryota > Metazoa > Chordata > Aves > Accipitriformes > Accipitridae > Elanus > Elanus axillaris. Next base: position 18,421,683 of record JANZLQ010000001.1, read on the forward strand.
AGGGAAATCCCTTAGAACGGCTTCAGTTGCACTATCAATTTCTGTTTCTGGGTGTCTGCCAGAACAGTCTTTAAAAAAACATGTTTGTCTTTGTGGACCAATATTCACTTACGTTCAAATTAGCCAGAACTTTAAAGTAACTTTTTGGAAGGCAAAGCATAAAGTACAAGAAGTGCTTAGACTTACATGATGAAATAAGTATATGTCTGTGAATAAAATCATAAATTTGAACCGTTCTGCAGTTACACAACTAACATCCACCTCAACAGCCATCAGTTTTGTAGGCATCAATTTTGCAGGTGAATGAATATGCATGGAACCCTTCACCCATATACAGCGCTCCATTTATGTGAACAAGACTCTGCATTGGGGCATGAGACTTAGCCAAATAAATCTTTAGCAAAACCTGCACAGATGATTCTGGCATGCATTTATGAGAAAAAAATCATACAACCATCTAACTGTACTTGATGTTAGACAGTGATTAACTAAGTTGTCATATCTTACTAAGAAATAAGTCAGTCTTTTCCCCTTTTGCAATATCATTAATATAATCCTTTGGCGTTAGCACTGTATTGATTATTCATAATAACCTATCTAGTAATTAGCCATCATTCTACAATTACTTAGCTTTCAATTCTCATAAATTCTAGCCTTAGCTTTGAAAGAGCAGTTTACCCATCAGACTCAACCTGATACCTTCTTGTCACTGATAGAATATGACTTCACTAATGCTAGTAAACATCAACTAACTATTCATTAGTAATTAGTATTCATTATAGTAAACATCAACTAACTAACTATTTCAGTCAGGTAAAGCTGTTCCCATAGAACGCTTTGTCCATCTTCAGGCATTTTTCTTAAAAGGTGTTTTGCATTAATAAGCAATTAAAAAATTAAAAAGAAAACCTGAAAATGTAAGTTTTCTCTAAAATTTATTTTACAGTGGCTCTAGCAAGAACATTCATATTAATATTGTTATGTTAATTTTCTAATTTATTTGAAGTGAAAGTTAAAGTAATACCAAGGGAAGCACTCCCTCTCTGCTCCATTAATGACACCCGTGGCCTGACTCATATTACAGAGACACTGCTGGGGAGATCCCCCCAATATCCAAAATGGTATGTGGAATCTCTTGGCACCAGTTTATTTATGTAGCTGTGCTCAGGGGCAAGATACAAACCCCTCTGCCTCCGGATGTTTTTCAAAGAGAGAGTCTTTGGCAACTACGGTGGTCTTAGCCTTCAGTTTCAGCTTTGTGCAAGTATTTCTCTACCAGAGCTGAAAATGTGGCTTACAGTATTTGCAGAGCTCTTTTTTTTAATATCTTAAGCAGAAATCTACTCATTAGCTTAAATCGAGCTAACAAGAAAATGCAAGTATTACTGATAGCTTGCTGTTATCTTGCTATAATACTTCTCCACCCTGTTATTATGGCTAGCACTCCCAAATGGATGGAATGACCTGTTATCCTAACCCAGAGAACTGGCTAAAGTACAATTTTTCATGGAGCAATTATGCTCAGTGGCCTAAACTGTGACATATTTAAATAATTAGGGAAATCAAGCCTCAATATAAGTGCCCATTGAAAATCTGAGAAACAAGTGTAGTCAACATTTCAACAAAAATTTCATCAGAAGCAAATGCAAAGTCTTATATCTGGGATGGAATAACTCTATTCAACAGTACAGGCTGGAGGACAACTGTATAAGAAGCAGCTTTGAAGAAATGGATCGGGGAGGCCTGGTGAACAAGTTGAATATTAATCAGTTGGACATAAAGCAGTGTGTCCTTGCAGCAAAGGCAGCCAACTGCATCCTGGGTTGTTTTAACAAGAGTGTAGTCAGCAGGCCCAGGGAATTGATCCTTTCCATTTGGCACCTCTGAGACTGCATCTGGAGTACTGTGACCATTTTTTGATTCTTCTGTACAAGAAAGACATTGACATATTGGAGTGAGTTCAGCAAAGGGCCCCCAAGATGGTCAGAAGGCTGGAACACACTGTGTAAGAGGAGAGGCTGATGGAGAAGGCTCAGGGCACATCTTAATACTGTCAGAGGATACAGAGAAGATGGAGCCAGACTCTTCTGAGCTGGCCCAGTAATAGGATGAGAGGCAACAGACACAAGTTCAAACATAAGAATTTCCAATAGCTACAATAATTATTTTTTTTTTACCACAAAGTGGTCAAATACTACAATAGATTACCCAAAAAGGCTGGGAAATTCCCCTCCTGGGGATGTCCAATACACGACTGGACAAGTCCCTGAGTAACATGTTCTGGGACCTACTTTGAACAGGGCATCAGACTAGACCTCCAGAGGTCACTTCCAACCTAAATGATCCTATGATCATGGAAAATTTATCACCTTCAGCACTCAATTTCACAAACTGCAGGCTGTGGACCTCTCTTCTGGGGGAACTGTAAATAAACCCCATTACAGATCCACCAAGTAGAATCAGCATATGTGAAGAAGAAATGGTCAAAACCTGTTCCTGTTTGTTTGAAAAGGCAATGTTGATTTGAATTTGGGGAAGGGTTGCACGTATCTAGATATTACCAGAAGAACTGCTCCTGAAAAATAAGTCTGTATTCAATGCTCATGAGTGAATTCAATTTAAATCAAGGTTAAATTAATACAATAAACAAAATCAGATCTTTAAGATTCTGCATATCAGGAGATCAAACATTAATAAATTAAGGGAACAGATATGGAAAGTTATCAACATCACAGGGGTCTTGATCATATGAAGCCTGGCATGTGAGTCAAACATGAGTTAGCAAGAATCTTTTCCTGCCATATAAGTGTCAGGAAAAAGAGGAAATATTTTCAAACAACTTCAAACAACTCTGAGAAGAAAAGGTTTAACAAAGTCTGTATATTACTGGTAATGCAAAGAACAGCTGTATATAACTATATTCTTAAACTACACTGCATGGGTTTGTGCATGGGAAAAGTAAAACAATGGCAAGATGAATGGATTTCAAATTGTCTCTTAACACAGTATATTGATTTTTTTTTTTTTGACCTCAATTGGGGCTGAGGCAGGGCTCTTGCTTCACTGCAAGAGAGATTGACTTAAGTTGCTTTTCAAGGTAAATTTCAAGTAAGTAGTCTTTTAAATCTATGGGCTGCTCACTAACTATGTCTTCAGTCCTATAAAAACACATAATTGCCCATTACTGTATTCAGTAGAAATAGTGAAGTATTCATTATGCACGTGCTTCCAAGTGTTTTCAGGATGAGAGTCCATGCCAAAGTCAATTAAGTATAGGGCTCCAAAATGGTTGGAAAATTATATAGGATAAACAGGCAGAAGATGTTTCTTAAGTGAAGGTATAATTCTGGATGTCAGACATGGTCAGAAGCATTGTTGTGATGTATTTAACATTGCGAACAAACAGAAGAGTTGTTGTAACATATAATTATTAAAGAAAACATTAACACAATTAAACTTCTAACTAATGTCCATTTACACAATATTCACATCCATCCTGAGGAGCACAGGTTTTTCATTTGTGAATTCCTTTCTTCTGTAGTCTTTCTGTTTTGACCACATTCTTACTGTCAGCAATCGATTTCGTACTTCCCGTTGCAAAACAAGTATTTTGTTTATGCTGTTGTGCATAACAAGTTTCAAAATGGTGATTAATTTAGCTAAAAAACTGCAGAGTGACTACATGCTACCTAGGGCCAAAATAAGCCACCTAAACTGAGGCATCTAGTTGGAGAGACCCCTGTATACCTGAAACACCCAAACAGCAAATACAACATAGGTCCCCTAAGAGACCTGTGCTCTTCTGGTGTACTAACTGGGTGGCAGACAAGATACCCTCTGTCATCTCAGGTGACAACAGATGTCTAAATTTAGAAAAACAGATCAAACTTTTACTCTCTAAAAACCTTACTAGTCTGCTGGAGACATGCTACATCTTTAGGACAGTATGTGTTTATTAATACGGTAAATTTTTGGTTTGTATGTAATCCTCAGAGTACTTTGCCAGTCCTTCTACGCTGAGACTCAACAGCACTTCTGTACTAGGTATTACAGCTATACTTTGGAAGAACTGAGGTTCAGGGAGATTGAGGGCCACATTCAGTTTTCCCAAATTCTACTTCAGTCCTTGTGTCCAGCATTTTCCAGTAGAAAAACCTACAGTCAACCAATCAAAACACTATCACTCAGTTGCAATTTGGATGGTGTGAGTTTGGCCTTACGTAACTTCCTCCAGGATGATCACTTGGGACCATAAGAACCCTTGGATTGAGTCTTAATGGGGAATTTATCCTGACTGATTTTTAGAAGGCAGTCTGAAAGGAGAAAATGAGGGCTATACAATACATTAGCTTGTGCTGTTGTAGTGAATAGCAGGTTGTAGTAGTAATTGAAGGAGGTACTCACTAGGAAGCTGAGAATCATTCCAAATTGTCTGGGGGAACATGCCTGTCTTCACAATTATTATTCCTTAGATAATTAAATAAATGGAAATTGGCTGTGGGAATCACTGTTTGGAATAAAATGGTTCAGTTCTTTAACATTTTGTATAGGTGCCTAGACTTGGAGATTTAAAGGAAGCCATCAACAGAAGTATTTCATTAACTAATTTAAGACATGAGATTTATTCTTGTTATTCAGCTTTGTTAGGTACAGCCATTTAATTAGTAAAATTACATAATTATGCTCTGTTTTATCAAATTAACAAATGCAAGATACATTCAATTCAAGGTTTATTACTTTCTCTAACATGCACAGGCCAAAGACAGGACATAAGAGAACAAGAAGGCTGGACATTTATTTACGTAGGAAAGGAGGGGGGAAGAAAGAAAATTCAAGACTGTACCTGCCAGTGCAGACACGATCTGATTGCCAGTGGGGCCCATGGGAAGTAGAAGGCAAATGGGAAGAAAGAAAAAAAAAAAAAAAGAAAAAAGAGGCTTTGGCACACAGGAAGACAGGACTGAGAAACAGAATAAATCCAGCAACTGACCAACAGGCTGGGTGCCAGGCACTTCTGGATTCTGATCTTAGATTAATTGTTGACTCACCATGTGGCCGTGAACAAATGACTCCACCTTGTATGTTTCAGTTTCTCATAACCAGGGTGATATTTATCTACTAGTCTCAGGGAATGTTGTAAAGATAATTAATAAATGTTTGGAAAGTACTTAGAAGATGAAAGGCCAAATTCACAGTAATGGCTAGGAGGGCATCGAACTCACTTGCTCATTCCTTTTCAGCAAAAAACAGTCTATACTTACAGAAAGCATGCAAAAAAAACGCCAGCATGGACTTGTTACTGCTGTCTACTCTCTCCTCTACCTATTTTCACCTATGATTACACTCTATATTTAGCTAATGTTTGATTCAAGCAAATCATATGTGTACAACTATTTATCAGCTAAAGTTAATCACGTGCCAAACTGATTTATCAGATTAGATTCCAAGACTAAATGGTGTGTAGAGGGCTATCTTTTATCGTACATCTACAGAAGCATCTGATAAATACTTTTTCAAATACAAATAATAATAGCTGCTAAATTATAAAAATGTGACAAATACATTTAGCATTGGTCATCAGCTCTCTTAAGTTGGGATCATTTTTAAGGTCTATTTTTGTTCCTTAGCATCAAAGTACACTGTTGATGGTGGGTGTTCATTAGAATTTTATATTATTAAAATATATTTTTAAAAAAACACCACAAAGTATAGGATACATTTATTAGTTCATCTAATGTCAAAAGCCTACTACATCTTAGGCAGCTTTGTGTTTATTTGGTCACAATCAGACCGGAAGCAGACTAGTATTCTGGGCTGGCAAAATTCTGATTACTTCCTTTCCCTAATGACTCCTCTGCTGAAGGCTGAGCTCTTTCAGGAAGGCAAAATAGTCTTAGCTGTTAGGCCATTAGTGTCTTATGGGTGCCAAAATTCAACGGTAATTTCTATCCAACTTAATATGCCTGTACTTTCTATGAGTTTATTTAAAGTTTTGCATGTCAGGCTTTATATATGCAACTATCTATGAAATCACAACCTTATTTGGTAATGCTGAGTAACAGAAGAAAGCAGTTGAGAAAGTTCACTAGCCATCCCTAATTGAAATTTGTTTGTAAACTATTCAAATTATTTAACAAATTTTTTTAACATATAGTTATTTATTTTGTTGCCAATTAAGATTTGCTGTGTTTGGGTCAGATACTGCCGCTGACTTAAATAAATTATGATGATCTAATACAGCAATAGAAAAGACTGCTATTCAGTGTGAATTAGTACATGCAATACCAGACATGCCATAATAATCAAGTGATCAGTCCACTTCTGCTTCTCCTGTACCTCATCAGTGAGTAAACCATTTTTTCCATCTAAGGAGAACAAAAAAAAAAACTGCTGAAAGACCAAAATATTGTTAAACACTGAGATAAAATTTGCTTTTATGGCCTAACACATTTTTAGTTTTGGGCAACCAAGTGAAAAATAATTTATCATCTCTGCAAGGTAGGAAGCACAACTGTGTGCTTTATTTGCCAAACAATAAGAAAACTGGGTTGTCCAGCCCATTTTCAAGTGGGAACACAATCAAACACACACATAGGTTTTGTTAAAAAAGACAGCAAGTTGTAATTATTTAACAAACAAAATAACAGCTAGTTTAAAAACAAACACAGGCTGTATCTCCAAGCTATAGCACACAATCGCTAGTTTTCAGGAACACCACATATAGCATCACTTGAGAAGTTGCAAAAAGTGACATTACATCTGAATATTCACATCTGAATATAAAAGAAAAACAACAATATTTTTGTGGTTTGAGTGGCTTAACTGAACATTGGATGGAGCCACTGATAATTCACTGCTTGCTTTCTCCCTGCTGAAACCAAAATGAAATGATATAGCAGCTTGCTAATCAGTAATCTTGGATTCATCCTGTTCCGGGCTTTGTGTTTGATACAGGGTGCACCTATACTGTAGTCTCTAATACCAATCTAGTTATGGCAGCACTGAGTTGAGCAGAAGCTACAGAGTCTGACTAGGAAATGGGGTACATGCTCAGTTCATCAATATCAAGCTTTATGCTGCATACCTACTGGTACTGATACTGAACTAATACTGCACATGCTATTCCAGGAAAAACATATCAATAGTGTGTCATATTTTCCTTTATGCTTTATCAGCAGCTTGATAGCTGTAGAGTGACAATCCACTGGTCCAAGTTTATTTTTGATTCTATCACAGGTCTTGTGTGTATTCCTAAACAAGTGCATATTTTCTCTCAGTTTCCTACAGAGTCTTTTAAAATTTGTGGATGGTGTCCTGCACAGTAAATTCAGAGTGCTGTCATATGCAGTCATGTCTAGTTTTATATCCTTTAATTTCCTCATCTACAGAATGAGGATTATTATACGTGTTATCATTAACGGGTCACTAAGACGTTAAATTCATGAATGTCGGTCAAGTATTCTGGAAACCTGAAAAAGGAGACAGTATTCAAAGAATATTATTATTAGTTTCACCACATGCATATTACATGAAGCTTAACTCTACAGAGAGGCCAGGGAGCAGGAGACAGGGAACAGTGATGTTATTGTGCCCAGAGTGATATTAGAACAATGACCATTATAAGCTGATACTTTATCAACTGAACGGAACAATGGCCAAGGCTTGGCACCCAGTACTAAATTAGTTGTGACATTATAAATCAGAGAGATCATAAAAATGAGGTCAGTTCTCTGGGCTAATCGTGTTTGGCTATTTGCTGAGCATTGTTTGCATAGGAAAAACATGTAATTCAGTTTTCAGATCTACTGTACTAAAAAATGAGAAACTCAAAAGGCCTAAAACTCAGCTGAGCTCCTCCCTCAGTGGTATCAGTCAAGTTGATTTGTGGCAGGATGCTAAGCACATTTAAAAATCCCAGTGGAAAGTGTGCAGTTTGCAGGATTCACGTGTCATGATTTGTGCTTTGGGAGGGAAGTCACACTGTTAACACCTAAAACATATGTTGATCCACTGTCCACAGTACTGGGTGCTCCTCAGGGAACAAAGCAGTTGGACAAAGCTAAGTATTGGGGCTACCACTATATTTTTCCTCGCCTACTTGATTACAATATATATATATATTTATGTAAATATATATATAATACTAGATATTTGGGTAATTCAACCACCATTTCATATATATATATATATATATATAGCTAACAGCACTGGACTTGTCACACTGAAAACTACTGACCAGGTAATATCCAGTGTATCTAATCTTACTATAGTTCTCCCAAGGAAAGATCGTTACATAGTCAGTGAAGAGGTGCTGAAGTTCAGTTAGATATCACCTTCCTTGAAGGTCTTCAGAGCCCTCTCACCACTGCATGACTTCCCAACATGTTTACCATGTGCCTTCTGATGTGAAACAGGTTTTTGGTGACCAATCTGCACAAGAATTGTAGGATAAAGTACAACTGTTACAGCCCTGACTGTGCAGCAGTACAACAAAGAATGTAGCTGTAGGAGCAAAGAATGCTTGTCTGTTGAATGGAGGGACAAGAGGGGAAGCAGAATTAGTAGAAGCAAAATCTGAAATGCAAGATGGGATTCATTTATTTCAGGTGTTAGAAAAAAACATGGAATTACAGAATGGCTGGAGCAAAAGAATGAAAGTGGCTTGACTGGCCAGGTCAAAAAGTTTATTCTATTGCAAACAGTGTGATAAAAGCATGAAAGGTAGGAAAACAGGTTAATTGATCACATACAGTACTATTATCAACATGAAAGAGGTAAGGAAATTAACTTCAGTAGTTGAGCACTCTAAAGAAAATAAGACTTCCTGCAAATATAATAAATATGATACACGCTGTCCTTGTCCTCTCCTCTCTCCAGTGTAACTTTATGGAAGTTAAACAGAAATTCCATTGCAGCCATGGGGACAACTATCAGTAAAATCTTTGTACTGGAGTCTGGGGCAGATCAGTGCATATGGGAAATGGGTTTTAGATAGCATTTTACACCAATGCAGGTCATCTAACAGAAGCAGATGTGAGCAGCCTCACTGGAAAGACGGGCAATCAATTAAAGGAAGATGTTGCAGGTAAACATCAGGCCAGACTGTGGCAGGTTTTATGGGCCTTGTGAGATGCTAGACACCTTCAAGCTTTTCTTGATCTCAAAGATTTGAATAATAGGACAATTCAGGTTGGAAAGGACCTCAGAAGGTCTCTTGTCTAATCTGCTCCAAGCAAGGTCAACTATGAGATCAGATTAATCAAAGCTTTATCCAATCTGGTCTTGAAAACCTCCAGGGTCAGAGACTGCAAAACCTCCCTGGACAACCTGTTCCACTGCTTCCCTGTCCTCATCTGCATCTTCTTTTATCTCATCTGAGAAATTAATTAATGCTTCCAGTTACCAAATATCTCCTATATCTGTTCCTGCTTCATCTGCATTGATATTGGCACCCTGGAATTGCTTTTACTCTGCTAAGGAGGTAAAACTAACTGATTTTTTTTTTTTTTTTTTTTTACAGATTTCATACAGTATAAACTGTGGCAATGTGACAAGGACAAAATGCAAGGGAGATGATGCTGTGCTATAAACTTCAGAAAAATCACCTTTATTCAGGGGATTGTAAAGCATTAGCAGATGGCACTGCCACGTTATGAACAGTCTCACAGTTGGTATATTTAAATTCTGTCGGTTAAAAGGCTCTAGTGTAGTGATTTTAGGAGTTCCCATCCAACATCAGTGCAAGCTGAAAACATTCTCACTATCATCAGAACACGGACTTCAGTCCCTAGGGATGTTTTATGAAAGAAGTGAAGCAGCTGTGCAAGCATTCCTGCCAAAATAATCAGTAAAACAGTAACTAACAGTTACTACAGTAAGTGGCTGTATATTATGCACCCTGAGAACGGCAGGCAAAGTGAGAGCAACAGCTGTGGAAGAAGTAGTTGGGGAAATAGAAAAGGACAGGAAGATACTCTGCGATACAGATTTTTATTCATTCTGAGGTATGCATATGTGCCTTCTGAGACAGGGGCCAGGATGCTCACCACCTCAGAGAATTAAAAATCAGCAATGTTGTTTGTGTCCCAGACAATGCAATGATAAATGTTCTTTCCACACCTATGCACAGAGGTGTGGCGCTCCAGTCTTTCATCAAATCTCTATTTGCAGGAAAACAGCTTGCTAGATAAAGCTAGTGCATAGTAAGAGCCTTTCATAATGCACACTCTAAACCTGCCTGGGTTGCCCAGGAAATTTCCTCCAATTAATAATCCTTCCTGTTTGAAGATGGCTTTTTTGGATAAATCTGTAGAGACTGCAATGTGCTCAAGGGCAGAATATTGGCCCAATTACACCACACTCACTCCTCAGACAAAATGTGAAATTTTCAGTCAGGATGTCGCAGCTGTTCCACCACTGTGCACATTGGTACTATGCAATAATTCAGGCCAGGAAATGGAAATTACTTCATAGTAATGCAGAGCTGGTGATGTTTTTTAAAAATTCTCAGAGGTGAAGTTTTATTTCACAAGAAACCATCAAGTAAATAAATACATGAAGCAATGGCACCAAAGTCAAGCAGGAAGTCTGCTTAATAACTTTCAAATATGAAGGACTGAAAGTACAGTCTAACATAAAATTACAGTAACACATGGAACAAGTAAAAATATCCTCAGCCTACTTACCTCAACTGCTGGGTTTACCAAAAATATTTAGCCTGCTATTGGATCACACAGAAGCTGCTTCATAGTCAGTAAGAACTACTTGATCCAAGCATGCACCACACTCTGATGAGAAATAAACTATTAAGAATTAAATAATGAAATGCTGTTAAATTATTTTTCTATGCATTAGGTTGGTACTCTCTGAAAACAACTGCCACCTATTCTGCTAATCAGAAATTGACAGACACATCTAAACCCTTGCAAAAAGACCTATTTACTATCTACAGCTATATTACAAAGTCTTACTTTTAAAGATGAACTAGTTAGAAAATTATTACAAATGAATCATATTAATGCCTAAGCAGAATTCCTTTTTGTTGTATCTCTCAGTAAAAACTGTAGCAAATGCTTCAGTGGACAAACAAAAAAACCCATTCTAATGCTAAAATGCAAATAACTTCAGTGAATCAAGTTATTTTTAATTAATTATGCTAATTAGCATAGTAAAAACCTCAAAATTGAAGATGATAAACAAAGGCTAGCATTGCCAACTGCCTAACTTCCCATACAAGGAGACAACTCAGACTATACTGGCATTTGTGAAATTGTTTTATTACTTAACAGCTAGTAGTAGTTAGGTATAGCACAAGATACTCTGCCATTTTGTTGTTGTTGTTGTTGACTTCTTAAAAGGAACGTTTGATACTGGAGCATAAGATCTATTGCATTCATCTAAGTGTCTGACATTCTGGCCTTGCTCTGACCAACAGCCAGTACTAACTACAGAGCAGATTTCAGTAGATGTGCAATTCACTGTTGCATTTGCACAAACTATTGCAGGAGACTTAAGGGCTTAAACCAATTCCTTTCTGACACCTGCTTATATGCTGAAGCATTAGATTTGGTTCTGCTTGTTGTACAGTACCCTATGACAAAATATATCATCAATGCTCATAAAATTAGTCTATTAAAAAAACCAAATATTTTCAGTTCTAAAAATATTATAATGCCACCACCCATCCCTGCTTTTTCTATTCTAAAACTAAAGAGACAACAATCCCTACTATTTGGATGGCTCATTGAACTATTTTTCCAGTTCTAATACAATTGTAAATAAATTCTCTCACACGTCAACCATATAGTACCAGTGAAGTGTTAGATCAGAAAGATAATTAATGTCAACACTGTTAGCAATCATCTTGCTAATCATCTAGCAAGTATTTCCTCATTGTTGTTCTGTGTAGGGCCAGACATGTAAGCAGAATAGATGGTGCAACCTGTCATTAGAAGCTCTGATGGGAAGAGGCTGAATACTGCAAACCTTCTCCTCCCCCACTCCCTAAAATCACTTCCCTATCTACATATTAGAACAGAAAATCTTCACCATCAATATCCTCAGCTTTGTCTTCAGCATCAGAATATGAGACACACTCATGACTTTGCAATGGCTAGAAACTGAAATTGGCCAGTCAAATCTTCATCAGCCATGTGCATGAGGTAGCCATGTGTTCTGCCTTGTCAAACAAAAATACCTTCCGTTTTGAAAATCTAAAAGCAGCTTGAATAAGACTGAATATAAAATCAAGATAATAGACTGAGGTATATATTGAATACTGAATATGTTTATCAAGGTAAATACTAAGACCTTCTGCATGGTTTTGGAATGGAGTAGTGCCTGAAAGAAAATAGTAAACTGCAGTGATCTTAGATGTATATTTAGATGTATATTAACTGCCTCCTTTGCTATTCCATTTCCACTAGTGTTTTAATTCACTTGAGTTTAGGCTTTAATGACTTCTGTAAACTTGAAAAAAATATTAGTTGGGTTATCCATGATGATTTAAAAATCCTTTTCAGAACAGGATCTGGCAACCTCAGAGGTCATCAAGCCTAAGTGAAAATTTTTTATCAGTAGGCAGTGCAGATCAAAAGTGGAGTAAGAACAGCAGCTATTAAGGTACAGAACTAATTAAAATTCTTCCCATTCTCCTTAAGTGTTTTTGGGGTTTTTTTTGTTTGTTTGGGGTTTTTTTAAGTGTTTAGTATCACCTAACTTCCTTCTTTAACTTCTAATTAATTGTTAAATATTTGAAATAATGTTGGTCCATTAAAATTCCAGACTCTTTTCATAAGTAACTTCTACATTCTTCATCCTGGGAATAACTATTCTTGTCACTTAGGGCTTCATCCTGAAATGAGTTTATGCTTTAGGATAAGTCTGACCTTGTCACCTATGCAAAGCACCAATTATTCCCACATATTCCACTACCCATACAATATTTTCCAAATAGTTTACAGTAGTTTTTATTTTTATACATAACATATCAACAGAATCTAATCAAGTCCAAACTTAGTTCTGAAACTAGCATGGGTTTCAACACAAGAGCTTGCTGAAACTTGTGGTCACTTTTCTACAGATTCCTAGTGATTTATACGTGGACCTAACCGAAAAGTCACAAAAATCTAGAACTATTTAAGCAGGGAAGCTTTTTTACAAAACAAATCAGTATCTGCATTGCATCATCATCTCTGCTTTGCCACTTACAGAGACTCCTAATCTCTTCTTAGTGTATAATTTTAATACACAGTTTTTAACTTCCAAACTGTTTTCTCTAAGATGATTGAGCCCTTGCCAATTTTTCTACATTATTCTTGTTTGATTTTCACTAGCAATTTCTTAAACTTTTCTATCAACACTTCTAATATTTTATCTCTGCTTCACTCTTTCCTAGGAATGACACTAACTAGGAAATTATTTTTCTTTAGACTAACTACAAACTCCTTATTTGACACCATACATACATATGAAACAGAATTCTACAATATAAAGAAATGCTACTAACAATGATTAGAGTATCTAGGATGATTATTATCTAATACAGTATGTTTATGTGCATATATATAAACTTGTATTGCTGTACTCACACACAAACTTGCACACGCTTACATTTATACAAATGAGACATGAAGTTCAATTAAAGCTAATGGAAATCCTCCAGCGACAAGACTTCCAAGACTGTGTTGCTTATATTTGCTACAGAAAGAATGTAGTGACCCAAATAGTTCTTCACCAGCTATGTATTGCTCATCTTGCTTTGTAATCAACAGTCATTCAATTCATATTACCTACAAGAGGAAGGCAGCAGAATTTGGGTTTGCGGACTACTACTCATTTAAACAAGCAAGATGCAGATCACATGTCCAATTTCTTATATAAGAAGATGTTCATGCCTTTTATTAGTTAAAAATATCAAATATGATTGCAAACTAAAAAAATCCATTTTCCAATTATTACTCAGATCAAGAAATGCTTTTCATTTCCCAATATCATGCATGAACAGAATTTACCAGTTTTTCAGTCATACAAATATGTATTTTGTTCTCCAAAGTGTTAGCTCGTTTATTAAAAAAATAAAGGTAGAGGAAGCATACAGTCTGCAGGAGCCTATTTAGTGCATGATTGAAAATAAGCATGGCAAGTCTCCTGGCAACACTGTGTAAAGATGCAGTAAACAAATAAGTGTAAGTTACATGCATAGTAACTGAATGCTAGAGCCTTCATTTCTTATCCAAAAATATTTTGAATGGTTCTATGTACTGTTAAGGAGCTGTTGCACCCATTTCAGTAACAGACAATCCATGTAAGACTGCATTTAGTGGATTTACTTAACAGAGGATTAAAGTCAATTAAATAATTTAGATAAAAAGTAAAATGCAAAAAAAGAGTAATAATAATCTTCCTCTGATTTTTAAAAAATATCATTACCTCCTCCTAATTAATGTAATTTTTAATCAGATATCTTAATGTAATTTCTGTAGTTGCTGTTTAACTAATAGAGTAAATCTGATAGTTGCAAGGGCTGGCTACAAGGCCTTTTCAGCAGCTTATCTGCCAAACCTGTCCATTCTGCTTTAATTCTGCTGAATACTTAACAGTTGTGACAAACTTATCACTTAAACTCTGCTCACCAATAAGCCAGGCACAGCCTGTGACACTACTGTTCAGGGGCTTGGGTGTCTTTTTTTTTCCCCACTGGGACAGACACCTCAAGAGTCCTTGCAGTCCGACTGTCAACATCTTAACCATACTCCTTATGCCTAAGGATTGCTTTAAATTTTGAATTGCCTTTTGAGTTTTGAACACTGCTCCTAAGAGGATTCTGACACTTACGGACTACAAAACATTAAGTCTGAACAATTCCTCAAGAGGAAGTAGCACAGTCTTGTGCATTCTACACAGCAATAAACGAGGGACTAAATTGTAATACTGACATTGACATGAATAGTGAGAATGGGGCAAATCAATTTACCACAGTCTCCTATTTAACCTATGTTATGCAGAAATTAAAATAGTCTCCAGCAGCCATTTTGGGGATTACTTACTACTTTCTGCATACTATAAACACACATTATTACTGCAATATAACTTCTTTTGCAGGTTGTTACTGAAAGAAAATGTGGCTTGGTTTTCCTTTTTACCATGCACTTGTGCTAGAAAACTAGTTCTCCTAGTCTAATAAGTTAAAAGAAGCAAAGAAACTTTTATTCCTTAAAAAATTCTTCTGAAATCCATAGCTGTCCACCTCTAACAACTGAGAAACAGGTTCCGAAGAGATTTTGTCACACACTGGACTTGCTTTCTCTACTCTGAGAAAGTACACACCCAACTTCTCCTTGATCAGCAAACAGTAGGAGACAAATCCATCTCATCTTGTTCAAGGTGGCAGTATGATTTCAAAAAACAAAAGAACTTCTGCCACATCGATCACATTTTTTAGTGCAATCAGCATTTGAAACATTTTTTTTTTCTTGCTTATACTTCTTTGCATGTTCTTTCCTGGGCTTCATTTATCAAATAGAGATGGAGACAGCATATAGAGCTATGTGGACCTTTGACCTGACTCCCTGCAGCCACTTGTGTATTATCTTATGTTCTAACCTACTTTTTTTTTGCCCACAGAGTGCCACAGATCAGAAGTAGCAGAATTTTCATCATACCAATTTGGTCCTGTAATTCAGATGTAAGTATACTGACATACTTTTATGACTGAGATAACTTTATTTACTATTTTTGGTGCATTACAAGGAAGAGCCATATCCATATAACATACACATAGTCCACACTAGAAAAAAATCTACCACATTCCTCAAGTACCTATTTTCAGCTTCCATATCATGGACTGAAATTCATTATCTCCCTGATAATAATTTTTCAACATTTCATTGAGGATGGAAACCTGAGAAGGCTAAGAAGATACAAATCAAGTGAAAAACAGTTGCCAGTTTTCCCTTCTTTTGAGAGAACTTTCATCCTTTTGGACTAGAATAATTCTAGAAATTTATGTTCATTATAATTCATTGTCATGCCTCTTTTTTTGTTCTGGTCCGGAGAGAATCAAATGTAGTCACATCTTGTTCATGTTGCTTGCAATTCTACAAGGAAAGGGTAGCTCCATAGTTTAGTTTCATATGCTACAACTGCTAGGCTACTCTAAATTTTCCTCCTTTATGCCTATGTAAACTGATACTGACATTACTGTCACCTTCAACCCATTGAGACTGTAAGCAAAATTTAGCAAAGGTTTTTTATTCTAAATACAATATTATTATTTCTGACTTCCACTACTAACCACGGTCACTACTTCTGAGTATGTCTGTTAAGTTACACTGATAACCCCATATTCTTTTTAAAAGCTTTTAAAAGTTTACTCCAACAGCATTAACTGAACTTAAATGTGTATAGGCTGAGATTTTAACTTACAGGGATCTAATGTTAGTTTTGGGTTGTGGGTTTTTTTTCAGACAGCTATCTTACTGTCCTGATTTCAGAAGTGCTAAATACCAGCATCTTTCATTAAAGAAATGTTGGAATATTTATAAAGATGACATGTTACTCAAATGTTCAGTGTTGCAAAATTGTATGATTTATCTAGGCTACCTCACTCACATATGCTAATGTATGTCACTAGCAGGAAGACATTTTTAAGCTTTCTATTACCTAAACTACTGTTAAATTCTGAGCCATAGTCAATGCTTTGCTAAATATCCACCAGATAAAATACACGCCAGGAATTATGTAACAATGCCTCTCCCTCCCTTGTGGTTATTCCTGCTCCAAATGATGAATTATTGTATTATGAAATCAGCACTGTGAAGACTAGGAACTCAGGCAACATTACTGCATTTCAAGTAACTGTATCAGCTACAGATAATACTATTAACATTCAAAGCCTACCAACATTTACATTGCTGGTTTCTTAGCTTCTAGTGGCTCTGGCTTGAGAGACAGAAACCTTTTGAGGGCTATTACACTATCTAGAAGATGAGGTTCTTACACATCACAGTAGTTATAGCCTTTTTGTACTACTATATATCCCTTCTTAATTTTAACAGCTGCAATTACTCACAAAATTGTGATAAGAGTGGGAAAGAGTATAGGATCAGTGATGGTGTTTCACAGGAGGATAGTTGGGGAGAACAGTCAAATCTCAGTGATGTTTAGACTTTAACTAAGATGGCAATCATAGTAATGCATAGGACACAGCAACTTGCAACTGGTGAATTTTGCCTTTCTTCAGGCTTTATGTCAACATGACAAACGGAAGATGCTTTTGCCCTGTGATATTCCAAAATAAATGTTTCATGAGATCTATTCTGTGTGCTTTTCTGTCAGAGCTCACCTAGCTGTGGAATCCTTAGTCTGCTGCCCCATGAGAACTTGATCAGAATATTTTCCTTCCAGCTACTGAGATGAAGTGTCTAGGCTGCCAAGCAAGCATGATAGTTTAAAACACTCAACATAAAAACTGCGATAAATAGATACAAATTCACCATTCAATGCAGAGAATTTTTTTGTACTGAGTAATTTTCTGACTGTGACTTCATAAAGCAAAACCAGCCTCATTTTAAATATGGATATAGTTAATTTAAAAATGGAAATAGTAATGATATTAGGTGGAACATGTGAAGAACAGCCAGGACCTCAAAGTTCTCTTCCTCACTCTGCCAAATCACTCAACTTCGGCTTAGATTTCCTCTCTGTATTTATCTCAGTCAGTCATTTTGAGTTTTATGGACCCTTAAAGCATTCAGAGCACCAAGTATCATATTCATCATAAAATGATGGTGAACAAGTATAACCCTCAAGACTCAAAGTTCTAATAAGATTTCAGTTATTTGGGTCCCAGGTTGTTTTGCCATGTGCACAGGCTGATTTGTACCAAAGCTTCAAGTAGAGGGGACAAAAAAAAGCTACAAAGGAATAAGTACAATGGGTAAATGGGAAGCCCTCAGCATAGCCTAAGGCACAAAGAATGAAGTAGAAAGATAAGTGAAGCCTAACAAACTGTCTGATAACACGGCCTCTGGCACATTAGAATTTGAAAAACTAAGAGTTTCGTTTCAAGTAACTCCCCTTTCCAAACCTGGAAAAACTACGTTTTCTCTCCTTGGTGTCCAAGTGGCTATATTTGCTCACTAGCAAGCACTAAGTCCAAATGTCTGTAACAATGAGAACAAAGGGACAAAAAGCACTTGAGAGCAACACATTTAATAAATCAATCTAGGTAAGATCCTAATCCAGCTGGGCATCTTAAAACAAACAGCCTTACCTTCACTCTTGCCTCAGAGAGCCTTGCAAAGCTATTAGGCATTTCCCCCTTTCTCCAGGCTACTCAGACATGTTTTGGTCTGCCCAAACTCACACTTAGGCAGGTCCATTTTGTGTCTATGAGAACATGCTTTAGGGGACTGTAACCTATCTCAGCCAAAACGATCAAGTCCCTGATTCTAAGAGACCCATATTAGAGTAAGACAAACAGGCTGCTACTTCTGTACCTTCAGCCCATCCTGCTCAGGCCTGCCTACTCCTTCAAAGCAATCTAATCGCTCTGTTTTATCTTCAAGAAAATATCAGTTGTACATAGTATTAAACACAGTACTTACTGTCAGGGAGGCACTCCCAACAGGAAATAGAAGTAAGCACATAATTATCCCTCTAGTCTTCTCCAGGCTTCCAGCTCAGCTTGCAAAGAGCAGGTTAACTGGGCAGGCTGACTCTTCACTCAGAGTGTATTTGGTGCAGTTGTCTTCTCCTTTTCTCATTAGGCAGAAATATTAGCACTGATCTGATTTTGCCTCAAGATGCCCCAATCCAAGGTAATGCAAATGAGGCATAGGTCCACCCAGCGTTCACAAGCAGTTCTAAACCACTCATACGCCTGCTCCTTAGTGGCATCAATAGAAGGGCTTACATCTTCCAGCCACCAGCTTCACACTGCAAACAAAATGTTTGTTGTAAGACTGAGCACTTGACTTTAAGATCCCTGAACATTCACTGCTCAAAATGTGTATCTGGAAATCCGATCCCATATTCAGACTAGACTGTTACTATAGTAAACCTGTGTGTTGGTTATTCAAAGTATGTGAGGGACTGCCATGCCAGGTTATGTTACTCTGTAATAAGAGTGAGTTAACAAACAAGAGATAAAACCAAATCTTTTAGTTCTACCCTTCTAAGTCAAACTACCACCCACATGAACTTCTCAACTCTCTTCAACTCTAGGCAACCTGCACAACAAGGTGCTCTGCACTAAGGAAGGAAAGATTATGAGAATTAAAGGTCAAACTGTGCTCTCAGCTACAGCAACATAAGAGAGAAAGGCCCCTGTATTAATTAGAATTACTTCAGTTTTACACTGAAGAACACAGAATGGACTTGGAGTAGTCTATTTTTAAACCTTCTTTTATTTAAATCATCAGACAAAAGACTATGCTGGGAGTATTTTACAAACAAGCTGCTTGGTTCAGCACCTTTAGAAGCTTTAAGGAACGCAACCAGATTGTAAAAACTAATGATAGACTGATGCTATGCAAGTTCTCAGCTATCTTCACAATAGCCTTAAAATCGTCCACATGAAAGTGATGAAATTCTGCTTTTAATTAAAAAATTAATAATTTTATGAATCTGACCTATGCAGATGTTTTGTACAAAGGAATTCTCGGATTGTTGTAAGAATCTATCAGAACTAAATACTTAAAAAACTGACTGTACTTCAAGCTCATGAAAGTGTTCAGGCTTCTTGTTTTGTTTGCAATAATAGGACTTTTAAGGTGGAATGATAAGAGAGTTTGCAAGGTTTCTTGTGCAACTGATAATCTAGATACTTAACCTAAGGAAACAAACCACAACTTTACATAGATTCCAGTACAGAGATCCAGATCCCTGGTTGTATAAACTAACCTAACTCCCTTCAAATCCTAGTGTCAATCAAATTAGCAGAAGGATTACCATAAAGCAAACCCAAATAATTTCAACAATTTGAATTTTCTTAGACTGGTATGAGTAAGTTATTAAAATATAGGTTCAACTGAGAAGTTAATGTAGAGATCAATATTACATCTCAGAATTTACTCACATGGATTCTAACATTACAATGTCTAAACACAGAATAATCCAGGATCAGAACTGAAAATGTTCCAAAAAAGACAAAAAACCAGAAATGCAAATACCCTCTGACCAATGGTCTCCCCCTTCTAGAGACCTCATCTAATCCCAGGTCCATTTTTATTTTGACTATCTCTGGATTCATCGAACAGCCAGCACAGTTTTGGCTTGCTCTCTTGTGGCCAACGTAAGAGCTACAATTGTTCTGGTACTGTTCACTTCCAAGGACCTTCACAAGTGTTTTTTCTAAAGCATGACAAATTTCCTCAGATTACAGTCACTTACAGCTGAACCTATTAAATGACTCGAGTTTGAACCCACAATCAAGTTATCATGGCTTAACTTGTCACCAAGCATCAGCTTAGATTCAGAACTGAGTATATGCAGATTACTAGCTCACAACAAAGCATGGAAATGTGGCACTGCTAAGCCTCAAAGGCACTATCAATGCTACCTTGTACGTCTCACATCCATAAAATCATCTGACACAACCGTACTGCCAACATCTTGAAAAAGGTCTTTAAGACTGATAGCGGTTTTCAGAAAGACGGCCTAACATTTTCAGCATGCTTTTAACAATCTGTCAGAGCTTGAGCTTGGTTATTTGAGGGTACTGTTTTGGTCAGGTGTTTGCTAACATGGGAGGGCAACTTCAAATTATCCTCTGGCATCAGTAACTAATGCCTGTTTTGTAACTGTTTACATTGCTTCTTAGGTAATATGTGTTATTTTGTACATTTTAAAGATCCCAGATGCTGAAAAGGTGAGGACTTCAAAAGATTGTGAAATATTCCTTGATCTTTATTAACATTGTGTCAGGCATTATTAACCTTCCAAAAATAGTTTTATACTATAAATAGTTCAGAGCACGAGAGGTGGCACAAGAGAAGTGCACAGACACAAGCAGGTTGACGAGAACCAGCACTGAACTACATTGCCCATTTAGTTGTCAGGCAGATCAGCTCCTGAGTCACCTCCCACCTCTCATGATGAACAGTGCAAGCACATTGCAAACAACAGAACTACAGCAGCCCTGAAATAAGGTTGAATTAAGATGTCGCAGCTCTGCACAGGGAAAGAAAAGGTGCTGACCTTTTCCTTTGCTGAGTTTTAAATACAGCTGCTCTTATTGTAGGTACGAATATGTATAATTTCAGGAGTAATGACATCGCAGGAATCCATTCATTTCAAAAAGGAGTTATCAAATGCGCATTCCATATCAGTAGAAGAATCAGCAATTCATGGTAAGACCAGAAGTTGAAAACATTCCACATTTGCTATTATGCCTCAAGACCATTATCATCACTCTTATGAACCGACTGATGAAACATGCTCAGGAACAGAGTGATGAATTTTTGATTAATAAACATTAACTTTATTTATTACGGAACATAAGGATCATCAGTACCGAAATTATACTTTGACTACTGGGTTACTTGATCATCAACCTTTGTAACCTATCCATAGCAAATAAAATACCCAGGCAGCAAAGGTTGGGAGGTAGTCAGATTAAACAAATTACTCCACAGAACAAGAGTGACAAACTACAAGGCACACTAAGCAATAGCATCAAAACTGTTGTATGTGACCCAGGCATGTGTATTCCTTCTAGAATTTGAAGGACATGCCCCAGAACCTCTCCAGCCCCTAGGGAACAGTTCCCCAGCAGCTTCAGTTAATCTGCTTTGGGACTGCCAGAATCAGGTAAACACTGGTACACTGCAGAGAAAGCCAGATCAGCTGCCACCCCTGCCTCACTACACACTCAATCCCGCAAGCATGCTGATGTAAGGGTGGAGGCAGAAGTATGTTGGCTGAAGGTGGAAGGAAGAGGAAAATGGCCCTTTTATGGAACTGTAGTCTCAGCTTCTGTTAAAGGCAAATAAGCATCACATTTGCAAGTTACTGTACTATTAAATATTCTTATAGCCAAATTGTCTTTTTTCGTGCTTCTATTAGGAGCCAAAATCCTTACTGTCCCTATACCACTGCCAAAAATTCCAATCAACATCATGGATATTCCAAACAAACTTACGGATACTACCAAAACAAGGTGTAATCTTGCTCACAGGCTCCAAGTATTATCAAAATATGTAACACGTATGATTATGTGAGTCACAAATCACAAAGCAGCAAAAGTCAACACTTACACCTCACGTATTAAAATAGCAGATATGTCAAATAATTCATGAAGATTTGCACAGTATTTGTAGTGTAGTCAGCAGCATAAGGACTTGTAGGATTTTATGAGATTTCTATCCCAGCTGAGCTATCGGTAGTAGTCTCTTAAGTTTGGAATGGCTCTTGAGTCTTTAGAGTAATTACACAACAATATTGAAAAAGAGGGGAAGGGATAACACAAGACAAAAAAATAACTGTAATGTTCCTATGTCAACCACCTTGACAAAGTCTCACCCAAACTCCCCACTGATATCCACTAATATTTATTAATAAATTATGATGTTTTCCATGAATATCAGGAGACTTCCAATTTCCTGCAATATGCAGCTCGTTCACCAATCAACTCAGTGATGAGAGCATGTAATTCCTTTCATAAGTAAATCAAACTCTACCTTAAATTAATTTTTTGTTCCTCATTGGTGCTACTGGAAGACATTTTTAAAACCTTCTAGTCACAGTAATTGGCTCCTTTTACCATTTCTCAGCCTAAATTTGTTCATGGTAGCAAATCATGGCAATATTATTTGTCCTTGTGCTATCATCATCCTGCCACTTAAACAACCTCTTCCCTGACCTATTTATAAAGATGGGAAGACAGATGCACCACTGCCATGTATCGATAGTAGACTGGAAGAGACAGAGAAGGATTAAGACCATCCTACTAAAGAGGAAAACATATAATCTTAATATCTGTAAATATTCTAGAATTCCTATCTGCTCTGGAACACCTCCTTTATTTAAAGGTATTTCCAAGCAAGCTGCCTGACTCGGGCCCAGGGTCACCACCCCACCAAACACTTCCAAGGCGAAGCACTTCCTCTTCTTTTTCATTTGTCTTTTTTTTTTTTTCCTTCTCTCCCCGCCCCCCCCCTCACACTCTACAAGGCCCTGTCTCCAGCCCTCATTTCACCTTGGCCCTGCCAATGCTCTGACGGACGAGCTGACGGCTCACCGTGAGCGCATGATTCCCGGGAACTCTTTCCCTGGGTCCTGAAGTCGCCCGCTGCCCGTGCGGACGGCAGGCCGCTACCGGGAGGACGGGAGGACCGGACCCCCTCACCCCTCGCCGCCAGCGGCAGCCGCCTCAGCCGCGACGGCGACGACCCCGCCCCGCCCGCTCGCGCCTACTGGTTGGCGCGTGCTCAGTTGCGCCTGCCGCACGCATGCGCGCTCGCTGCCGCCGGGCTGCTCGCGTGTGTGTTTCGCGGCGGCTGATCGCGCCGCTGTTGCCGCTGCCGTTACCGGGTTTGTGCGCGTGGTCCCCGGCGGGGCGCGCACCGGCGGTGGGCGGGGGATGTCGGGCCGCGCGCCGCGGCAGGAGGAGGGGGAGAGCGCGAAGCTGCGCCACAAGGAGGAGCTGAGCCGGAGGGTGAGCTGAGGCGGCCTGCTGCCGGGCGGGAGGGCCGCGGTGCGGCTAACGGGGCGCCGGCCGCCGCGGTCCTGTGTCGTCGCCCCCGCCGCGGGTATCCCCGCGGTGCTCTCGGCTGCCTGGGGCGGGCTGCCGAGCCGGAGGGGGGCGGCCCTGCGAAGCCTGTAACCTCGGGTGTGATCAGCGTGAGGAAGAGGAGGGCAGGAGGTCCTGTCAGGAAGCTGGGGCTCCTGCGATACGGGGCTTGCGTTAGAGGGCTCGGAGGAGAGCGTCTGTCGGGTAGCGAGTTCTCGTCGGCGCAGCTGTTAGCTGTCTTGTCAAATGGGGTTTTTGGGTTCTTACTGCTCCAGGTTGGACTTGAAATGTCAAGTGAGTCGCAGTGAGGTTTTTCTCTGTAGCAGTATCTGTTTCAGCAGTATCTACTCAAAAAGTCCCAAAGGATTTCAGTCACAGAGGCTCACGCTCCTCATAAATCAGCTGTTTTCTGTGGTGCCGATAGCTTCGTTTAGTGTGAAATCTCTCAAGTCCTGTGGAACTGCTTTCCCTCAAAAAATGACATATGGCTATATTGTGTAAAGTCAGAGGTATTTTTGATTGCCTGGGAAGCTGTAAAGCTAGGACATAACAGTATTTTAAGTTGTACTTTCTGTTATGCTCAAGTGGCTGGTTTAGTCTGTAGCAAAAGGTGACGCTGCTGGCATTGTAAATATAAGACATTGATGTAACTGCTGGAAAAGTTGTCTTTTCTGTAGGCCACATTCAGTTTGGCTAATCTAGCTCTGTGGCAGCTTTCTGCTGTTGTACCAGTTCTAGGAGACACAAAGGAAGAATGAAGAAAACCATGTTGTTTGTTTCTAACAAAAAGCATTAAGTGCCTGCTGACCAGATTTTGTTCTGTTTTTTGGCTTTTATGATGGTTCTTCTGATTGTTCTTTGGCATTTGTAGCAACTGTTGTAAAAGCAAATGGGAATACTTGCCACCTCTGCCAGTGCAGTTGAACAGTGGTAAATCCCACTAAGGAAGTTCATGCAAAACTCCAGAGCAATGGAAAGCCCTCTGTTGTTTTTAATACAGTTTTAGGGATCTTGGGGTTTTAGTGGTTTCATTTTGAATCTGGCAAATATCTGTAATATAAAGTATTGTAGATACTATGTTAAATTTTGTTTTCTAAAGTTATTTGATGTTTTATTAGTTGTGTGCACGTTTTCTTTTCTTCTGGGGAAAAAATGTGGTTTCTGGTTATAAATAGCTAGAGGTACTCTGGCTTCCCAGTGGTGATTGCTTTTGAGGGTAGGAGAAATATAAATCCATGCAAGAGAACCTGTTCCTAGAGTGGTTACTTTAAGTGTTCCCTTTTTATATCTGATTCCACTTTGTCTTTAATGGTCCATTCGGAGAATAGCAACTATATATGCATGTAGCTGTCTTAAAATATCAGTGTGTTCACCACCAGGATTACAATACAGTGGTTTATTTTTAATTACTAAATTGAATCGCATCTTTCGCCTTTCAGATTAAAGAGCAGAAGGTTGTAGTTGATGAGCTTTCTAATTTGAAGAAGAACCGGGTAAGTATTTACAAACTTGCTTTTGACTATTTCATTTTAGCATCGGAGAAGTAAGCATAGAGACAAGAGAGGAAACAAACTCAGAGCATGCTGTCTTTTAATTTAATACAGATTTTAGTACAGATGTGGTCTGCTATTCTCAGAATAATTTGTCCTCCAAATGATTTGATTATGTACACTTGTGTAGTGTTAACACAGTACGTTGTGGGGTTTTTTGCCTTGTTTTATTGGAGTTACTTCGTTAAGATGTTTGAGTTGATCAGACGACTTTATGAAATATTCTTACTTTCCATGTGTATGTGTTTTAAAATAAAATGTGATCCCTCATGTATGAGGAAAAGAGAAATGCAGAACAGTCGTGGGTTGACCATGAAATGTTTTTGATGGTACAACATTAGAATGTTGGTGGTGTTAAAGCAGAACTTACCCTTCTGTCATAAAAGTGAGGGGGTATATTGGCGGACCTACATCAGCTTCTGCTGCAGTGTGGTTGCCACACTTTGTTGCTTTGACTTAATGCAGTGTTGGTTTTGTTTTACAGAAAGTTTATAGGCAGCAACCCAATAGCAACATATTCTTCCTTGTAGACCGAACAGAAACGCTATCTCAATGCAAAAGTAAGTCTGCAGTGTAAAAGTTGATCAAATAGTTAACTATTTAAAAGATGTACTTGTAGCTGTTAATGATTTCAAATGTATATTAAAATGAAAAACTGGCAACTGTATATCAAATACAAAGTAGACTTAAGACAGTGCTTGTTTTTCTGGATTGGATAAACGTAAAAGTATTTCCACTCAATACATGTATGTGATAAAAAAGCAAGTGCTGAAGATGTAGGAAGAGGGAGAACATCTGTCCAACAAAGGAGTCACTGTTCTCAGTGACCTTTGGGAAGCTGTATAGGCATTTTGTCCCTTAAAAAAACCCAAAACAAAAAAAAAGTCTCAAAACTGCATGGGATGAGTAGGAAGACGATAATGACAAGTTAAACTGGAGGTTAAGGTAGAAATCTTTAGGTAGTTGAAAGAATTGATGTGTGGGATTATGAAGACAGGAGAATAGATGATAAGGAGAGTTGATGATTGAACAAATGTTAGAAATGTATAAATTTAGAAGTATACATTTATTTTCTACAATGAACAATTGCTACTTTTATTTCCTTTGATTTGAGTTAATAGTGTTGACACTTTAATTGACAGTTCACTCTTCTTATTACA
This sequence comes from Elanus axillaris, assembly GCA_026212715.1. Classification (NCBI taxonomy): domain Eukaryota; kingdom Metazoa; phylum Chordata; class Aves; order Accipitriformes; family Accipitridae; genus Elanus; species Elanus axillaris. Next base: position 18,448,127 of record JANZLQ010000001.1, read on the forward strand.
GATGTGTAAATCATACTGATCACATAGGCAACAGTTGGACATTCCCCTAATTCTTATATTTGTAGGGTTGCTGGCTTTGCGAGGAAAAAAAATAATCATAATCTTTGTATAATTAAAGACGAATAAGCTACAGTATCGATGTAACACAAACATAGCACTTTTACTTAGCTTTTCATGTTTATCTCTCTAATTGAACAAGTGGCGGGAGGTGCTCTTTTCTTATGTATGCTCTTAAACTTAGCTATTTATAAATTCACTCATAAACTTACCAGTTTATGAAACTGATTATTTGTGTATTGTTCTCTTACACAGATACATTAGATGAATTAAAGAAGGCACATCAGGAGATGGAAAATTCAGAAAAAGCTAAAATCAAGAAATAGTCCATCTGAATTCAAAGTCACAATGTGTGGTATTTGTTGCATTGTTACCTTGTGTAGCCAGCATGCTATTCATGATTTCTTTAACAAAGACATACTCTGCCATCTTAGAAGAAGAGGACCAGACAGTAGCCAACAGTTGATAAAAACTGTGTCAGATCTCTCTTATGAGTGTCTGTTTTCTGGACATGTACTTCACTTGAGAGGACTGCTGACTCCTCAACCTCTGGAAGATGCCAATAACAATATTCTTCTTTGGAATGGAGAAATTTTCAGTGGCGTTCATATAGGAGAACTGGAGAATGATACTGAAGTAATGCTTCATCATCTTGCATTGTGCAGTAGTGAAACAGACATGTTGTCACTCTTTTCATCACTTCGGGGTCCCTGGTCTTTTATTTATTATCAAGCATCTAGACACAGTTTATGGTTTGGTAGAGATTATTTTGGTCGTCGTAGTTTGCTTTGGCAATTCAGTAATGAGGTTGACAGTGCTTTCTGTCTCACATCTGTAAGTGTTTATTCTGAATTGGGTAACCAATGGCAAGAAGTCCCAGCATCTGGAATTTTCAAAATTGATCTCAAAGCTTGTGCAACAACTAAATCTTTGTCTTTAACATTGTTTCCATGGAAGTACAGCTGCACAGAGAAAGCAGCAGAAGAAATATTCATTAATGTTCTGGACCAAGTTTCAAAAGACATACCGAACCACATACATCTCGTGATGAATGACTCAAAACTATGTCTCAGAGCACCAGTTATCCCCTTAAATAAAACAATTTCTGAAGCTTTAGGTGAATGTCCAGGCACCAATACTAGCAACATTATCCATGCAGTTTCTGTAGAAACCCTTCAAGGATTTCTTGCAGAGAAACCCAAGAAAAAATTAGTCTGTCAGTTTATTGATGTTTTAGATGAAGCGGTGAAGAGAAGGGTTTTATCTCTCTTTAGAGAGGAAGATCAGAAAACGAGAGAAGTTACAGCCATGTCTAATAGGAAAGCACATGTTGCGGTGCTCTTCTCTGGTGGCATTGATTCTATGGTTATTGCAGCCCTTGCTGATAAACATGTGCCTTTGGAGGAACCAATTGATCTTCTCAATGTAGCCTTCATGACAAAAAAACAAGCTAAGCAAAATGGTACTGCTAAAAAACATACCAACCAGGATGTACAGCTTGATTTGCTTTGTCCTCAAGAAAGTTGTCAAGATCTTGATGCTAAAACTGGTGCTTATTTATCTTGCTTTGATGTTCCTGACAGAATCACTGGTAGGGCAGGAGTGAAAGAATTAGAAGCCATTAACCCTTCAAGAACCTGGAACTTTGTGGAAATTAATGTTACACTAGAGGAATTGAAAAAAATGAGGCAACAATGCATTAATAACTTAATTTATCCACTGGATACAGTCTTGGATGACAGCATTGGCTGTGCACTTTGGTTTGCTTCCAGAGGGGAGGGTTTTATTAGTAACCGAGGAGAAGTGAAACCATATAAAAGTCCTGCAAAGGTACTGACTTTATTGTTTTCTGCCTTATGCTTGACCTGTGAATATAAAACCAGTTCTATTTCAGAAATCAGCAGGGATCTTTAATATTCACGAGGCTTCTGAAATTCAGTGGCAGAATGTAGAATGGTTCTGTAATTATAATCTTTGTTTAATTCTGGAGTTAAAAACTGCATTCAGTTCTTTTGTCATGTAATGTGTATGGCTTTTCATTGAGCTTGAATAAACAACAGTATGACTAGGAAAAAAATAATAACCATCACCTAGCATTTTTGGTGTTTGAACTCCAGTAGTGAGTAACAGCTATTCAGTCCAAATTGAATAGGTTAACAAATTTAGAAATAAATATTAATGAATTATTAAGTAGTATTGTTTTGTGCCAGCATCCCATCCCTTGTAAAATTACTAGCTGCTTATTTAGGCAGGCTATTTATGTGACAAAATGGCAAATAATAATGGCAGAAAAGATGACTACTTGGAATTTTTTGTTACAGAGTATGATTGAATGGCAGAACTAAAAAAAAGTCATTCTTTCCTTTTTGTAACTTATTTTGATGTATGTAGCATTAAGTAAAAGCTTTTTAGTAACTAGATGATTTTATTGGGAATTTGGTTCTTGTATCTCGTTTCCCAATTTCCTGATGGCTTGTGTAGGGAAGAATAAACTGTTTTAATTTCAGGATTCTGCAGTCCACTGCTGCCTTTACTTTTTGAGGCTCCTGTTACTTTTCTACTAATTGCTAGATCCTAAAACCACAAAACCCCAACAAAAACTCCAACAAACGCAATAGTTTGCTTAAAAACTAGTACTGTAAAACACAGTTGATTTAGTGGACTACTTAAGGATGAACATCTCAGAGTTGTGAAACATACAAATTCATCTTAGGTCCAGAATGTGTCAAAATGAGTCATGAGTTAATAAAACATAAAGTGAAAGTGTCATTTTCCCATCAGTTACTATTGTACACATGTAAAAGATTAGTTGATCACTAGCTGGTGTTGGATTAGTAAAACATTTGACTATTTATGTTAAGAGACTTCCAGTTTTATAGTGAACTGCTGTTGAAGGCACAGTAATTGACCAGATATAGTAGTGTTGTTTTCATAACATTTTATGTACTTACTGAGTAGACAGAACAATACCAGATGTTTTACTTTGTGTAATGCAATTGTTACTAAGCCAGTAGCTGGTAAAGGAATAGTAAACTGGGTGTACATTTAGATAACTATTTATAACATACCACATGATCTTTGGCAACAATTTTTTTATAAAAGCTGGTGTTTAACAAATGCTGTTTATTGTAATAGAAACTAACAAAGACATTCTTCAAAGATACTGTTGTATTTGTGATGCATACATTATTTTGGTGGGTTTTCCTTGCATTGGTAGAAATGTTTATAATTTAGGTCTGATTGTGAACCTATTTCAAGTGTCCAGTGACTTTATTTGGAACTGTTTCAGTCTCTCTAAATGTGTAAGGCACATCCCATCATGATAGGTAGTATATTTAGAATACATGTATTGAAGTTATACTCCTTAAAATGCAGTTAAACATCTAAGATCTGTTACATATTATTAGCTTGCATAGATACTGAGGAAGATTTCTTTTATTCTGCTTTCTTAGGTTGTGCTTACAGGAATTGGAGCAGATGAACAGCTTGCTGGGTATTCTCGACATCGTGTTTGCTTCAAAAAATACGGCTTAGAGCGTCTGAATAAAGAACTTGAAGTGGAGTTAGATCGCATTTCTTCTAGAAATCTTGGTAGAGATGACAGGATTATTGGTGATCACGGGAAAGAAGCCAGGTATTACTGTTTTAACATGAAGCAGAACTGGTTTTGCCAGTTAGATTCTGATTTTGACGCTCTAACAGAAAGCTTAATTGAAACTTCTATGCATTTTACTGTCTCAAGTTCTGTTGCAGTTTTACTGATGTGTATGTACTGTGTTGTGGGTTTTTTTGTTTTTTAAAAAGTGGTCTGTAGTACTGTGGAAGAGTTACTTAAGGAAATTTAGCAACTTGAACAGTGGATTTCTATCGAGAAGTCTTAAGAAGCAGCAACAGATGTTGAAATAGGCAAAATTAAGTTGATTTTTTGATTTTTAAGTGGAACAGTCATCTGCGCAACTTTGAAGTGTTTGGTTGTGGTCATTTGGGGAGTGACTTTTGGAGAATGACAACGTAACATAGAAGCCACGTATTCCTGTCCATGAAGTAAAGGTGTGATCAATATCCACTGCATTTCCTGGTTGTTAAGTCAGGATAGTTAAAGAATGATTTTATTTGTGTTTACTTCCTCCACGCTACCACCAACTTGCAAAAAATTCCTGAGGTGTAGCAGAGGCCACTCAGGTGCATGAAAGGTCTTTTAATGTGATCTTTGTGCCAGTGTTTTTCCAAACCTGTTCTTAGTTGCATATTTTCAGTTTAGCAAAAAAACCAGTTGCAGTGGTGGATGGGCAATGCTGCTAATCATGCATGTGGTTCAATATGAACGCCTGGAATTTGGAATGTTGTCAGAGTTTGTTGTGTAAATTTCTTTGTTTCAAAATTACAGTGTAGCTTCATACAGTATTTTTAAATACTTAGAAGTTATCTTGAGAAGTGTTACTTTAAAATTTGTCTTGCTCTTCCATTGTATTTTCTGATTTTAACTTTTATAGGAAGTCAACATTTCTGATGCTTGTTCTGTTTTCTTTGCCTGACTTTTGAAAACTTTCAGGCTTATGAGTTTAAACAGGATATATTATGTTTCCTTTTTCCAAGACAGTGTAACTGGTTTGGAGACTTGCTTGCCTCTATACTGTGACAGTAACATCTAAGGTACATCTATAGTTAGGAATTGATACAGACTATTAAGTCTTTGCATGTGGTAAACGGGAAAACCAAGATTATTTGTATGAAGTTTTTAAAGGGTCTTTCCCCATGCATATCTTCCCTTCAGGTTTCCTTTTCTTGATGAAGATGTTGTTTCATTCCTCAATTCTCTGCCCATCTCGGAAAAAGCTGACTTGACTTTACCTCGAGGAATTGGTGAGAAATTGATTCTGCGCCTTGCTGCTAAGGAGTTTGGCCTTACAGACTCGACTATTTTGCCAAAAAGGGCTGTACAGTTTGGATCTCGGATTGCAAAGCTAGAGAGCAACAGTGAAAAAGCATCTGACACATGCAGCAGACTGAAGTTATTTTCAGTAGATGAATTATAAAGCTACATATTGAGATGTTGCATTTATTCTATATGCAAATTCAGTAAATCTTTGGAGTTTTTTTAGAATATTTGGTCTGGTTTTTACACATTATTATTATTATTAATCATCACAGTCATACATGTACACTCACTCACCCTTGGTGGGGAAGGGAATAGTGGGCTCTGGGGAAGAGAGGATAGCCAGAGTTTGGCTTTCCCACCCTTCCTAATCAATGTGTCACAAAAAGCGTATTGAATCTGTCCAATCTGTCATGTATATTGAATTAAGTATAGCAAATTTTCCCCTGTTGTAGAACAGGTCTGGTCTTGCAGCTATGCTTTAGAGGAGGGTTCAGGTTATGGTTTTAGAAGGGAGGGTGGGGTGAGGAGCTAGCCTGGGTTGCCAGAGCCAAAAAGAGCTGAGGGTTTCTGGCCTTGTTGCCTCTTCAAGATCTGCCCTCCAAGCCTCATGCTTAACATTTCATTACTTGAGAAATGGACAGCCCACACACACCCTGGATGCTTTGGGGCCACCCTGTGCAGCCTCCTAGCCCTTGGCCAGTTCTGCAGGGCTGGTTGGTTGGTGGTCCCAGCCTCAGGTTGCAGAGAAACTGGGAAACTCCCTCCAGACAGTTCTTCATCCTTCATTGGCTCCCTAGCTTGCTGACTGTCCTTTAGCTTTAGCTCTGCTACTTTTGCTTCTAAAATTGCAAAGCATCCATTGTTTACTTCAAGAAAGATCTCTTTTGAACAAAACAAAACAAAAAGTCTCAAAAGAAAAAAAGGCAGGCTGTGTGAGTATGTGGATACAATCATGGGGTTGAAATAGAAATATGAATGGACTTCCTCTGAAAAGAAGCTTGTCTTTCTAATTGTGTATGGAAGGATTGCAAAGTTAATGTATGAAAAAACTGGATACATGCTCCAGTGTTTTTTGTAAGCTTGGAGCTTAGTATTCAACATACTACCTTACAGTTCTGGTTTTTACATATGTCCAATTAAGTGGAGAAAGGAAAAATCCTACCAGAAAAAAAACATAATATATCTATTCCTACAAAGTATCTCTAAGGGTGTAAGTAGATTTTAAAAGTAATTTGTCAAGTCTGTGAAGAAATACATATTAAAAAAACTTAAATTTCAGACTGCTTCAAAGTGCTGGCAGATTTCTTACTGGTGCTCTAAGGAAAACTGACTCCCTAGTACCTTACCCTGGGATGTTTGCAATAGTTCTTGCATCATGCTCCAAAGCAGGTAGAGATTGGACCAAGAGAAACATTAGGCTGATGAAATGTGACTATTGTTCATTGTTATCTCTGTAGTAGTGTTGGAGTGATCCTAGAAGTTATGTGTCACCTAGGACCCTAAACAAAAAGTTGTGCTTTTTGTACCCAGGCAAATCGTTTATTTTTTAAACTGAGGCCTCTGATATTTAGAGAAACATGAGAAATAATTTTGGAAGGCTTCTAAATAATTTTAAGTAGTAGTTTTAATAAGAAACCTTATAATTTGGTGTTGGTAAACTTTTCCATTTATCCAGTTATTCTTGAGAAATTAATTTATTGTTGTTATTTATAGTACACTTACTGTTATTTGTGGAGTTTCTTGACCAAATGTTTGGTTCCAGAGGGGGGGGAAATTAAGACATTTTAAAGTACTTGATGTATTGAAATCACATTCTATAACATTTTGGAGCAACCTACAGGAACGTTACTGTCTTTTAATCTTGTCCTTAAGAAGTTTATTGTTTTCTTGCAAATACTAGTATACTTCTTGATTAAATAATATTCTCTCTCTTCATTTGTTAGTCTCTCCAAGTATTGTATTTTAGAAGCTGGAAAATATTCTTGAAGAATGCTCACCCCTGACAGGTGTTCCCCAGAGCTGAGTAAGTTGATGAGGCAACCTGCTTGTCAAACTTGGTATCACAGAAAAATGCTAGTGCCTTGTTTGTGAGGTCTGACAGAAGTGAGTAGTAAGAATTAATTACTGCCATGTCCTCTAGTTGGCTGGCTTCAAAGGATGACATACAGTGCTCAGTAAAGCTTCCCAGAGAGAGACTGCTGGGCTAGCTAAAAAAAATTTATATACCCAGACAGCAACTTTGCTAGCACTGATGGATTCAGATATGCCCTTGTATTATTAAGAAGTCCATCAGATTTTGTGAGAATTGGTTGTTGGAATTTGCTGTTTAAACCTTTCATCGGTTCAGATGCAAATTAACTGTCACAGCACTTCTTGTCAGGTTCTTCCAGCTGATAAAAAAATTGGACTAATTTTGATCAGTGTTGACTACATGGTGGAAGTTTGGGGCATACATACTCAAAGAAATGTGTCTTAGAGTTCTGGTGCTTCAAAATGAACATTGATACAGATGGGAAAACTCAGATGGAAATATTTTTTGAGTTTTGTTCAGGAGGTGAGTACAAAAACATTCCTATTAAAATAATACCTAATATTGCATGTAGTTGATACATGGCATTCCTAAAAGCTGGGATCATTACTTGAAAAACTATAGATCATTGCCTCTCATGCAAAATTATAAGCTGATTATGAATTACTGTAAATTAACACATTTCCAAAAGAGCTCAGCTCAGCTTCCACTGTGATACTTAAGTGATTGTTCAGGTTTTCAAAAGTCTTCAGTTCTTGGAAGCTCTCTCTAAGAATAACAAGAGCTCCAGGCTTATGAATTCTTCAAAACACATCTCTAAAGATAGATGCTTCCCCCCCAACATTTTAAATAGTTTTATTATGTCATATCTCTGTAATTAAGATTTAAAAT
>JANZLQ010000001.1:18456082-18466430 GCA_026212715.1 Elanus axillaris
GTTATCCCAGAGGCGTTACCACTATCACTGATTGGCTCGGCCTTGGCTGGCGGCGGGTCCATCTTAGAACCGGCTGGTATTGGCTCTGTCGGACACAGGGAAGCTTCCAGCAGCTTCTCACAGAAGCCACCCCTGTAACCCCGCCGGCTACGAAAACCTTGCCACAGAAACCCAATACATTTACATAGAACTAATCCCAACAATAATTAATAAAAAAGTACTATCATGTTATAGATGCAACAGCAAAGTATATCTGACAAATACATTTTAAAAATGAATAATGTTTACATTTAGGTGGTACAAACCTATTTTTATGGCAGGCAATGATTAGCATTCTAAAGCATTTCATTTGACCTTGTAGATTTTTTTACTCATTCCTGTTTTGCACGTCTAATTGATATTTCCACTAAACATGATTTTTAGGGAACCTATGATGAAAATACGAATGAAGATCCAACTTACAACACAAACAGTACAGGGGGGGGAAGAAAAAGTCTTTATGCAATATGCTGATAATGTTATTTAAATTGACACTTGGCACTATACAAGTTGAACTACATGAAAATATATTTAGGTTTGATGCAGTGAATAGGTTCACCAATATGGTAAGATCAACAGAGGCCTATTAAGATACAATAACATACCACACTGCTGCAGAGGTTAGCTCTTCAGCAAAAGCTTCTGAAGAAACAATTGGAAAAAATCATAGCTATCTGCCGGAATATAGAGTACCTCAAGTTAATGGCCTCTGATTCCATTTTTACTAGGGTTTAAAAAGAAGATGGAAATTTCGAATTTAGTAAACATCTTCAGCCATATTAGAGTAAGAAAACTGTAAATTTACTGATTTTTAAAATTCAAATTTGACATTGATATTTTTATATCATCTAGATATATTTAATAATTTTTTTGTTTAAATGATAATATATTTATATCTTTTATATATTAAGTACTAAAATAACTTTAGTGTTTTAAGCTATTGCTGTATTTCTACTTCTAAAAAAGAAAAAAACCCACTTTTTTATATCTTGTGGAGTTAAAACTGAAAGAGAACTACCTCTGTGTGCGGTTTTTGGACCGAATTTCAAATGTCAGCATTTTCAAGATGCACAGAATGAATATTTTTATGTCCACGGGGGAATTGTGTTGGCTGTTGGTACTCTGTCAGTAAAGGATACTTCATTAGAGATCATGATTCTAGTTTGCTGTCTGTCTTGGGATGGATGCATCTGTATGTCTTTACAGCTAATAAACTATGAGAGAATATTGTACTTGATTAAAATTAGCATCAGAGATAAGGAAAGAACATGCTTGCTCCAGGAGTTAATAAGTTTGTCTCGATTTAGGTTGTTGCTTGGTCATCTACATAGTTCTTGTAGACCAGGCCAATATACAGTTCAGTACTTATTTCTCAAATGACTATGCTCTAAGAATATTTGCGGCTAATACTGAACTGTACAAGCTGGCATGAGATACCTTAATTGTAAGGGCAGCATTGCCCTAGAAGTAGCATAGCCTTTAGGTGGCATTTCTGGATGGCACAATAGCAGTCTGAAGAACAATCAAAACAGATTCACCTGAGAAGGTTTAAACTAGTCCCTGAGGGATGGGATGCTTCTCATTAGACATGGGTTTAATTTGCTGTGACACATGCAACTGATCTGTATAAAGAGGCAAAGCACTATTAAACATGAAATCAAAATTGTACTTCAGCTTCCATGCTTGCTGATCATTGGTAAGGCTTGTGAAGCTGCAATTCTATTGGTCATTTTATTGACATAAGCAGTTAGGTGTTGATGTAAACAATCCTTATGACTGATTTAGTAACTGTTTTCTCATAGGCTGCCTGTTGTGCATCAGGCTATAAAGCTCAGGTTTTTGACATGGATATACCAGGTAGAGAACATTATCCCATTCCAGTGACGGAATTTGATGGCAAGAGGTAAGGGATGTGCACAGTAACATAGATACTGTAGTACAGTCTTTAAAATAATACAGATCCTTTCTGATTTCAGGTTGGCATTTACTTAACTGAAATTGTTCATTATACTATGAAGGTTTGATAGGACTAAAGATTCTTGTAGCTTTAGAAAATATATTTTGATTCCAGTTTGATTTAAAAAAATAATTAAAATACACTATCAAGTACTAGTTAAAGTTCTGTGCATACAGTACTGTTGCTGGCAATATACAAGGTTGCTGGCTAAGTACTATGCAACCATTTATTTTGTATAATGCAGTTATTTTTTCTGCAAATAATGAAAGTTCTGTAGAAACAAATGAAAAACATCATTGTTCATCAAAAAAAAAACCTTGGAGTTTCTGATGCTTTAAATTCAAGCATGTGAAAATATCCTTACAAAACCATTATAAAACCAAGGTTTAAATTGTAAACAAGCAGAGACACTGGAGGGAGGTTTTTTAATTCCCTTACTTGAGCACTGTAAAACTTAAAATGTCCTATAGGAGGCAGCAGTTTTATTAGTTCATGTAAGAAAACTGCTCATCTTGCTATACATATGTTAAATTCCAAATAAAAGTTTTCCATTGTACTAACTACTCGAAAACTTACTTAGATGTATTTCATGAAGACAGAATTTCAAGATTAAATTATTTTTAGGTTTAAAATCTTACCAGTTTTGTGACTGTTATGATTAGAATATGCTTTAAAAATAAAATTATGACATTCTATGGATTTTAGTAATATCCACAAGGTTAACATGCAGTGAGGACAAGGTGTATATATACTGTGTACATTACAGGAGTGTGGGGCTGCAAGGCATGTCCAGAGGTCATCTAGTTTATAGCCTTGTTGGGTGAAGAATGAAATATTTGCAGAGCAGCCCAGCAGTTATTTTAATACATAACATGCAGTGACTGAGAAATCTGTTTCAGTAGGTAACGTCCTCCATTACTATCCTCCCTTAAAATAGAAAGCTTTTCCTAATAGTTTTTTAAGTCTTTTCTGCAAATTAAGCTAATAAATACATTAATCCTTCCTGCAATGAAGAACAACTGAACACTGGTTTTATGACACATTTTAATAGACTGAGAGTTCTTCAGTATTATCACCTTCATTGTTTTAGTTAGCCTGTGACTGCAGCAGAAAAACCCACACCTGTATTTCTTGTCTTTTATATGTTATTCCTATAATAAAGACCAAGTATATGCCTCTCTTAGCACTGTATTGTGATTCATATTAGATTTGATTCCATTACAGTCCTACAAATGTACCTCATTATTCCTATTTGGTGTATTGTATTTGTTTGTCTTTAAGTGTACTAGTCTACTGAATGTTATTTTGTTGATTTTTTTTTAAAACCAGAGATCATTGTATTTCTAAGTAGGTGTTCAGAAGTGTTAGCACTTCCTTTCAGACAGTATAAGCTGCAATTTCACCACTTCCTTTTGTGCTTTCAATTTTCAACCACAGATAAAAAAAAATATACAGAATGAGACACTAAAGCAAACCTTTCATGACCTTGTGTGCTCTATAATCACAGTTCATCCAAAGGCCATTAGTAACTACTCACTGAGCACAGATTTTGAACCAACGGTGTAAACTGTTTTATTTGATTTACTGAGATAGGCCAGGAAATTGTCATGATAAATTTCTAATTCCTTGTTAGAAGACATCTCCACTTAAATATTTCAGAAAGTCTTTAATAGAATTACTTGGGGCACTGTTCCCATTTACTTGTTTTGGAAGAGCTTTTAAGTATTTTTTTCAATTAAAAAAATCATTTTTGCTCTATAAACTCTCACTTAATTGAGATAAACATAATAGTGACCCATTAACTGTGTTTGTAGTATCACACAAGAAAGTTTCTGTGGTGTTAGAATCAAGCTCTCTGGTCCAAAGAACAGTAGTTTTGGGAGGCTTGGGATATACTGGAACCACTCCACCTCCAGTTCATAAGGCTGTGTCCCTGAGGGGATTTTATCAGCATTTGCTCTATCCCAAAACACAGCTATTTAGGGATTTCTTCCTCTTCCGTGTTCAGAAAGTTTTGAAGCAGGGAGAGACTTCTGAGCAGCAAGTCTGACCTGCTTTTTGATCCCAAGGAAGGTACAACCAGCACTAAAAACTGGGATAACCGACAGATGAGGTATGATACAGAGGAGAAAAAAGGTTTTGCTCACTGTTACATTCACAAATTCCAGTCTTTCATCTGTGTTGCAATCAGTGAGCCAGATGTATAAACATAGTGCTGGATAGGGCCTGTGAAATGCAATAGTTAAATTTATTAAATGATATATTACTTTACCTAGAAGATAAAACTACTTAATGATACAAATTACTTTACCAGAAGATAAATTACTTGTAGCTGAAATCCCATGAAAATGAGACTCCAGAAATACTACATAACAAAATGTAAATACTATGTAGTCTTCCAACGCTTTCTGTTAAATGAGGGACTTGAAGGTTCCTCTAAAAATGTACTGGGAGAAAAAATAATGCATGTACCTTGTTAATTTGTTACATCTTGCCCTCAAGTTGAAAAAAATTTAAAAAGAAGGCAACTTACCTGTCTGCTTATAACTGTCCCACAAATCCTAATTACTTGTTTGTATTTAAATGGAGGCAATTTTAAACATACGCATTATGAACTAGAAAAGTCCTACTGAAGAGGTGCTTAAAACTTGAAGTATTTATTCCAGTAAATACCACTGCGATAAATAATAATGTATGATTATCAAAAGGCAAGGTCAAATAACCCATTATTCACATCAAAACTCAGAATTTGCATCTTAACAGCTCACACTGTAATTAGCTTTACTGACCTGCTTATAAAAAAAAAAAAAAGAAAATTAAAAGGCCCTAGCCCTATATCCCAAGATTTTAATTTTGTATAAGTAAGAATAGGCTTCTCACACCAGCAGCAGAAATTGAACTGTTGAAATTCAGTTGTACTGGCACAGCTAACACATTGAGATCTTGAAAATATGTGCTCTCTCGTGTTTACTTTCTGTAATGTTTCAATCAGGGAAGGTATGACTTTTTTTTTAACATGTAGTAAAAATTCTAAACCTTATATGAATTACGTATTATATTGTTAAATTATCATATGGCATATATACTTAGGTTTCTATATTTATAATAAGTTATAATGTGTAAACAATGGAGGTATTTTCATTTGTGTAAGCTTATATTAATTAGAAAGTGCACTTTTTTTTTATTTTTCTAATATCTAGAACTCTTAAGACAGTTGTGGAACAGTAACTGGAATAATTTTGTGATACCACACAGCATTTATTTCTCTGACGTGATTTTCAACACTTGTAAACTAAGTACTGTCAGTAAATGTAACAGCATTGAAACAGTTTTTATTGAACAATTTATAGTTGCATTTACTTTACTTTTTAAGACACTAACCATCATATCTTAAGTTTTGGCACCTTGATGGAATCTTCTTCAACTCTTTTTGAAATATCAATTCCAAGGGGAGCTCTAGAAAATAATAAAATTATGTATTTGCTAAACATAAATAACATTATTACTGTATCATACACATGCACAAATTCACAGACTTTTTTTTACAATATGCATGGGAGCCACAGTATTTTTACAGATTCCCTGCACTGTTAGAATGTGTGACCATTAAAATGGTCCATCTGAAGCTATACCTAGAAACATCTTTACAGTAAGGAAATGTTTGCATTTGTAGCCATTCCAAACTTGGGAAACACAGCTGTGATTTCAAAGCCAGCTTTTGGGGACGTGATTTTATTTAGATTATGATTTTAGTTGATAATTCATTCTACATCTCACTGATGAATGCAGGACACAATAGAGATTCACAGATATCTCCTTCTGTGATAATCTTAAGGAATGTATAGTCTACAGCAAATAAAATTTAGTATTTTATTCACTGAGATTATATTAAAGCAAGTTATATTTGCAGAAGAGTACTTTATAGTTTTTCATGTGAAAATTATGAAACTTTTTTTGTCCTGAGACCTTTGAAGTCTGTTTTCCTGGAAATGGAAAGGGGAAAACCATGAAAAAAATGTCAAGTTTAAGACCAGCTGGTACTTTTGAAATACTAGAATTTTGTTTGACCTTAAACCTAGGATCTACTTAAATTTGTAGAACAAGCTTTACCTATAAAGTCATTTAAAAAACCCAAAAACTTCAGTGTAAAAACCCGAGTATTATCAGATGTTATATGTCAAATTCTTTTTTCAGAGTGATTGCTCATTAAGAACACACAGGTCGACTTTGGAGCATTTTGACCTATGTCTACAGTGACTGAGAAGCTAGGGGGAGCGTATTACAGCTTAACTTGCTCCAGTCTTCCCATACCACAATGGTAATAGGAAAATAAATAGAACTGTTATGATGTACTGAAATTTAAGTTTCTGAGCCAAAAAACCCGTAAGTGTCAGATACAATCATTTGTATTTCAGAACTACATTGAAAACTAAATGCTGGTAACCTCTAAAGCTTATGTGCACTGCAAAGACACTCCTTATCAGCTTCTGCTATGCTTTTTAGTCTACACCTCCTTCCACTTTCATCGACCGTAGTGAGTAAGTGAAGGAATAGGCTGTGAATGAATTGAGGTACTTACTTTGGTTCGTAGCGGATGCCATCAGTACTATGTAGAACACCAAGTCCTGCACGTAACCTTTCAATGCCATTCCTAAGGAAGAAAGCAATTATATAAAATGTCTGTCACAACTGTCTGAATATGTGTATGTGGTTCAATCACCATAAACATAAGTTCTTGACTCCAAGGTCAGCTTTTAAAGAACATTATAGAAGCACACACAAAGAAACAACTCTTACCATGCAATCATAACACCATTATCAGTGCACAGTCTTGGTGGAGGATACAGAAAAGCAAAATCATTTGCATCTGCCAAAGTCTGTAGACCTTTTCGTATATACTGATTACTTGCAACTCCTCCCGATACAACCTGACAGCAGTTTCAAAAAGAAAAAAGGCATTAACTCAAAAGTACTGACAGGTCACACTCAACTAACAACTTATTTAAAAAAAGGTTATCAGATAAAGTTCTGAAGACCACAATAAAGCATTTTAAGATTAAAACATACTTTGAAGATGAAAACATACCAGAAAAGAATATGATAAGCAAGCTTATTATGCTAAAAGAGATGCCTGAATAAAAGCACGTTAGAACTACAACAGCTGTCAAGTACTGGGGAGCAGTAGGTCAAATTATGTGGCCTGAATTTTAACCCCAGTATTTTAACAATGTAATACATACTGACATCTTCCTCACCTGTTAAGGGAAAAAGTACAACAAGGCGTCTGCATCTTCAAATGATGTTATACAGTGAAATACAAAAAGGAAAAAAGTATACGTACCAAAGTTGCATTTTTTGATGATAATATGCTATTTTTTATGCAGAACAGCATGGCTCGATATGTCCGCTGGATAACATGAACAGCCACTGCATGCTGTACAGCAGCAGCAATGTCCTTAACACAGGATAGAATCTCACCTTCTTGAATACCTATGAAAAGGTATAATCAAATGGGTTTTCCTGAGTATAGGTCGTCAAAAACATGGTTTATATCTGACTTTGCTTGAAAATACCTTCTTCTTTTTCTTTTTGTATAATGGCTTTATTGGCAAGGTTCTGAAGTCCAGAAAAAGAAAAATCACAGTTACGATACTGTTGCATGGGAAGTCTGAACGTGAGCTGCTGCCGGTCTCCAGTTTGAGCCAAGTGCTCTATCGCCTTCCCCCCAGCCATGGTGTGGCACTCTGGGTGCTTTCTTAAAGAGAGTCTTCTTGCTACCTAAAGAAATAATAAACAAGACTTGGAATAGAGACCTAAATTAATACCTCCTGTAACTGCATCTCTGTATTATAGTCTGTGGAGTAAAACTGGGACACCACAGAATCCAATCCAACATGAAATTACCAATGGGGCACAATAAGGACAAGATGTATATCAGCTAGATTTTTTTTTTTTCTGGAGTAATTAGAAGTGCAATTCTAGAACAATTTGGGCAAACAAGGATCAACAAATTTTGCAGGAAACATTAATTACCCAATTTTTATGCTGTAGGAAACACAAACAGGAACAAAGTTGTTTTCAACTTTCGACAATCCCCTTTCTGACTCCGCTCACTCCCTCACTTTTATAATTAATACACACAAATACCATTTAAAACCTCTGCCTGTGTTTGAGAACAAAACAGTAAGTGACAGATTTTACAGATTGTACTCGGTGACCCAGAAAACTTTAAGATTCTGAGAGCCAAACCAGACTTTTCAAACTGTACAAAAAAAACTAGTAAGAAATGTTTTAACATGTATTGTTTTAAACCTGATAATATCCTTTAAAATATCACTTTAAATCTTCTCAAATTCATACAGCTTGTTTGTCTAACAGGTGTCAGTGAAACTTCCAATGTCAGTTTTGGTTACTTACGTTATCTGTTTGCTAAAAATATAATTAATTTACATATGTTACAGCTGATGCTATACATAGATTTTTTAACAGCCTCTTGTGTCTTACATCTATGGTATTTCAGGATAGAAAAAAGTTAAGTAAAGCTCATATTGCACTGTATTACTGTCCTTGGGCTGATGATACTACTACCATTATGTAGTATAACTGCAATAAAAAGAAGAAAAAACTAGATTCACTGACGTAAGGAAGTATTACCTTATCCAGCATGTCACCTGGTGCTATATCTATGGACTGTCCAAGCAGAAGGAAATCCGAAACTCCCCGTGCTACTGCCAAGATGCAGTGGCCTCCAGAGAGCAGAAGAACTAAGAAGGGAAATTCCACGTGATGTGTCAGTCTGACAGTCAGTGCATGAGCCTCCATGTGATGAATGGGTATGAATGGTTTCTGGTACTTGTTCACCAAGTTCAAGCTGTACTGCAGCCCCACTTCCAGGCTTAGTGCAAGTCCTGGTTTTACTGTAGTTGCAATAGCTGCAAGTTCATTTACAGAAACGCCACTGACACTAAGTGCTTCTTTTACTACTTGCTCGATGTTTTCTCTGTGAAGTTGCTGTGCCACCACAGGAATTATTCCACCTGCTCTAGCAAAAACAAAGAATTACAATACATTTGTATTTCATAACAGAAAGAATGGCAGAAAAACAGATTTCAAACATCTCTTAACCTTGCCATGTCCTGCCTGTCTCCTTAGTACATTCTGAAATGCCTTGCTTAGTGTAAAGGGCATCTATGCATTGAAGAGAACATAATTGTCACTGGGAGGTCAGAAAAGGATGTAACTTGCCTTTTTTTGGTACATATACCTCTTAAACATACCTCAAAGCTCTTCCAGAACAATGTCTGTAACTTAATATCCACAAGCCCCCACTTGTCAGTTCACGTACTTAGCCACCGATGCCTATATTTGATTAAAATAAAATTGAGACACTTGGTGGTTTTAACAGTACTGATTTCATCTTTTAATTCAAGCTATGTCAGTAATCTGTCTCTTTTTGAAAGAAAATAACTGGAGGACACTTGTTAAATGCACAGCATTTCTTCCCTCACCCTTAGGAATATCTCAATGTGGCCCAAGGGACAGGTGTTTAAGCCTACCCACTTCTTACCGAGTTTTCTGGAGGAGACTTTTAGATGGATGATAGCACAAGTAAGAATAACAATAAAATCATTATTAAGGTGAAAGCCCCGGGAGAAGTATATTCTTACTGTAAATGGACTTCCTTCTGACAGTGCAGCGCTTCCCCCAGAACATTGCCGGCGTCGTCCACCACAGCAGCGCCGGTGTCGTCACAGCTCGTCTCTATTCCCAGAACTAGCTTCCGAAGACGCTGTTTTCCAGAGCCAGCAGGGCTGCTTCTCAGCCACGCTGCTCGGCTGTGTTTAACGGGTTTCAAAAGGCTTTTGGCAATGCTGTTCATTGTTAAAAATCTACCTGGTGGTTATGCCTGTAAAAGAACTGTGCCGTTTATCATTACTGCAGGGTTTTCAAACATGTGCTCTAGTCGTGATTTTCTGAGGAGCTGGCATTAAAGTGACTGGCAACCGCAGCTGGTAAATTTAAGACCCTAAGGAAAAAGAAGGTAACTGGAGAGTCGGGAGCCAACGTTTTGATTTCACCTTGAAGGTGCTTCAAGAGAGCTCTTCGCCCGCGCTGCTGCTTGCTGCGGCCGAGGCCTCCCGCGGTCCCGAGGCACGGACGCAACGGCCGGAGCGGAGCCTTCACGGCGGCAGAGCTGCGGCGTGGCTTAGCCCCCCGCCGCCCCCTCTTTGGGAAGGCCCCGCCCCGCCGCGGCCTCTTGGCCGTTTCACGCCGGAGGCTCGCCCCCGCCCTCTGCGGGCCCAGCCGCGCGGGCGGCGGGCAAAGCCGGAGCGTACGCCCGGCCCCGGCCCC
>JANZLQ010000001.1:18474805-18487807 GCA_026212715.1 Elanus axillaris
GGGGCGGGCGCCCGGGGAGGGCGGAGGGGTGAGGGGCGGCGCGGGGCGCAGCTGCCCGCCTGCCGCCCCCCTGCTGCAGGAAACGCCGCCGCCTCCCACCGAGCCCCCGGCCGGGGCGGCGACGCCGCGTCCCCCGGGCAGCTGGCGGCGCCGCGGCGGGAACCGCTGCCGCCCCGGGCTGCGCAGTAGGCCCAGGCCCGAGCCCGAGCCCGGGCCTGGGCCCGGCGCGGCGCGGCGTCCCCCTGTGCCGGGCCAGGTCCTGCTGAGGAGCGAGGCCCGCTGGCCGGGGCGGGAGCCACGCGTCCCTGGCGGTGGCGGCGGCGGCGGCTGCTCTCCCCTCCTCTCGCCTGGCCGAGGGGCGCGGCGACGTCGCTCTCGGAGCGGCACCCCGAGCGGTGCTTGACGGAAAGCTGAACCGGGGACTGGGGGCTGTTTTCTTGCGGTTTTAGGGAAGCTCGAGGGTGACCGTCCGCAGGTGTTATCTGCAGCTTTTCTCCCCCCCCCTCCTTTTTTTTGTTTTTCTTCTCATAAACGGAAGGATTACCTGACTGCGTGTGCTGGTGGACTCCTGAGAAAGGTGGCTGTTGGAATGGGGTTTGGGTGCTGCTCCAGAAATCTGTAAGGCCGCAACTATGAAGTTTGAGAAGCTTTTGTTCGCAGTTTAGCTGATGACGTGCAGTGTTACAGCTGTTTGGAGTGCCCCTGTTTTACTGGGGTGTCTGACTTTGTTCAGAGGGGTCAAAGGATTGCATCGGTGATGGTGCTCAAACACAGAAAATACTGTGCCTTCCCGCTGAGCATGGATCATAATACGTCCGGTTGGTGAGGAGTTATAGTAGCAACATGGCTTGAACTGAAATACCTAGCTTTAGCTAAAAGTAATCAGGAGCTGGATGCATTTCCATAGGTAGCAAGTACCAGAGGTCACTCCCTCCCTCCCGGCAGGTGCCCCTAGATGTGTCCAGGGTGGCTGTATGGCCATGTGTGTCCTCCCTCTGCTATCCAGCGAGCAGCCAGCAGTCCTGCCTGGGGTAGTTTGGGTCCAGGGAAAGGGAGGGCGCACCAGGAGCTGCTTCCTCTCCCAAACTGCCTGCATCAGTCACACTTCATAAAGAATTTGTCTTTGGGTTCTGCAACTTTTCTGTTTTGAGACCCTCCCTTGTCTCAGTATCTTTGGATAAAGATACTCTGCTCTTACCTGGCACTTGTCATTAGTAATCATGGAGCAGTTGACATGGGAGTCCTGTATAATGTGTGAGGAAACCTGCCTTCCCAGGTGCATGTACATGATTAATATTGGTTTGTCTTCAACAATACACGTCTTCCCATGCTCTTCTTTTCCAGTTTGTTTGGTGGAAGACTGATTTGTCAGATCTTTTTATCCCATCTGAAATGAAAGGCAAACTCCCTTTGGGAATAAATAACAAGTATAAAGAGAAAACCTCTTTGTCACTGTTCTTAGAATTAATGCTGCTTCCTCTTCAAAGCACTACCTTTTTTTTTTTTCTTTCTTGCAAGTAACCCTGGTTTTGCTTTGTCTTTAAACATAAAAGACTGGCAGTCTTTAGAAGGATATCGCAGCATAGAAGTGTCCTGTAATTGTTTTATCAGCTGCATATACCCTGCAGGATAGTGGTGCCCTGGGGTGCTGGCCACAGTCCCTTGCTGTGTCCTGACTCTTGTCAGGAGGAAATCTGCGTTTGCTCCATTCCTCCACGCATGCACATATCCTTGGGACAGATGCTGAGTGTGTGATCTGTGTTCTCCAGCAGATAGCTTGGACTAAATCAATGGGGAAGGCAGGACTGCTGAGATTATTTGCCTTTCAATGCAAATAACATTATGTAACTTAACCCAGTAAAGACTGCCACTGTGGAGGGAAGAAACCGAAGTTTGAACCGTTCTTGAGGTGCAAAGAGCTGTCTAGCAATGCTCTTTTTCCTCCCTTTCTCATATGCATGAAAAACTGTTGAGTTCTTTGCATCTGGCTACAAGGATCAACAGATTTTTTTTGCTGGAGATTGGTTAATTGTGTCTACTCGGGTACTTAGAAATGCATGCAAAAATTTACAGATCCAGTTAGTCTCTTCATGGTAGACTGTCTCTATAATGCAGCAGAAATTTTATAACCCTTTGTAAGTTTTTTCAGTGATAAAAAAATAATCTCCATTGGCTTATAGTATGAGGCATCTCCATTTTCAAGTGGAAGATGCAGAGGTACAGAAATAAACTGACCTTCCTGAGGCCACACAGTAAGTCAGATCAGAAAGACAAGGTTATAATTCTGAAGTTTTTTGGTTTTGTTTTGTTTTTCATTATTGCCAGTAGATCACACTGGCATTGAATATGACTTCTGCCTCAGCACCACAGTGCTTCCTCCCCACTTCTTTACCAGGTTACCTTCAGGTTGTATTTCTTTGATGAATCATACACACAACACAGCAGTGCTGAGTCAGAAATTTTAAATGTGTGTGGGGGCAGAAATGATGTGAGGTGTTTTTAAATAAATAAATAAATAAATAAATCAGAAGTTGGGTGTTTGGGTTTTTTTTTTACATCAGTGCTGGAATTAGACTTGATGCTGGGTAAATATCCTAGCTGAAGAGATTTCTAACTAGAACTCTGCATTACCATGTGGTCTGTCTACTCTTGTCATTGCAAGATTACAACCATGTTATACTAATTTAGAGGAGATGACAATATAAGTGTGAGATAATACACTGTTTTGCTCAGTATACCTCTGAATTCTTTTAAGTTTTTTTTTTAATGGGAAATTTAATCTACTTAAATTAGTGTTTTCTAGTCAAGACCTGTGTTGTGTTTCTTCCACAAGTCAAACTCCTACTGACTGCAGAGGAAGCAGGGTCCTGCTGTATCTTGAAATTTTACTCTTCAGTCGTAATGTTATGTTTCACCTACATTTAAAAGTTGCTGTGAAACAATTACTTAGAAATGTGTATTTGTAACGTGTCTTTTACATTCTTTTTCTGTTATCTTTCTGTGCAGGTTCTCTGAATCTTATTCCACTATGAAACAACTGTCAGCAGAGACTATTCGTCTCCTTTCAAGTTCTCAGGTGATTACATCAGTTGTCAGCGTGGTGAAGGAGCTGATAGAAAATTCCTTGGATGCCAGTGCCACAAATATTGATATTAAACTGGTAAGTTTAATTAACTGCTAAGTTTAAGTTCTCTTTCTTTCTCCTACAAAGAATTAGATTTAAAATAAGATGCAAGGAAAGTTGTTCTACTG
The DNA here is from genome assembly GCA_026212715.1 of Elanus axillaris. Taxonomy (NCBI): domain Eukaryota; kingdom Metazoa; phylum Chordata; class Aves; order Accipitriformes; family Accipitridae; genus Elanus; species Elanus axillaris. Next base: position 18,478,058 of record JANZLQ010000001.1, read on the forward strand.
CAAATGTATTTTTTTAGGCTGTCGTGCTTTGGGGAACGGAAGGGTATTAGTAGTATTTGTATATATATATTTTAACCTCAAATGAAAATGGTCCAAAATCAGTTTCCATTAACGTTTTTGAAGCCCCACTGAAACAGTAGGGCATATTTGTGCTTCTGAGTGTATCTTGGGGAAAAACTGTCAACTTATTTAATATTTCTTTTCCTACTTACAGATTACTTTTTCTGACTAATAGTTTGTTTTAAAAGGTGTTGGACTTCAGTTTCACTGCTAGACTAGCATATTTAATGCTCATTACAAAATACTGTCAGGAAGGTGAAAATGGAAACAATGGAAAAGGTCACTGGCCACGCTAGATGTTTTTGTAATATAAATTACCACATGGTCCCTAATTGGCATGGTGAGCTCTGGCTCCTTCTAGCATTTTATTTTTATAAGATGTTAAAAAAAAGTTGGCATATCACTCAAGGATACTTTCTGAAAAAAGAAAATATTGCTTATAATAAAGAACTTGTGCTTGTTTTTCCCAGATTGGGTAAAATGGCTAACTGATCAGCTTCTCTTGCTGCCATGAGTATTTCTGGTTTTGCAGTATTTTGTCAACAGCTGCGTAGTAGCAGATAAGTATCTCCTACTTAGTGAGAATGTGTGTGTTACAGTCTGTATAAATGGATGTATCCAGAATTGCACCCAGTTTCCTTTTCTGAAAACAACAGTGAATGTATAAGCTAGTCTTGAATTAAGTGTTAGACAAACGCTTTTAATTAGGTGGACAATTCAATTCCTGCTTGTTTCTTTGTCCATGTCACTGTTATCTTCTGAATGAGTCTCAAGTGTTTTCCATCTGAGTATGGTTTCCTACAGATGCCAAGGAACATGCTTATTTGTTATTTGCCTTAAGTGAGCTGAAGATACTCTGTCTTCATGATGGTCTGTGATGATCTTTACCTTCTCAATATTTAGACTGTATAGTATCATGCTTCATGAGTAACTCCAAAGTAAGTAGTGTGTGCACATTTCTGGGGGTAAGGGCATCAGAATCAGATCCTGTGAGCTGATGAAGAACTGCAAGAAACCAGCAGAAGGCTTTGCAGCATTCAAAAATTGTTAGAACAAACCTTGTCTCTTTTATTGGAGTGTTAATATATAGCCATGCAGATAGCCAGAGGAGAAAGCCTTCTAATCAGCATGGCTTTCACGGTGCAGTAACCAGCTGTTTCCATAGTGAGAGGTCCAAAATCAATTAAAAAAGAGCATTTTCAACCATTTCCACTGCATGAGTCATCTGCAGTGCTGTTACGTTCTTTGTCAGTTTAGCCCAGTCCAAATCACTATATTTCTCAAACAAACCAACCAACCTGGCTTTACACAGGTTGTCAGTGAGTAAACGCATTTTGCTGATTGTTATTCTGCGGGTACTAGGGGAGAAGAGAAAACCTGCACTTTGTACAGCTGTACATATTAATACTGTTAAATAGTGGATTTTTTCTGGTTTTTTTTTGTGATAAGAATATTTTTATATCAAAATACTGTTTTCTGTGCGTGAAATTTAAATAAGGTTGACCGCATAATAGAGCTCAACAACCACATTAACTCTGGATTAGTTCAGAAGCATAATAGAGAATGGAAACTTTGAAATTTCATTTACAGCTTGATGGTTTTTGCCTGAAACTGGCAACATTTTCATTGTTTTAACCTTTTCCAGATGGATTAGGAGGGCTAGCTGATTCATTCAGACTTGTTACCCAACTTGCCTGAACAAAGACAGGAATGACTTTTTTGGAGACAGGCAGGAGTTAACCTGCAGGTGGAATGGTTCTCAGGTAGAAACTGTGGCAGTGGTCAGTTGTAGTGGGAAGCTTTGACTAGTGTTTTACTCTTGTTAACGTCTTGGTTGACCAAACTCCAATAGGTGATGTTATTGAGTGTCTTTGCACTGTGCATCACCTAGCTTTTACACGGCACTGGGGAAAACATCAGTTTATATTGTAGTTTTAGATAATGTGATATTACTTTAATTACAATTGAAAGTAAGTCATTCGATTAGAAACTGAACTATGGCCTTTCTTTAAGGTGTTGAGTGGTATCTATTTATTAATTTGAACCTCAGCTTTGTTGTTTATAGAAATGTAAACATGCTAGAGCTTGCCTTGTTAGCAGCGGAGTCAACTGCCTCTGTAGCATGGCTGTGCGTTAAGCATCTGTAGAATGATGGTTTTATTCTTGACATGATGTCCTGCCTTCAGGTTAAACAATGCTAAAAACCACTGATGCAGTAATATAGTTACTTGTGTATGGATAAAGAGACTCCACGGGCATCAGTCTGTCAGTTTCCCTGACTGATCTCTAACAACAGGAATTTATGAGAATAATCTGCACTGTCTGAGACCTGCATATTTTAATTAACCGAGAAGATGAGCAACAGCCTGTGTTAGTAGTTGGAGCAAAGTTGGGATTCAGGAAGGATGAATCTTAGCTACAGGTTTGCTACTATTACGTGAAATGAGTGTTGTAAAAGGCAGACACTCGTTTCTATAACTTTTTTTCAACGTGTGAAGTGGGAGCTTTAATCCTTAGAACCTTCTCAGAGCAAGTTTAGCTTGAGGTAAGGTTCTGCTGTACACCTGCTCCATCTCCTCTCCTGAAAAGCAAAGTCCTATATCCATCTGTACAGCATTGTTAGACATTTCTGCCTCTCCTGATCCATTCATCTTGCTAATGCAAAAGAAAAGTAACCCAGCAATCAAAGTGGATTATTTGTGTCAGTTTAATAAGCTGAATTGACCTTAGAGTTCTTACGAGTAACAGAGCTGTAGCTGCAACAAAAATGGGACCATGCAGTCATTAGTAAAAGAAGAGGGAGTCAAACCATATAGTTTGGCATCAGTGATCTGGTAGAGCAACTTAAACTTCTCATGAGATGACAACCTCAGTAGTTATTTAAGTCGTGTAGCATGGTGGAAGGTGTTACAGAATACAAAGTTTAAGCACTGTAATATTTTAAGTAAAATGTGTGCAAGTGAAAATTAATAATATTAGAAAAGAAAGAATTATTCAATGCAACATTTTGATGCAAGTTGAAGAAGATAAATCTCACTTTTCTTAAGCAGTTAAGTGGTCTGGAAGTAAAAATTAGAACAGAAAATAGAAGTTTATTGGAAAATGCTCAAACCCTTCATTAGTGCATACAGCAGTGGAGTAGAAGGTTTCCCATTTGTATCTCCTTATATGTTTTTATGTTCAGTTGAGGTATATTGCTTAGGTTCTGTTCTGCTTCCCAGTAGGAGGTTGACTCAAATATTAGAGAAAGCATTGTTTTTCTCCCAAAGATAGCTTTAACACCATACATTAATACAGAAAGTGAAATGTACCCACATTTCTATTGTGTATCAGTTAATATATATATATATAGTTCTTTGCCTACCTCAGAGGCTTTTTAGGTTTTCTTATGAAGATGATGTGTGAATACAGATAATATCTTTAGATACATTCCTTTTGGTTTTAATTGCATTATTTTTTTACTTCAAGAAATAATCCTGGGAGTACATTATATTTTTTTCATAACTGTTTGCAGTTGGACAACAAAATTAGTTCTCTTAATCAGTCAGCTTTCTGTGAGAAACCATCACGTACTCTGTACAGCATCCGTGGTGGTAGCCACTCATTCAAGTTGTTCTTTTTAAGCAAAAGCAGTTTTAAGGTTGCCTAGATGTATTACACTGTAGCACATTTTTCTGTATGTTACATCCTAATCTTTTCAAAGAGCTAGGCATGCTTCTGTAAAAGAAGTTTAGTTAGTGATCCTGCAGCTCTGATTACTTTCTCCTCCTGGCTTGTGATTCTTTTGGGTGTGATTTACATGTGCAGATTATAATGTAGCTGGAAGGAAGTATTTCTTTGCTGCACCCGTTTGAGATGTTATAGAACCTGAATTCCATCTTTCATTTAGCTCTCCCAATTATCTGGATTTTCAGAGTTTTACCCTATTTATACTGATGCTTACCGAAATGGCATATTTAAATTGGAATTCAGTAAAATACGTGTTGCATGTATGTAAAGGTAAATCACAGAGATTGAACTTTGCTTCCCTGAAAGCTGTTTTTAAAAGAGCCTATAGGAACCTTTACTTCTTTCTGTGAAGTATTGTACCTCTTTACAAGCTTTCTTATTTCTGTCTGCATTCATGCCTTGCCCCCATTAGAATTTCAGCATCAGTATATTGAGACAATACAGAGACTGGAAAACTACTGAAGTAATGAAATCACATAAATCAAGACTGAAATTGAAAACAATTCTGGATTTGTGTTGATTTCAAAAAAATTGATGCCAAATAGGTAAGGGAGGTAAAAAGAAGTAAAAAAGTCTGTAGCTTTCCAGCTATAGATATCTTTCTAAGCTTAGGTTTTGCAAATTTTGTCGTAGTTTAAAAAAAATTTACTTAATTCCTGTTTTAATTTTACTGGATTTATATTAACATGCTGTTTCCAAACCACAGGGTATGAATTACATTATTTAATTACAGAAACAATCACTACTATCCTAACATGTTGTATTTTTCTTTTTTTTTTCTTTTTTTTTTAAACAGAGACATTTAATGGTTGCTCAGTTTCCCCAAGCAAAACTCTCACTTCTATTTGGATGGCTAGACGCTGTAACCTTAGCTGCTTCAGACTTGAGTCTTGATTCATTTGGTTGTTTTAGTGCTCCATTATGTTTTGTTCTTTTTTTAGGAGAATTATGGGTTTAACAAAATAGAAGTAAGAGACAATGGCAATGGAATCAAGGTTGCTGATGTTCCAGTTATGGCAATTAAACACTATACCTCAAAAATAAGCTCCTCTGAGGACCTTGAAAGGTTGACAACATACGGTTTCCGTGGGGAAGCTTTGGGATCAATTTGCTGCATATCAGAGGTGAGTAGTTGCTGTAAGCGTGTCTAGTCTTTTGTGTTGTGATTTGTGCGTGTGTGTGTGTTTGTTAAAATTTTATTAACATAGCAATGCAAAGACTTCAAATTGTTCCAGCAGCCTGGCAGGGATATGTCTTCCAAATAGTTTGGCTTGTGTATGCTGCCTTTCCCCCCGCTCCCCAGAAATCATGTCATATGGTTAGGAAGCAGTATGGATTTGTGAGTGTCAGTCCTACCTTTCTGTCATACTGGTCACAGCAGTGCTCTATTTTCCTCAGTCAAAATAGGTCAGAGTTTGCTTAGTGTTTCCTTTTCTTTTGTATCAGGGTATAGATATGTGATTCCTTAGAACACTGGCTTATTCTCTTTAGTATTGTCAGCAAATATAATGTAAAAAAATGTGGCTGAGTTTGCTACTTGAATTAGGGTAAATCAAAATGAGGAACAGCAGATGGTGACCAGGAGAAATAATTTCAGGGAACTGATGGCCCACATAGCTATGATTGCAGTAATGATTTCTGCCTTGATGTTATCTAGATCATCAGCAGTCATGGGATCTTGCTGGGCTCCATATTGCTCCTTGACATGTATATGACTGCAATTGCACAAACTTTGTTGTCCATATGAGTAAACAGGAACCTGCTTCCTGGCCTATCTGAGTCTGATCCATATGTTTGTGTTAAGAGAACTGACAGCGCACTGATATTTAGGATTTAACTTGTTGACTGAAAGTAAGTTTGGTCAGAACCGTCTTGAGAAGTGTTCACGCTGTTAAGGAAAGGCAGAGCATCTACCTGTTCCATTGTGCTCTGCTTTTCTGTATTCGTGCTGTGCCAAGGTCAAGTTTTGCATTCTTTCTAAATCTGCCGAGGACTAGATCCTGCAAGAAGATGCTGATACCTGTGTCTGATTGGAACAGTCAGCTGCCAGTCAGGAGAGATGTTAAGAGCTTGACTCCTTGCTACCTTGGGCTACATTCACATTGCACTAAGCAGGAGTGGGTTGTATGTTTGGATGGAGATTTCCAAAGATGCTTTCAGAAGTGTTGGTGTTTTGACAGATGATGACAGACCTCAATCATTGGTTCCTTCTAACGAGTTGTCAGAGCAGGATGCCATCTGTTCTGAGCTTTTAGTCAGCTCTGTGGTATGTTTCATAAGAGATGGGAGGTAGCCTGGGTGTATTAAGTACTTTAATAGGTATTACTTTAATTCTTGGATCAGTAATTATGTTAATTAAACACTCCTGGCATTAATTGCATTCTGCTTACCCAAACTGCCCCCTGAAGTTTCAGTTAAGAGGTAATTCACTGTTGGCCCTTAAGTATGTCTGTAATATTGTTATTTCCAATTAATCAATTTCTGTTTTTTCTCTCCAGAGGCATGGCTGAATACTGAATGATTCATATGAGACACTAGAATAAACCAAAATATCCTGAAGCCCTGTATGCATGATAACCTTTGTGTCTTTTAGGTGGTTGAAGTGCAGTGGTTCTTTTGTTCAAAATGTTGATACCTGAACTTAGGGAACTGTAGCTTTATTGAACTTCTGGTTTATGACTGGTCTTGCTAAAGCTGATCTGTATATTACCATAATAGCTTACAAAACATGCTGCTACTGATTGCTAGATATGTTTGGGTGTGGAAAGGTCCTGCTTGTTTGATAGTAGTTGTTACGTTTGTGGAGTCTCACATGAATTTAAGAAGTTGTCATAGTATGCCTTCTTTCATGAAGGATGAAAATGCAAAACTATCAATTGATTTAGTTGTTTGTTTAACCTGTGTTAGAATAGAAGAGAGGAGTGTGTGTTGTAGGTAGTAGGAATAGCTATGCTTTGTGTGTGATAGAAATGTGTGGCTTTTAGTTAAATGGATGGAGAAATGACTAATAATGCAGAATGTTTCTGTAAGAAACACCTGTAGAAAAAAAATTATAAACTAATTAAATGTAACTGTGGTGGTTAAAATAATTCAATGGTAAGAGTGGTAGCAAAGCTTATCTAAGTTCATTCTGAACTTTGTGTATCCTTGATTAACATAATTTTTTTAATTCACTCTTTTCAGGTTTTGATCACAACAAAGACAGCTGATGATGATTTCAGCACTCAGTATGCTTTGGATAGCAATGGGCATATAACTTCTAAAAAGCCTTCCCATCTTGGGCAAGGTAGGATATCATTGTTCTGGTGTTGCACTGTGATAAAGTATTTTATGTTTCTCTGAGGCTCTATTTGATGTTGAAATACTTGTTCTGTACTTGAAGGCTGAGTATGAAATCTTTGCAGCTATAAACATTTCTTGCCTTATGTCTGTTAACTGAAAATGTGTTATTGTTGTAAGAAATAATACGTCTTGGAAGTTGCTTTATATAGTAATTATAAACTAGTTTCTTCTTTGACTCACTTCTTCAAGCTGACAGTGGAAATAAAAGCTATAAAAATTCAGTGCCCTAGGTCCAGGCAGACTTACTATGTAAGTATATGAAAGATTTGTTCAGGACCAAAATAATGTTTCTGTACACAGCAACATCCTTGCTTAGAGAAGGAGGAGTTGCCCTGCTGCTGTATGAAGGAGTTGTTGGAAGCAGCACGGCTGTAGGACCAGACAAAGTCAGAGTTCTTTCTAATCTGCAGGAAGGGTGTGTGGCTAGGAATCCTGTGTGTTCGTGTGAAAGATTAAAGGTTGCCCTCACCTCAGAGGCAGCCTTGGTGGTTCAGATGTGGTGTAGGTTTGGGGTAGCATCTTCTCTACTTCATGCTCTGCTCTGCTAATTGTTGCTCAGCAAGGAGGACCGTTAAGACCACACTGTGTCCTCACATTCACACTCCAGCCAGTGTGTATTCCCAGAAGGGGGGTGCTCCTTTCTTGTGGCAAGGGTGAGCTCCTGAGGAAGCAGTTGCAGCTTTTCCATAAAGCTCAGCTCTTCCCAGTGGTTGCTTGTCAACATTGTGCCCACAAGCTGCCCCCAGCTGGCTGCAGTGCTTGTGCAGCAACCGGGAGCTGACTGCTGACCCAGCCCCGCCCTTCTCAGTACTGACTAGCCACTGGGAGCCATTAGGCCAGAAGAAGCTCTCTCTAGAGAGGCTGACGCGGCATGGCCGTTGCCAGGGGCAACCGCGGGAGATTTAAATGGCGCTGAGGAGCACCGGTGACCAGGAGCGCGGCAACCGGGCGGGCAGACCGGCCGTGGGGCGGCAGTTGGTGCAGGCCGGGCGCAGCACCCCTCTTCTTTCCTCTCCCCCCTCCCCTCCCCTCTCCTCGAGAAGGGTTCTCAGGCGGTGGGCATTGGCGCCGGAGCAGACCCAGGTATGGTTGCCACTCGGGGGAAAGCCAGTGCCAGGAGAAATGTGGCAACGCAGATGGAGCTCCCATGTAAACATGCGGCTGTCCAGGTCTCTGGCTGCAGGGAGTGCCTGAGCCTGTCCCTGGTGCTGGAGGGCAGCAGGGGCACCTCTTGCGTGAGGTGCAACTGGGTGGATGATCTGCTCAGCCTGGTGGCAGAGCCGAAGGAGGCAGTGGAAAGGTTGAGCAGTATCAGGGAGTGTGAGAGAGAGATATATTCGTGGACCCACATCCTGCCGTCCCTGAGGCGGAGGCAGCAGATGGAGGCTCTGTAAGAAGTGGAGGCTCCCCTGCACTCTTGCCACTAGGCAGGAGGGGACCTAAGAGATGGAAGGGAATGGATACAGGTCCCTGCTTGGGGAAGCAGGAAAATCCCATCCTGGTCTCCCTCACCTTCCCAGTTGCCTCTATACAACAGTTATGGGGCTCTGGAACTTGAGGACCAGGCCAGTGAAGATCAGGGTGTAGATGAAGCCCTGTCTAGGAAGGTGCCTAGGCTCAGTCAGGCAGCTCCATGCATTCTCACATCCTCTGGAAAAAGAAAAAGGAGGGTAATTGTTGTGGGTGACTCCCTTCTAAGGGGGACAGAGGGGCCGATATGCAGAGCTGACCCATCCCACAGGGAAGCCTGCTGCCTCCCTGGGGCCTGGGTAAAAGACATTGCCAGGAAACAACATGGTCTGGTTCAGACCTCTGATTATTACCTGTTACTGGTTGTGCAGGTTGGCATCGATGAGACTGCAGAGAGAAATCCAAAGGCAATCAAAAGGGACTTCAGGGCACTGGGGTGGTTAGTGGAAGGATTGGGAGCACAGGTAGTGTTTTCCTCAATCCCTTCAGTGGCAGGGAGCTATACTGAAAGGAACAGGAAAACACACCTGATTAATATGTGGCTCAGAGGCTGGTGCCATCTGTGGAATTTTGGGTTTTTTGATCATGGAGATGTCTACATGGCACCAGGCTTGCTGGCGACAGACGGTATCCAGCTATCTCAAAGGGGTAAAAGAATCCTCACTCACGAGATGGCGGGGCTCATAGACAGGGCTTTACCCCTTACCCCATTCAAACCTAGTTTAAACCTAGGTGCATCAGGGATGAGCCTGGGGGCAACATGCCAATGTTAAGGGTGGGTTCGATAGGCCAGTTCAAATGCATCTATGCCAATGCATGCAGCATGGGCAATAAACAGGAAGAGCTGGAAGCCATTGTGCAGCAGGATAGCTGTGACTTAGTTGCCATCATGGAAACATGGTGGGATGACTCCCATGACTGGAGTGCTGCAATGCATGGCTATGAGCTCTTCAGAAGGGATAGGCAAGGCAGAAGAGGTGGTGGAGTGGCTCTCTATGTTATTTTGACTGTAAAGAGCTATACGATTGTGATGACAAGGTGGAGTGTATATGGGTAAGTATCCTCGTTTCAGCTGGGATAGAGTTAAGTGTCTTCCTAGTAGCTGGTATGGTGCTATGTTTTGAATTCAGTATGAGAAGAATGTTGATA
>JANZLQ010000001.1:18487907-18521843 GCA_026212715.1 Elanus axillaris
CTTCCGGAGGGCAAACTTTGGCCTCTTCAAGGCACTGGTTGAGAGAGTCCCATGGGAGTCAGTCCTGGAGGGTAAAGGGGTCCAGGATGGATGGACGTTCTTTAAGAACGAAATCTTAGTGGCTCAGGTCCAGGCTATTCCCATGCGCCACAGGTTAAACTCCTGAGGAAGATGACCGGCCTGGCTGAACAGGGAGCTTTTGATAGGATTCAAGAAAAAAAGGAGACTTTACCATCTCTGGAAGACGGGGCAGGCAACTCAGGAGGAGTACAGGGACCTTGTTAGGTCATGCAGAGAGGAAATTAGAAAGGCGAAAGCTCAGCTAGAACTTCATCTGGCTACTGTTGTAAGGGACAACAAAAAATGTTTTTACAAGTATGTTTACAGTAAAAAGAAACCCAAGGAGAATATGTATACTTTAATGGATACAGAACGGAATGTTGCCACCAGAGATGAGGAAAAGGCTGAGGTACTTAATGCCTTCTTTGCCTCAGTCTTTAATTGGGAGACCAGTTATCCTCAGCGTACTCTGCCCCCTGAGCTGGAAGACAAGGATGAAGAGCAGCATATACCCCCCCTAATCCAGGAGGAAATAGTGAGCTACTACGCCATCTGGACAGTCACAAATCCATGGGACCAGATGGGATCCATCCAAGAGTACTGAGGGAACTGGCGGAGGTGCTTGCCAAGCCACTCTCCATCATCTGTCAGCAATCCTGGTCCATGGGGGAGGTCCTAGATGGCTGGAAGCTTGCCAGTGTGACGACCATTTACAAGAAATGTTGGAGGGAGGATCCGGGGAACTACAGGCCTGTCAGCCTGAACTTGGTACTGGGGAAGATTATGGAACAGTTCATTTTAGAGCACTCACATGGCAAGTCCAGGACAAACAGGGGATCAGGCCCAGTCAGCATGGGTTTACAAAGGGCAGGTCCTGCTTGACCAACCTGATCTCCTTCTACGACCAGGTGACCCTCCTTGCGGATGAGGGGAAGGCTGTGGATGTTATCTACCTTGACTTCAGCAAAGCCTCTGACACTGTCTCTCATGGCATACTCCTTGAGAAGCAGCCATCTCACGGCTTAAACAAATGTACTCTACACTGGGTGAAAAACTGGCTGGATGGACAAGCCCAGAGGGTTGTGGTGAATGGAGTTAAATCCAGTTGGCAGCTGGTCACAAGTGGTGTTCCCAGGGCTTGGTGTTGGGACCGGTTTTGTTTAATACCTTTATCGGTGATCTAGATGAGGGGACTGAATGCACCCTCAGCAAGTTTGCAGATGACACCAAGCTGGGAGGCAGGGTGGATCTGCTGGAGGGTAGGAAGGCTCTGCAGAGAGATCTGGACAGGTTGGATCGATGGGCCAAGGCCAGTCGTGTGAAGTTCAACAAGGCCAAGTGCCAGGTCCTACACTTTGGTCACAGCAACCCCATGCACCGCTACAGGCATGGGGAAGAGTGGCTGGAGAGCTGCCCAGCAGAGAAAGACCTGGGGTGCTGGTTGACAGCCGGCTGAATAGGAGCCAGCAGGGTGCCCAGGTGGCCAAGAAGGCCAAGGGCATCCTGGCCTGTATCAGAAATTCTGTGGCCAGCAGGAGCAAGGAGGTGATTGTTCCCCTGTACTCGGCACTGGTGAGGCCGCACCTCAAGTCCTGTGTTCAGTTTTGGGCCCCTCACTACAGTAAAGACACCACGTTGCTGGAGCGTGTCCAGAGAAGGGCATCCAAGCTGGTGAGGGGCCTGGAGCACAAGTCTGATGAGGAGCGGCTGAGGGAACTGAGGCTGTTTAGTCTGGAAAAAAGGAGGCTGAGGGGGGACCTTATTGCTCTCCACAACTACCTGAAAGGAGGTTGTAGTGAGGTCATGTCAGTCTCTTCTGTCTGTTGGCTAGTGATAGGATGAGAGGTAATGGCCTCAAGTTGCGGCAAGGGAGGGTTAGGTTGGATATTAGGAAAAATTTCTTTACTGAGAGGGTTGTGAGACATTGGAATAGGTAGCCCAGGGAGGTGGTTGAGTCACCATCCCTGGAGGTATTCAAAAAGCATGTAGACAAGGTGCTCCAGAGCATGGTTTAGTGGGTATGGACGATGGTTAGACTCAATGATCTTGAAGCTCTTGTCCAACCTAAACAATTCTATGATAAGCTGCTGAGAGCTAGTCAGTGGGCAAATACTGAAGAAAGAGTTGAAGCTTAGAATTCTAATTTTAGCTAATTTTAATGAGGGACTCTTTTTAAGATTTAAACTGTAGTATTTTCCATAGCTGAAACCTGTGGGTTGCGTTGGCTTGTCTTTTGTCAAAATTGTTGAATGATTGACTGAATTCTGTGACATATGTTTAATGTTTCACAACATCTTTATGGGCTAGGAATTTATGTGATTTTGTTGGTTGATGAATATTCCTCCTCTTACTATGTACTCTGCCTTGAGCAGAGGTATCTGGCTCTTCAGATACTACCCTAAAGCAAACGCTTGTGAAGGGCCTTAATGGAGCACAGTGTTCCTTTGCCTCCAGATATGTCTGATTAGATTCTAGTCTGTTAACATTTTACTAGTGAAAGTTAACTGAATATGCACTGGAAGAGTCTTCAGCTTTATTTAGTGCTGATTTATTATTGTCAGTGTATATGAAATAAAGCTTAATGCTGCAATCATAACTCTAAACGAGAGGAATCATAGCTCTATGGGTACCTTTGGGGGAAGGATGACTGCTAATTTGCTGTATTTCTTCTCATGCTAGTATCTAATTTAGTGTTACTATGGTTTATTTTGTATGCAGTAGCATACAGACAGGTGTCTTCAAGTAAAAATGAAATTTCCTCAATATCCAGTCAGTGGTATGCTTTCAGTGTAATTTCTGCTTATTTTTTGTCACCTGCTTGCAGGTACTACAGTAACAGTCCTAAGGTTGTTTAAGAATCTTCCTGTAAGAAAGCAGTTTTACTCAACAAATAGAAAATGTAAGGAAGAACTGAAAAAAGTCCAAGATCTACTGACAGCATATGGTATCATAAAACCAGACGTGAGGATAACCTTAACACATAATAAGGTAATAGAGTTTTTCTCTATCAGCTATCTTTAATTAATCAGAAACTGATCCTTATGCTGTTCATATAATACTTACAGAAAATCTTTCATTCCTACGAATTTTCTTTCATCATAGGTTTGTTTTAGACTTCCACTTCTTTTTTCCCTTCATAGGTGTGTATTTTATGATGGTTACAGATTTGATCCTAAACTTCTAAAACTCAGGCTCAGATCTTTTTGATCTGCTCCAACAGATGGTTAGATATATGAAGTATAAAAATTATTTTACATGCTAGTGGTATAAGAATGATTTTACATGCTAGTGGTTAGTAAAGATGTTGATGGTGTTCTGCAGAACAGAGAAGTGAGACCTTACTATACCCTGGGGCTTGATCAAGTGTTAACCTAAGCCAACTGAAAAAACTCTCAAAACTTACTTGGCTAGGCTCTTTATCTAGATAGACACTATAACACATAGAGGTAGCTAGCTGTATGCCGAGTCCTAAGAGGTCAATACATAATGATGGTTTTATTTTAAAAGACAAAAAAATTCAAAACAATTTGCTATATTGGTGTGAGTAAGAGTAATAATATAATAACAGGCTTTAATTCAGCTAGTTGTTCTTTGTTTAGACTTGGAATGAATTCAGAGGCTGCTTGGAGGCTACTTTGACTTCACAGCATACTGAACAGTAATTCTACAGCACTGATACAGAAATTACACACACAGCTACAGAAATGACACATTGAGCAGTTCTCCTTTACCTGACCCAAATTTAACATAGATAATTTTATTGGCTCTTTTTGACACTTCTGAGACGGAAGTTACACTGATGAATTTCCAAGTTGCCACAAAGTAGAGAGTGACATCTCGTGGCCAGATCCCACAGCAATTCTTTTTCTGTTCTAAAATAATTTTGTGTGTTGATCTTGCTATTTGGCCTGTTCATTGAGCAATTTTGATCAGTTACTCTATCAACCAATCACACTTCAGTTCCTTTTCAGTGAGAATGATGAATGATGCTCTGCTTTTCTTGAAATGACAACAGATTGCCCATCACTTCCTGGAGTTGTATAATACTCTGATTATGTTTATGTATGTATTTCTAAATATCAAAGTGTAGATACTGTGAAAAACAAAACCCAGCCTTGTGGCTACAGAATTAGTATTCCAAAGCTGAGAAAGAGTAGCTACTTTCAGTCTTACTTCATTGGGACTACCGAAAGTTTGAAACCAGAGATGTCAAGGATGTGCACTTAGATTGTGTTAAGCTCCTTGACATATCTAGCAGCAGGTCACAGTATTGGTCTTAAATGTTGGTTAATAAAACTAATTTTGTCTTTTATTGGTGGTTTGTTTTGCCCTCTCTCACAAATTGCAAATGATTTTTTAATGGTATTTTGATTTCATCCCCTTTGATTAGACTATTACATTTCTTGTTTTTCTTTTTTTCCTCTGCTTATTTTAATATAATGGCAATAACGTGCAAGAAGTTGGTCACACGTTTTTTTCACAATACTTAATGCAAAAATGGTGTGGAGAGCGGCATGATAGTAGCCATTGCATGTTTTCTGACTACCTATCCTATTAGCTTCAGAGGTAAATTCTTTAATATACGATTTGAGTAGGTAAAATAAATCGGTGCAATTGCTATCTGCAGGCAGTATTATTCATTGTAATGACAGAGATGGTGCTGATTTTTTTGGCTCTTCATTTTGCACTGCTAGCCTTATGCTCATTTAATTTATTTAGAAAAAAAGAAAACAAGTAAGAAACTGCTCAAATGTTTCAACACAAGAGGTCACTCAGTAGCTATTGCTGAGCAGGGAAAATTAAAGGCTTAAGAAATCATACAGAAAATGTAGTCTGTCTGTGCATTTGTAAATGCTTTAAAATAGCCAGAAAATATTAACAAAAACATTGAATGCAGAATCTGGTGTTTCTATTGCTGTTGTCATTCCTTGTAAAATAAAAAATTACCTATTGCATCATAACTTTCTAAGAAATTTGAAATTATGAAATTCTAATGCATAACAACTTTCAGCAGGTCTACGTGCATCCATTTTACCATAATATCACAGAACATGAATATTCTTTAGTTCTTTTTCCTTCAGATGTTTTGTTGTCACTAAAATTATTAATTCAGATCAGAAGGTGTTTTTCCTATAGTGATACTACAGTATATCTGTGCTAGAATAATACTTTCTACTGAATAGTGTTGTCTGTGATTTTTTTTTCCTCACAGTGGCTGTTTTATTTCTCTGAAATGTACTAGGAGAAAGAATCACCTTCTTAGAATAGCTTTATTTTTCAAGTAGCTCATAGATTATATATTGGTTTAAAAAATTGTATGTGCAGTTATTCAGAGGAGTTCATAGAATCCCAAATTCTTGAGGCTGAGCCAATAAGACTTCAACTCCAATGTCAGGAGTAAGATCGGGTTCCGAGGCTTAAACGAGCAAGGTAGCAGAGATGAGATATTACGGAAGGAGATGAGGAAAGACGGGTCGGAAGAATAGAAAGAGGAGTAAGTGAAAAAAATGTAAATAAAAGTGTATTTCAAAGAAATCTTCAAAATAAATGACAAACCCAGTACATTTAAAAACCAACCAACCAAACAGTCTTTAAAGTCTTGTGTTTTATAAGAAATGAAAGGTGAATGGAAGAAAGCATAGCCTTAGCTTTACCAAGGAAGAATATTATAAGGCTGAAACTTTCATAGAAGTGTCTGAGGTTAGACATCAGAAAATGGTTGCCTAATTGATTCTAGCAGAAACTTATTTTGGCAAGTCAGGCCTTTTATTGAGCTGTGAATGTATATATGGTTTTAGGACACACAATACATTGCATATTTTATTTCCACCATGGCTTTTTTAAAGGCATATTTCTTGTGCTTCTGAATGACATTTCAGAAATTTTATCTTGTTTGTGCCACATTTCATATGTGGTTTTGTTCAGAAAATACTACCATTAAGTGTCTGGTTTCTTTTCTGTGAAGAACCATAATGCTTTTCCTGCCTTTGGGTTGTTTTTTAGTAAGTAAGAAAATAGATATCCTTTTATCAGTCATCCTAGGGTTCATTTATTGTGTACTCTCCATCAGTGGATTTCCAACATAGGAAATACTCAATTGCTCTTTCTGCTCAGAATGTTTTGTTTGCATTAGCAATAAATAATGAATCACTTTGCAGATCAACCCTTGAAGTACTATTGCTATTTTGACAACTTGGATTAGCTAGTGCTCCTTCTTTTTATGAAGGTTTATCCTGCCAAGACATTCTTTGAATACTGATAATGTTGATCCTCTTGCCAGTATGGTTATGTTAGAAAGAGGTATTTTTCTTCTTTCATCACCATGTTCCTTGAAAGCATATTGAATAATGAGACAGCCAAATGGAAATAATTTACATGAGTATTCAGCAAGTTTATTTAAAGTTAACATTATCTGAAGGCGTGCTAAGAACATTCCAAAGTCAGCTACCACTTAAACCGTGTCAAACTCTTCAGCCTGAAATGCTGTGTTCTAGCCACCTATGAGCTCTGGCTCTATTTTACCTGAGGTGGTATAAGGCTCTTCCCTGGAACAAAAGTTTTCACACTCTTCACTGTTTAACACCAATAGCCCTCAACTTAGTCTTACAAGCCACTGATGTTCAAGAAATGCCTTTGTGTGTTGAAAAGCTGGTGATACTTTAATGCTTTAATTCTGTTCTAGTTGCCTTTCTTCCACAGACACCAAAATGAGAGATGACACTCAGTAACTATACCTGTTTTAACAATTTCAGATATAATAGGGCTGAACAAATTATGGCAACAGGTGGTTTAGATGGTGCCTATCGGTAGCTCATACCATACACAACTGGTCCCATGTCTTGTGCAAAGCACAGGTGGGCCGTAAGTAGACTCAATAAATTTTCGGTTCCTGTTGAGGAAAAATCTGCATAAGGGAATATTTTTTTTTCCCCAGAGTTTTTCACACATAATATTTTGAAGCCTTAGTTGCACACAGTTCTGCCTAGAATGATGTCTTGTTTGTTTCTTGAAGGAGTCATGGGTCAGAACTTCTGGATGCAAGAGATCCATTTTGAAGTTGTTATTGTAACTGTGGATGGTATTCCCCATTGTGGTTGGTGTAGACTTAAAGGATGCCATCTTTTTTTTTTTTTTTCCCTTTACAGTAAGTCTCCTCTTACTTCCAAAGTTGGATAATCTCAAGCTGTAGTCTGTATCCAGTAGTCAAAAACCAGTTTGTTTTCTGTGTCTGAGTCCTGTGTGGTAAATGTGGGGGCTTTGAGACAGAGTAAGTACGTTGGGGTATATCTACCATTTTTAACAATGGGATTATACTTTGCATTCATTCATTGTGCTTCCAAAATCCAGTGTAGCTGTGTGTTGAAAAGAAGTTTGCATTGAGCAGAAACAGCAGCACATAAGCCTGCTCTTGAGTTGGAAAGGCTACTCCGTTTAATGTAATGGTGATAAATGAAGTCCCTCCCCAATCTGTGTGTCTTAAAATATAAAGAGGAATTATGATTAAGAATCTGCAGTGCTCTGCAGCCAACATGCTTTCATGCTAACCTGGAATATAGCTCAGTCTTTACTTCTATTCGTTGTTCAGTGGCTTTGCTGAGAGAGCCAAACAGAGAGTTAATTATGGTGTTTTTTTGTGCTGAGGACACCTGTCCACTAGGAAATTCGCTGAGACCCTCAACTCAATTTACATCAGCCAGAGAACAGCTGCCAGATGGTAACTACTTTTGGTCACTACCAACCTGGTTGAATTTGAACTGGTGACCTAGAGGTGAAATGCTTTATATCCTATTACTAATTCCTTGAGGTTTCCAGTTTCTCATCCATCACTTTTTTCAAATGACAGCACAGTATATGTATGAAATCTCAAAACAATTACTGTTTCACATATGCAGAATCTGAGATGTGCCTTTGGCTCCTGCAAGGCTTTCACACTCACTTTGTACACTTAAAGTTTAACAGAAAAATGATGTTTCCAAAGCTGCCTAGGAGTTCTCCCTCTTCCTTACCAATGTACTTTGTCACAGTTAGGTATGCTATTTTTGTTAATCACTGTTTTATAAAAGGCTTTAAATCTCCCTGTATTTAAATGGAATTCACTGTGATGATGTACATCCTCTGAATGACAGTTTAGGATTAGGAACTGTGGTTTTTTGACAATAGTTTAATTGTTTGGGAGGTTGGTTTGTTGGGTGTTTTTTTTCCTTCTGCTGTGGAGGTGGAATTTTGCTAAACACCCATAGCTGAACGTGTGTGATGAAAGCAGACAAAAAAACTTACAACTCTATAGCCTTCATAATTCTTGAAAGGCTCTGAAGACATGTGTTACCAGATGAAGGTTCTTGACTCCTTGTAGTATCTGTTAGCTCCTCTCCTAACTTACCTCCCAGCTCCCAAATCCAAGCATTTCTCCACTGCATGATGCTCAAGAAAGCCTTTTCATTGAGAGATTGCTCTCATATCACAAAAGGGAAATCTGAGCAGGAAATATGTTGGAATTTGTAGGATGAACAGTACTGTGGAACGTTACTGTCTTTCAACAGATCCCCTTGATAGCTGTAATGTGTGATGCCCATGGGATAGACAGGTATGTCAACTGCAGCTGATGAGGGAAAAAATGGTGCCTTGATTTTCTCTATTGCATACCTCCACTGGTAGTTGTCCCACCATCACTTATGAAATGGCTGGGACAACTGATTCCTCAAGTATAAAATATATGGGAAAAATAATTATGATTATGTAGATAGTTGTGTTCTTTTTCTTCATGCTAAATTGAAGAACTGCTGTGATTTCTGTTTTCAAGGGAAGATTATTCCAGAGCTCTTTTTTAGTAAGATAACTTACCATTGGTTTTAAAACAAGACACCAGTTATGGCATGGAGCTGATAAACAACATCAACACTTTAAAAGGCTGGGATTTTAAAGAATGTGGTTAAGACTTTATCTTGATCTCTTCTTGATCTTAGCTGATAGGCATTCTTCCACTGCAGAGTGTGCCACCCCTCACAGCTAGGTGTCTGTGCATCACAAGCAAAAGAGGTTATACTCATTGTACAAGGTAATATCTTTTTGTTTCCCTCGGGCTCAGTTCAGACTTTGGATATTGCTGCCTGGCTTTGCTCCTGGTTTTATACTCTCTTAACAGGTAGGCAGTGATGTTTTCCATTATGTTGGAACCTAATAAACTATTAGGTTTTAAGTCAGGAAAGCTAAAGAACATGCTAGCTCAGAGAGTTAACTATCTGCAGTGAGATCTCTGGTGGCAGGTTGACAGGATTTTTGAAGCATCTAAAACAAAATTATAGAGACTGTGAAATACAGTTCTCTTTTATAGAGCCAACTCATGTTACGTTACCAACCTACAGTTCATGTACAGTGCTTGCTCTATGAGAATTTTACACCCTCAACCTTTATTACAGGATAAATAACAATTATCACAAAACAAATACAGAAAATAGGTGGTTTCTGGGTAATGAAAGTCCAATGTGTAAGGTAATGCCATCAGGCAATAAGGTGAACAGGAGAATTTAACTTGTGGAATCATGGTTGCACTGAAGTAGCCACAGTCGGCAACAGCATCCAGTCCCCAGCTCTAATTAAGATTTTTGTTTTGTCTGTGAATGCAAATCATTGTGGCTGCTGGTAGAAGTTCTAAAATATGAAGGACAGTTAGGGATGAGGAGTGGCTACATTTTTTCTCTGTCTTTCCTTGGTGTCTTTGAGGAGACAAATAATGAGCAGCACTTATTCTCCTTAGTGCCATATACTAGGGACCCCAGTGGGAAGAGGTTGCATGCTCTTTCTCCACTCTTCACACATTTTTCAAGGAATCCTTCTGGTCTATGTGTATGCATCCTGAAATAACAGAGATGCCTGCTCCATGTGTGCATGTATGTTGTCATCCTCCACAAAAGTATGCATATGTCCTAGGGCTGGATGAGGGGTGGAAAAATACATACACACAGAGATACAGGTACTTATCTTCTGTATACGTGCAATAGATTTTATATACGTTAAGACATTTTGTAAGGTCTAGATCATGTAATCCCCTTCAATGAAACAAGGAGGGAGGTGGGATATATTTGGCTAGCTCTAGCAAAACCTAAGATGGGCCATATGTAATAATATATCTTTGAGTAGGCTGTTTCTGCAGTGTCATCATACTGACTAGAGTCAGATTCTTCCTTGGCTCATCCTGGATACCCGCTTTATATGACCTAGAAAAAAATATGGGGGGTGTGTGTGTGTGTATTTTTAGCTAAACTAAAGGGTATAAGCAAGGTTAAAAAAATAGGATATTGCAGGAACCTCATGGAAACAGGCACTTTCTAAAATAAATTAAATGGAACAGGCATTGTTTCTTTGTGGATTTTTTTTAATGCCTGTTGATACATCTGGAGAGTCTAGAAAAATAATTTTCTTTAAATGACCAGTTATTTCTATGTTGTTGCTTCATACTGTGCAGTCAGAGCTAAAAATGAACACACAATCTATTCTGTGTTTATATAGTACAGAAATTTAGGAGTTGCCTGGCCTCTTTAGTATGTAGGCTTGAATTTAACCTACAGTGGTAACTAGTTCCTAAAATTTTGTCTGTAGTTCTCAGTATTAATAGCTGATAAATACATGACTAGTTAAAAAATACCCCCTGGACTTATTAACAGTATCTACTTTTAGCAAGTTTGCATTTAGTAAGTTCTCATTTTCCACAGCTTTCTTAAAACCACCTTACTGAAGTGATCTTTTCATAGTCCTGAGTATCAGCCGTTCAGCAGGTCAAGCAGTGTAATAACCTTGCATTAATCAGCAGCTAAGATTTATATCTGTACCTGCGGCATCACACTAGCATAACCTGAAATAAACAGTATGATGTTTATGTTAGTCATGTAACAAGTGTCTTTCTCAGTTTGGTCACATGCATTTAATTTAAAATACATCCAGTAAAGAAAAAATTGTTTGGCACTTTGTGTTTCCATTTTAAGTAATCAATTTTAAAATAGAAGCAGTACAGGATATGTTTTATAAGAGGAGCTGTAAAGAAGAGGACAAATTCTTTCATCACTCTGAAATGTCTTTAAGGAGGCTTACAGCAGGTGTAGAGGAGAGAGGCTGAGAGGCAGCATGCTTTGGGCAGCCCCAGGCTGTCCTTTGCTGCTGCCTGCTGCCAAAGCACAGTGGGGACTCTCCCTGCCAGAGCTGTGGACAGCCAGCCTGTGGCTCTGCTTGCTTCTCCCCTTTTTGTATTTGCTGCCCTCCCTGACGTAAATTGTCCTTTATGTTTGAGGGGTTCGTGCTCACTGTAGGATGACTGAG
The DNA here is from genome assembly GCA_026212715.1 of Elanus axillaris. Lineage (NCBI taxonomy): Eukaryota > Metazoa > Chordata > Aves > Accipitriformes > Accipitridae > Elanus > Elanus axillaris. Next base: position 18,499,278 of record JANZLQ010000001.1, read on the forward strand.
CTGTGATCCAGCATTGTATAAAGGGCTGTCAGGCTGGTGTCTAGGTGAGTTAAGTTCAGGCAGGACTAAAAGGCCCCACTTCACAAATGCTGCAGAGCATACGTGGAAATGGAAAATTAAAGATTTGGCGAATAGTTTTAGGCTCAACAGTCTCAAAGTTTTACAATTCCACCTGTCCTGTAGGAAGGGAATATCATTTTACAGGAGCACTGTGTTCTTCCGTGGAATTCACCCCTCAAGGCCAGCAAATATCCAACTGGACAGGTGGAATTTTAAGGCTATGTATTGCATTTCTTGAGATGGGTGCTTGTGTATTCTTTGCTTGCTCACCATGCTTTCACATAACATCCTGTACCAGAATACTGTGAACTCATTTTTAATTTATTGGACAACTAGAACCTATTTAAAACATCAATTTTATCCAGCACTGTAGCATCAAAATTAAAGTGCAACTTGCTGCTTTTTTTTTTCCTTTTGTGTTTGAATGTTGCACATTGAAATACACTGTCAGCTAACAGTGACAGAAATAGATACGAAGAGGATCTGAATCTAGCTCTTGTCAGTTGCCTAGAAGCAGAAAGCCAACTAAGCCAATTTTTTTTTGTTGTTGATACACAGCAATAAAAGCAGATTCAGATTTAATTTGTCACTGTTTAGTATAGGACTTCTCATTAGTAAGAGACAAAATTTCACCTCCCAAAGTAGCTAGTACTTTTTGTATATGTAAGTGGACTTGACAGGTAACTTCTGATGCAAGTTGCAGTTCATACTGCCTTACTGTATTTATTAAATCTTTGCAATAGTATTGCAAGATATGTAGCTAATAGAGCAGATACCTATCTGCTCTATTATCTTTCTAACTTTTACAAAGTTTTCATTAGACAAACAACTGCTTTCCTTATAAACACTTCCTTAGAAATTGCTTTCCTTTCTAAACAGAGGGATTGTCATAGACTTAAAGTATCCAGATGAGAGCTATGAATGGACATCTAATAGACTGATTTTACCAAAATGGCCTATCTCTTAAGTACCATGAGCATTGCAGTGCCTACCTTCAAATGATGACCACTGTGCCAGGGACATGTCATAAATCCTCAATTTATATGCTTGGTGAAAACACAAAGCCTACTGCTATATAGCTAAGAGGAGAAGTAGTATTTCTATTGATTTGGTTTTAACAATTGTTTCAGGTGCAGAAGTCCAGACTAGCCATGTAACATCCATAAATACAAGCTTTGCTTAATTTTCCAATTGCTACGAGTCTAAGTAATATAATATGAGAAGTCATGCCAAAAAGTACCATATCATGTGTGTTAACACTGAAAGTTGTGAATCTAAGGGCTTCAAAGTACAGAATGTTACATATACAGTATGTATGCAGTTGCATATGCATGTTCATAGACATGACTTGAGTTCAACAAATATAATGTCAAAAATTTGACTCTGTGCCATTTGTTTCAGGCAGTTATTTGGCAGAAGACCAGGGTGTCAGATCACAAAATGGCCTGTATGTCAGTTCTGGGAACAGCCGTTATGGGCAGTATGGTACCTTTTCAACACTGCTGTGAAGATCCTGAGGTGAGTTTAAACTTCCTTCTCCCAAATACACTTAAAGCCTGTCAATGAAGAGAGCTAAATCAATATTCAAAAAGGAGACTTTGCAACAGAGGGTATTATCTCCAGATTGTTATCCAATTAACGCACTTGATTCCACTACTGTCCTCTCTGTAAAATTAATTGGTTTGGTGATTGAAAATCTGCTCCAAGAATCATCTAGTCAGGACTCATGTGGCACTGATCAAATGGCAGTAAAAACAGTTGTGATGACAAATGCAGAATTGCTGATTGCTCAGAGCTGTCTAAGTTGGGATTCCTGGCCCACAGGCAGGTTGTGCTGTGATTAATATCTAAGCATGTATATAGTTCTCATCCTTGTGGCCTCTTAGCCTTATACTGTAAAGAATATCCCCTCAATTTCCTTGAGGGGCACCTGAGCAGCAAAAGAAACACATACTTAGAAGGCAAGTTATGCAAAATTTCCACTAAACATATATTTCAAGGAAACACTAGTTAGTTTTTAAAAAAATTCAGCGCACTTGGCTTCCTTTGCCCCTGTTGAAATTGAGGAAGTTCCCTGTGATATTCTCCTTTGTCTAATATTTTCAAAAAAATTTTTAATCTGCTTCCATTTTTGTTGGAGATGTTCTTATAAAGGGGAATCTTGCTGATGATGATCCTTCAAAGTTGCATTTTCCTGTATCTTGTAGTAATAAATCTTGACCAATCACTTAGATGAGACAAATCACTGGCTGTAGAGTCACAGTGGCTATTAAACACAACTTACCATGCTACATTCAGCATGGTAAGTTATGTTTAATAGCATTATTCAGACTTTAATGAAGTCTGAATATATATATGTATTAAAGTTTAATAGCATTATTCAGACTTAAATCTTGTTTGACAGAATGCTTGTAGTATACATATTCAGGGAAATAAGGGAAAAAAAGCAAAGTTGCTTCTTGTAGTTCACAAAGTTTTAGTTGCTTATGTCTGAACAGAACATCCATTCTTACCTGAATGCAGGTTGGATATGGCCCACAGGGCAAGTGCAGGGGGCTCTGAAGGGAAGACATGGGGGTGTTTAGAAGGGACTAGCTTGAAGGAGGCACTCAGGTTCTCACATTACCTCTGTGCTATATCATGAGGTATCCATAGTCCTTGAATAGAAGTTGGAGAACATTCTATCTCTCTCTGTCTCTAAATAGTGTGTAAAATACCACGTGCATCATTTCTAGGTGTATAAGTGATCTATGCATATTCCTCACGCACAAATCTAAGTTCAGAAACCATGGACATTTCTAAATTAAGCAGCCAAACACTATGAAATGACAGAATTAAGGTTGCCTGTGCAACCTTTTATTTCTCCCTTGTGTGCAGGTATTGGGATATTTAATGACAAGGCATATGCTGCTTTTTTCCTTCCCATTAGGTCCATGTCTCATTCAGTACTCAGACCAGAGGGTAACTCTTTAATTCTTTTCCTTTCCTACTTGTTCATTGTGTAGCTTCATACTCCTTTGCTGCAAAGCCTACTCTGGAGATAAAACTAATCTTGCTATAAACAACTTTCTGTAAGCTGTACCTTACTAACTGCAGAGTTAAAACTTCTGTAACAAGTGATCCAGGGCCTTCTTCAAAACATCTCCATTATGAGCACCTGAATGAAACACGAACGTATTGCAGGCTGACTCCAAAGCATGCAAACTCAGGAGCTACTTGTAAAATAAAAAGAAAACTAAGAAAATAAAGAATTGACACAATTTTTTTACATGTCAAAACAGCATCTATGCTTTTCACATCCCTAGTCTTGTAAATGAGTGGATTTATTTTGACTGATAACTTTCACACAGGAGATTTTCCTAGTCTCTTCTTTTTCTGTGGAGGTTAAGTTCAGCAGATACACATGCCACTGGGAAAAAAGGTAAGTCCTTAAGAATGACATTCTACTGTTCACTCAACACAGATATACTTTAATACGTTTATAACTTGTTTATTATTGAAGTATCAATTTTGAAAACAGTGGATATAATTTAAAAGCAAAAATTCTGTAATATTTTCCAGTCTGTTATGTTGTCTTTATATTTCATACACTTTCATATATAAAAATTCTAATATTTAAGACTAGTTTTAGAAATTGCTGCTAACTTTTAATGAGCATACTGATATTCTACATGGCTTTAAATAGTAACAGCAGTCAGCCATTTCTAAATCTGGCAGCTTCTTAAATGAGTTATTTAGAGACTTTCAGTTTTGCTTTAATGTTGTCTGTATATAAAAATATTGTTTGAAGTGAAAGACATACAAATATTTGGGAATTAGAAAAGGAGCTTGAAGCATAGAGGAGGAACATTCAGTGAGGATGTGCTAAGGTTGCAGAATAAAATCTAGGAGTGCTGCTTGTTGTTTTCTGATAATCATCCAACAGATATTTGACACCTCTTTAACTTGACCAGTGGTGTTTGGTTATGTGCGACGCTGCTGACCAGAACGCTCCAGCTTTAGCACAGAATGCTTTTTACAAGGTCAAGAGGGAATAAGGGAGCACATGAGCAAATAGCTGGCGTGACGTAGATGAATGGGAAGGATAGGCCAAATCCCAGGGATTTTAAATTCCGTTTCAAATGCATGATAATTTGGATTTTAGTAAATACAAGTGGTTCTGCCAAAACCAAAGCTAACGAGGTCTGATTTCTATGTTCAGTGATCCACCCTGCTACCAGAACATTCTCCAAACTTTCCCATATGTCCAAAATCTCCATCCTCACAATGCCCCAGTGTTCCTTCACCTACTAGTTGGGGCAAGTGGCAGTGGGGTGATGTGTGGGGCAGTATGTGGGCTGGTCAGCCTGTCAGTTCTTACATGCTGATGGATCCTGGCTTTTGAAAAGTTACAATTGCCTTTTACTCAGTAAGGCCATTATCATGAGGCTCTCCTCTCCAAACAGCTGTCAGTTATCACAGAAATTGTGGAAATATAATATCTTTTGGATTTCTGCTTCTTCATCAGATTGAATTGAAATCTATCCAACAGTTTCAAAGTTGCTTGGTGGGGGAGAAGGGGAGGTGATGGGACAGGCAGCACAAGTCATCAGCCGCATTTTGACCTAAAAACCACTAAGCTAAAGAATCTCAACAGAAAAATCTTAAAACTTGGAGTTAATGTTAGGTACTCAAATCACGTGGTTTTCTGAGGCTCCTTGGCAGTGCTGTGTGCTCACAGGTTCTGCTGTAGTCTGTGAATCGTGGGTGCTCAGCACTCTTGAGAGTCAGATGATTTGGATACAGGTGGTGTAGGTAAATTTAGGTGCCCTGAATAAATGCCCTGTGTCAGGCTATTTAAGGTGCCCTGAGTGTAGAATAGGAAGGATTGTGTGTTTTGGGCTTTCCCTGTAGGGGTGATTCACTACTGCCTTCACCAGGTTGGGCAGCAATGCATGCCTTTAGCTTTCACATGGGTTCAGTTGGCAACCCTACAGTCATCAAGCCTAAAGCTGGCGGTTGTTTTCTGTAGCCCTCAGCTGCAGACAGCAACCTGGTGCAACTGACAGTTCAAATAGGAAATTTCTCAATAAATTGATCAAGAAAAATAGATGGGGATAGACACATCCTTTTCAACCTCTTTTTTTTTCTTCAAGTGCTTTTATTTTTTTGTATCGTAACTTTCAAGAAGCAATGCATGCATTTGAATGACTTGGCCTCCTGTACAATCCCATTTTAATCTCCCACCTCATAAAAACCTTTTGGGGTTCTCTTTAAAAGACTTTTGCACTGTATTTGTTCTATCATTGCAGATAAATCTTTCTGGATTTCTCCCAAAAGCTGAGTCAGACAGTTCTTTGACAAGTCTTTCAAGTTCAGAAAGGAGTTTCATTTTTATAAATAATCGTCCAGTTCATCAGAAAGAAATACTGAAGGTAACATGCTCTAGCTTTTTATTCAAGGAATAGAAATGTGACTTCTTTGAGGAGAGAACACCTATGCAATCTACAACCTTTTCCCCACATAGAATAACTGAAGTATTACAGGTGAAGATACTAGCATTTACAACAGAAACCTCTTCCACAAGTCTGATGCTCCTGGTGCCTCAATTCTGTTCTATTTGCTGCAGTCACTTACAACCACAGAGCCAGAAGTTATGTTTATGGCTGTTTTAAAAAAAAAAAAGTAATTTCAGATACTCTATAGAGTATCTCCAAAGATCAGAACAGTTGCTTCTTTCCTCATATTAGCCTGCAGAAATACACCTCTGCAGTTTTCCATGAGGGAACTTTATGTGGTTTCTTGTAAGAGAATTCTTCTGAAAATAAAGTTTTGATTTTCTTCTACTTCTTGCTGTGGACTTATAAAGCAAATATGCATACTTTCCCTTTAAATTTGTGGATACAGGAGATAAAAATGAAAGTGATAGTGCAGCAGCATTGGCTACAGCTAGGCATTGTGTAGGCAGAATTTGATACTCTTGGGTTTCTCACACTACTGAACCTTGCAGCACCTCACTTGGAGCAGCCTTGCTGTCCTATTCCTTGCCCTCCCCAGAAAAGACAATCATGTTCATGCCAAAGCGTACATGAATGTTTCAAAGTGGAGACAACAAAGTAGTTTTCAGTTGACAAGCAAAGGTTTGTAGATGTAAACCCTGAACTTGAGTTGGTACATTAAGTGGTAGGGGTAATCCATCTCCATACAGTATTTGATGTGCCTGGTTCTTCTGGGAGTTCAAAGCTCAGCCTGAATCCCATGACAGAGACAGCTTTTTAACCAGAGTGCAGAGGCCTAGATTCAAGGTGGGATTCAGAGTACTGTCATACAAAGTAAATATATATTGCCTGCCCCACTGCCTCTTTTTTTTTTTGTCCAATGTTTTAATTGTTGGGGTTTTTTTTGGCCAGGTGAGGATAACAATAAATCTGTAAGAATACACTTTGTTGGGTTTGGCAAACATGCAATAGATCCCTTACTTTTATCCCCATGCTATATATGGGGAAGAAGTGCTGGTAGACCTCTTACTACTATAGTTCAGTGCCAGCTGAGGGCAGACTGTGGAAATATTAAGGTTAAAATAACTTGAAAATATTTCATTAAGTTTAATGTTATTTAAACAATATTTAAGAATTAAAAATTAATTGAAAATGAAAATTTAATCTGCAGCAGCTCTTCACTTCTTATGCTTTAATTTTTTTTGGTCTCGTTAACATATTCTTTTCTCCAGTATGTATGTCTGTTGAAGGATCCCTGATACTAGAGGGAAATGCAAGGATCTTTATTTGATCCTTCTAGATAATGAGACCAAAATTCTGAAACTACTAAATAATTTTGTAGTCTTTTGGAGGAGTTTTGGGGGAGGATTACAGAGAAAATAATAAGGGCAAGCAGAGTTTGAGAAAAGCTGTAAATTTATAATTGGGTTAATAAAAGGAACAAATTGAACGCGTTCTGGGAAAAGGGCAGGCCTGCAGTACAAGTGCTACTTTCTGAAACAGACTTTTGTTTGGCTAAACTACACAGAGAGCAGTGTAGTTGCATGCTATATAAGTAGATTTTCTTTAAAAGGCAAACAAATAATAGTATTTGTGTTGACTGAGGAAGTAAGTATTGGATTTTGCAGTCCTGTTTGGGCATATATCTTTTCTTCCAAGTGTGATCAATACATTCATTCAGAGGGTCAAAGTAGCTACTATTAGTGACTTGGAATTGGTTCCCCCCCTTTTTTTTATTTAGCTATGGAGACATGGAAACCACCAATAATGGCCCTTTTGGTCTTTATTCTGGCATACATGTATACCCACAAGGACCTTTTTAGCATTCCTTTAACTTCAGAAAAAAAACCTGACAAACCAGTTATGCTCTTATAATGTAAAATTTTGTTTCTGTGCCTTTGTGTCTGTGTTATTGCCTTTACTAACATCTCTTTATTAAATCAATCTAGTTAATTCGACAGTACTACAGTCTGGTGATGCACAAGGACTGTACTCGTTTATATCCTGTTTTCTTTTTGAATATTACTGTACCTGCCTCTGCTGTGGATGTGAATTTAACACCTGATAAAACTCAAGTTTTACTGCATTATAAGGTAACTAAGGTTTTAAACTGTTTTTGAGTTGTCAACCTTTTACTTATGTAAGCATAATAAGGGCTTCTGGGGCTATGGAAATGTTTGAAGGGAAACAGTGCCACTGATTTACTGATTATTTTATTTATTTATTTTAGTTACATGATAGCTTGTCTTTATCACAGGACTGTTCTGTTTGAGAAGTAATGAATAGGCTAATTATTCAAAAATTATTCAAAATTAATTTCCCAGTTGATTTCAAAGATCATTTTTATGCTGTCGGATATATGTGTGTATCACTTTGTTTTCAGATGGCTTGATAGTGGGAGAAGCTAAATGGAATTATGATGTGTCCCTCTACGTAAATCTCATGCTTAACTTCATAATTACACTAAGAATCACTTTTTAAACACCACATACATTAAGGTGGGGGCTGGTGTGGGGGAGCTGATTTCTGAACAAAGCAATATTTTGCCATTATGTGTATAGATCATTGTTGACGTCACTTAAGTTTCAGGATATCTTGTCTGTACTATCAGGACCTGAAATTTAGGCCGTATATGCCTGTGGTTTAGAGGCTGTGTAGTGATAAATTTCCATAAAGTCACTCCACTTATTAGTACTTAATATGAAAAACAGTGCCACAGACATTAAGAAGGCAACATAGGTAAGGTGGTTATTCAAAGTGAATGTAGGTAGTCACACCCAGTATGTTAATCCTCTTCTTCACTGAAAGTTTTTGTTTTGTATTTGTCTATGTTAATCTTGTAGATGTACTGCCTGTGAAGTGTCACTTGTATGAAAATTAACACAGCATTCTCACATTTGATCTAGTTTAAAAATTTCCTTTGACATTAGAAAAAGGGTTGTGGTTTATTGTTCGTTTGGGTTTTTTTTTTCTTATTTTATGGGGTGTTTTTCACTTCCATCATTTGGTGCAAAGCTGTCTTGGAAGCATGCACCATGAAAGCACCTACACAAACATGCTTACATGAAATGGGATGTTGTTGGTGCATCTGTCTTGAGTATAAGTTTCTAACACCGTTTTGGTAGGAACAGTTTTACCTGATACTGGTTTAAGCAGCAGTCAGTACCCTGTTTTAAGGAAAGCAGTTAATCAGTTTTGTGATAACCAGTGAAGCAGAATGCCTATCACAAAATATTTGAGGCTAAAGGTGTCCAGTTCAGAGCCTTTTTGAGCATGTGTGAACAACAGAAATGCAATAATCTGTCCAGATTTGTCTGAAAAATATTCTGAATATGATCACTTTGCTTATTGTTCTATATTTTCAATATCTATCAGTTACATTTTCAGGTGTGCTTGTGTGTGTGACTTTTCTGTTGGTTTTTGTTGGTTTGTTCCCCCCCTCCAGGAATCTGTCTTGCTTGCTGTTGAAAATGTGTTGAAATCACTGTATGGGCCACTACCTGCTACCGTCCCTGGTGAAAGTAATAAAACAGATGTTACCTCAGAAGACATGTTTGTTCATAGAACAGAACCAACAGATGTGGTTGTTAATGAAATGGGACCATCTGGAAGCGATGATCTACATGCTCATACTTCATTCCTTTCACTCAGCAGTGATGTGCAAAACTGTCAAGCAGGAAGAAACACAGAGATCTGCTTAAATCATCAGAGGTTTTGTGGTGATAGTCACCTGGACAAAAAAGAGGTTTCTAGGAGTGATGCCTTTCCAGAGAGTTCCTTAAATTTAGTGTGTGAGGAGGAACAGAATGGACAGAATAAGACTGATATTCAAAGTAAGAGTGTTCCTGTGGACCCCAAATCTAAAAAAGCCGATGAGCATCTTTTGAGCTCTGATAATATTGACGAAATACAAAACAATGAGGAAGCCTTAGTCCCTGAAAACTTACCTGATATCTCTGCTGATAGTTGGAGTATGGGAGGTGGATTTAAAAACCATCTAGGAGACAACCTGGAACCTGTTAAGATTTTGATTCCTGGAGTTGGAGGAACAATTAATAAGCACAGTGAACATATTGGTGAACAAAGCAATGATTCACAAATCTCAAACCAAAGCATAAAGAAAAGAAATGTGATAAGTGATAAATTCGGACATGTGACAGCTTATGACTTAATTAGTAGTAGAATAATAAGGAAACCAAAGTCTGCAATTGGATTTTTCACTCAAGAATGTCGTCCAAAATTGATAACTGATAATCCAAAGACCAGTATGGAAGACATACTGCTGAAAATTGAAGAGCAGTGGAAGAATTTGAGTGAAGAGGAAAAAAAGAAGTAAGTTTTCAGTCTGCAACTTGCTTCTAAATCTGGTAGTTACCAATGAATCACCTGTAGTGAATTAAAAAAAAAAATTTACCTTCCCAGGTATTTATGAAAACATAGAACAGAAAATTATTTTTGATTTTTCAAGGTCAGCATCAGTATTGTTAGTGTGCTGTGTATTTTGCTGTGTGCAGACAAGCACTGCTGATTTGAGTTTCTCATTTTGCCACTGTGCCACACAGCGGATAGGTAGGGACAGTATTGCTGAATTGTTATTTAGGGAGAACATGCAAGAAAATGTACAGTTTGAATGCTGGAAACTTCTGTTTTCTAAGGGCTTGCCTGAATGTTGTCACTCCTGATGCACTGTCATTGAAAACCAGCATGGTGATGGATGAGGCACCGTATAGTTCCTCCAGAGCTTTTCCAGCGAACAATTTTTTATTGCTACAGAGTGAGAGCTCTTTTTCAGGATCTTTAGTACTCGAACATTTGGTAAACTCCTTTCCTCTAAATTTAGTACGTATCCCAACCCAGGCTACCTCAGAATTGTATTTGTAAAACCCAGTGAAATGACACAAAGAAATTTTTTCCCCTAAACAGCTATTCTTGTGCTGGTTTAGAGTATAGTACAGTTTCAATTTTAATCTGTTTCAATCAAAATGAAATCTCTTTTTAGATTACAATCTCAATGGCTAAATTTCTTATTGTTCAAAAACTCAGCAACAATTTGTTTTAGAAATCCATCTGCAAGTAAGGGAAATATTTTAGCCTAATTTGGGGGGCAGGTGTTAGTTATTTAAAATATTGTGTATATTATCCTTTATGTGGAACTTAGATTATGGTAAAAGATGCATTAGAATAACAGAATTTGAGACTTTCTAAGACAGTTTAAAAAAAAAAAAGAAACACCAAACCTTCCACATTTTGCTTGTAATTTTATAAAATGTAAAACACTGTAGGGCATCACACAAATGAGGAAAATAGAAGTAGTTCTTCAGTAGTTTTACATGTAGTAATTTAAATTCATATTGTGATTTGTAGAAAAAGTTTGGGAAATTAAAATTTAGTTCTGAAGAATGAACTCATTGGCAGTGTTGTGAAAATGTGTTTTCTTCATGTTATGGAAGCAAGGAGAGGGATTTAAGAAAGACCACTGAAAAGGAAATTGTACTAGCTGAAACAGTGCAATTTTAACACTAATGAGAGATTCAATTAGGAGAATGGTAAGAAAGAGAAGCTATACCTATTGAATTACTGTTAATATATCATTTTTTCCTAGACTTCATGACTTTGTTTGAAAACATCTGCATTGTTCTGAATACTAGAGTTAAGTAAAACCTTTTTATCTAGCTTCTGATTTACCTAATTTAAAGCTCACTAAACAAGCAACTTGCCATGATCACAAAACCATACATGTGAGAAAGTGTTATGTCCATCTCTGCATTAGCAGAAATATTAATGTAGTGGTAGAAATCTACTCCGATTATATTCATGCTTTTAATGAAATGAAACAAAAGGTTCTGCCAGCTGTTTCAGAAAATTTTAATTTGCTCTGCTTTAGCTTTTGAGATTTCATGGTCGCTTTCCTGGTACAACTGTTATGTTTAAGAGTGTGCCTACAGATTAACTTTGTATTAGTTCAGGAAGGAGACCTCTCTGGTAATGAAGTTTTCCTTATATGCAAGATTGAATGCAGTATATTATATATAGTATATATATTTTCCTTATATGTAGGATTGAATCCAGTGGATGTTGAAGTGAATGAAAAACTTACCACTAGTTATATCTGCACATTTCAGCTTTGGTATACCTCTTTTCCCCTTTTAATCTTTTAAAATTGCCTCAGAAAATCACAAAAATAGGAAGAGATACGTGGACATCCTTTCCTCCAAGGCAACAATCCAGAAGAACTGTTGTATGTCTGGCAGAGAACATTAAGTCTTGCCTACCAGATACTCTGGATAAATTGGGCCACCTAGAGGTAACAACAAATGTATATACAACAGGGCAGCCAAAGTGCCACAGTTCTGAGCACACTCTACCTCCAGCTTCATGCAACCTTGCTGACAAGACACCACTTTTCCTGGGCTCTAGACCTCCATCCTTCTGTGATGAAGTCATACATTTGTTACAATGGGTGTGCTTGGCTTTAGCATCTCTTTCTCTCTGTGGCTCCTCCAGCAGGTCTAAATGAGTTTAAATCCCTTTGGGGAGCAATACAACCAACAGATGTCTCATAGTGACATAGGATAGCCTTTTCAAAACAAGCCAGCGTTTATTACTCAACCGGAATGTAAAATTTTATGGTCTTTAGGTTATAATAGAAGAGGAAACCTTCCATGCATGTCCATGTTGGCAGCATTGCATATCCCTCTGCTTTGCAAAGCCAGGATTTAATTTCTTGCACTCGTTCTGCTCTTACTTAATACAGTTTACATACGTTTCTGGCCTTAATATTTCTTGTATATCGGGCTCAGGTAGGAATGGGAGAAGTCCCTCCAAGTGCCATGACAGTGGCTGCAGTAGTTATCCTGAAGGTGTCAGAAAGGTTCAGCACTACACACACATTATCGTGGGACTAACAAATTACCTTGTCAGCACTCTACAGTGATACTTCATGAGTATATTCATACCTTGGGAGAAACATAATTTCAAGTAGCATGGCCTTTGCTGTCTGTTAACAGGTAAGAGTGTGCACATAGACAGTCATTAGTGGCTAGTAGTAACTAGCTCATGCGTGGCAGCTTTTTATTGCCTGATAAACTTTCCATGCATCTCATGGCTTGTGTGTGTGTATGCATTATTTGCAACTTTTTTACATTGGGGTAAATATGCTTGCTTAACAATTCCAGAAGAATTCTTTTTTACTGTATTTTAACCTTTTAGTTAACATGTTCTCTTTCATTTGGATGGAGGTCATTTGGTGGTACCATCTGGTCATTGGCCATCTGTCATGTCTCTAGCCATCTCCATTCATATACTGCCAGATATTAATTGTGAGTAATAGTATTAATAATTGGTATCAGTCCTTCCATACTGTTGCTTGTCCCCAGAATCTGTTCAGTCATAATTGTAGGTCCATATTGTCCACTCCTAGGAAACAGTGCTAGTCACCTGAGACCTATGCATTTCAGAAGCAAACTGAAAAGCTAATACAGGCAATTAAAAGTTTTTTTCATTTTCTTCCTCACAAAGCAGGGAAACACAAAATTACTTGTGGTGATAGTTTGAGTTGCTTTGGTTTCATTATGTGAGGAGGCTGATGCTGAAATGTGTTACATTCAGAATGGGATGCCTCTCTATTCTGCACACACATGAATTTACACACATGGCCATTTCCAGTCAGAGTTTACTCCAAGTAGTCAAATTTAGTTTATTTGTCTTAAAAGGTCTGAGAGACCTTATATTAAAAGGGTTTTGTTGTATGCTAAATATTTCACTTGGGTTTAAGATGCAAGGGGAAAATAATAAATTGTGGATCAATTTTTCTAGTTAAACAAAAGCTGCATTTGAAACTACACTTTATTCTAGTCTTCCACTCCCTACTTACACCCAGTTTTGCAAATTTCCTTGGCTTTAGGTTTAGTAGCTTCAGGAAAGGATCCTAAATTTAAAGTCATAATTCACAAAGCAGAGAAGAAACTGTTCTTACAGCACTTGTTGATTATACTTGCCTCTGTGGAAGGATTTTTGAAAAGTCTAGTGTTTTCTTTGATTTTGGGCATTTCACTGATAGTGTTATATATGAATTTTAAAAGCCCTCACAATCAAAGCTTGTAAGGCTGTAATTTTTCCCATGGTAGCCTAAAATGACAGGCAAGTTGGACTTTCTTTGCAAGTGCTTTTGGATTGGATTATCAGTGTATCACTGAAAGCTCAGTTCTCTTCAGTTAAATATTGTCCTGCATTACAATTGGGTCTATTCAAAACAAAGTATTTATTGATTTGGTCAAAGCTATAAATGTAATTGGGATAAAAAAATTACTGTTCAAGTGACTTCATTTTAAAAGGAGCAGATGTTTTTTATCTCAACGTTTACTCCATATTTTCAAGGACATGATTTATTGCAAGAAACTATTTAAGCTGACTTTTTTAGTTAACTAAATATTGATACCATATGTGAACACTAGCACATCATAATTAATTGCAAATGGTGACCCTTTTGTTGACCTTAATTTTCCAGCATGCATACACATAATTGAATCAAACTGTTCCAGCAAGTAGCAATAAATAAATATGACCAGCTAAAATACTTATTTCCAGTTCTTACATATGATAGTACTACTTTTTTTATTGAAGATTGGACTGGTTTGAATTACCTGCTAGAATTCAGAATATCAAATAAGGACAAAAAGAGGGAGTTCAGCAAATCACTCCTTTGGCCTTCAAAAAAGTAAGATTCATACCCAGTAGGCAAGCATAAACCTGGCATCAATAAAAGTTTACCTATCTTCCTGACATTTGTAAACTTATTAAGACTCCATTCAGCTTGTAGAGATTTAGTATGTATTAATGTTTTTACCATTTAGACAGCATTTAGGAGTAGTTTATTATCGAGTACTTTTTGAAAAATCTGTTTGTTAATTACAGAATTCTGTAATAATTGTATCTATTCTGTATTTTCACACTTAACATGGCTAATTTTAGGCAGTTTGAAATCAAATGTACTTCTTTATATTAAGTAAAGCCTGAGGCTTATGAGGTTATTTAGGCTCTGAACTCTTACCTAACCGCATGGACTCCCCTTGAAGTCTGCAGAGCTCTAGGAGCTTAAATGACTTTGTGAGTTGGGCTGGATGTGCCTGTGACAAAACTCCTTTCGGTACTGCATATCTGATTGCAAATTAGGGTTAAACACAGTCTTTGGGACTGAGGTCAAAAGCAACTTGCTGAGGCTCTTTGTATGATGCAGTCTACTCCTCCCCCTTCAGTAATTCAGGGTTTGCTGGCTGTCATGGTGAAGGAAGATTTCCAGCACATCATCTTCAAAGGGTAATGTAATACAGGCACAGTGCGTGATGTCCTTCCATCTCTGTCATAGTGGAAAGCATATTGATGTGGCTGCTTGAATGAACAATGGGAGTTGTTCTTGTCTGTTGAAATGGTTACCTTGCCTTTTGTTTTAGTATGTTAGGAGTTGGGGTTTGGGTTTTTTTATCTGATTATGCTACTGGTTTGTTTTCTCTTTTAAGTTATGAAATAAAAGCTGCTAAAGACCTGGAACGGTACAACAGAGAGGTCAAGAAAGCTATGGGACAGACAGTGCACCGACCAACAAAGGAGGCAGAAAAACAGAAACCCAGGCTGAAGACTTCCCCATCCGACCAGCAAAAGCTTGACAAGATATTTCATGCTCAGACTGAAAAGAAACGGAAACCTGAACAGCCTACGAAAATTGTGACAGTGCCTTTTTCTCTGAGTTCCTGTAGACATCAGCTTCAGAGACACAACAAAAATGATTCAGATGAACATGAGATTTTCCTCATCCGTCGTCAGAGTTTTCCTGATGTCTGGATATTTGCTACTGAAAAAAAGCTAATGTTGCTGAATCCATATAGATTGGAAGAAGCCCTGCTACGTAAAAGATTACTGATGAATCATAAGCTTCCAGTAGAGAAACTGGACAAGCCAATTGTGTTAACAGACAGGTATAGTACAGTTGAGCAAAAATTTGTTTGTTATTTCAAGTATCATTCGATAATTATTTACAGTAAACTCTGGTAAGGCCCTCTTTGCTAATTCTGTGATTATTTGTACATTCATTTATCTGTAAGAGCAGATTTTTATGTTTTGTATGCTTTTACCTTAATAGTAATGAGCAGGCCTGGTCATACTCTGGTTGAAATAAAATTTTGACCAGTTTCACTGGTAATCCAGCAAAGACAAATTTCTTCCCCCAGAGGAAAATTAAATGCTCCACATTTTCGTGACTTCGCTCTAGCTTAATTTCCCCTATGGATTAGGGAATCACTGATGTAATTATTATAATATAAACTTGGTCACTCTTTAAGATACACAAATAGTTACAATTTTTCTTTAAACAAATTGGTTTTTGAGAATACTTTTAAAAATCTTGATCACTCCTCATCACTTACTACTTTTTTCTGTATTTTTCTCACAGTTTTAATTTTCACGTTAAGGATTTTGATTTTTAACACTTTGGGAATATTTTGTTTTCCAGTCTTATTGGTGGCTCTCAGTATATGGCTGCTCTTTATAAAATGCAGAAGGATTACCAGAGTTTCAGTGGATCAGGTTATTTGTCTGATCCAAGGCTTGTGGCAAATGGATTCCAGATAAAAGTGATAGAAGGTATGATGGTTTTAAAATCTTTTAGTCGTATTTGGGCTTGTTTCTTCTGATTTAATGATTTAAATGATTATTAATGTAGATCATGTTATTCTACATCACTTTATCATTTAAAGCACTAACATCCTGCTTTCCTTAACATTGAGATTTTATTACTTGGCAAAGAATGTAATCTTCTACATAGAACATTGAGTAATGGAAACTGGTAACTGAAGAGAAAACTTTAATAGTATTTCAAAGAATGCTCTGAAATCCACATTTTATTTTTTTCTTCTCTTCTCAAAATGCTGGATGTAGATATCCTTAATTTCCATTCTGACAGAATTTAGGTTAAACTGATGAGAATTCCTGAGTCCTGGCAGCTTCTTCCAAGGTGATACTTGCAGAAGCTTCTGCAAGTACGTGCCTTAGATGACTACTCCTCTGCTGTTGAGCAGTTGAGGAGGTCCAGTAAGGAGCTGGATCTGGTTATTGACTTACTTTCATATCAGAGTTGTAACACAGAGCCCAAAAGGACCAATAAGGAGAGGGTGACATGATCACCATCACACCTTTCGATAGAGTTCGATCTGAGCTTATTTTTGAGACAGCCTACTTTTCAGTGCATCTACATTGATCACAGAGTAAGTCTTTCGTGTAAGATCCTTTTACCTTAGCAAGAGAGATCAAATGCTTATACATTTTTCTGAAGAACAATTTATAGGGATGCTGTTGGAAACCCAGGGGCAACCCACCCAGGGTCGATTCTGCAGATCAGGATTTCTCTAGCAGAATTCCAAGAAAAGCAAACATCTTTGGGGGTAGTACCTAGCTCAGAGTAAAGATTCACTATAAGAGCTGTTAGAAATGCTATAGCTTCATGTGTTACAGATCCCCACATATGTACAGTGATGACAGATCTACTGTAACATATGGGATCTTTTAAGGGTAGGTACAAAAAAGGGATGGAGAACAACTCCTTCACTCAGAGGATGGCTCTTGGGAAGACCAGAGCCTAAGCTGTTTTCTTTAGTGAATCATGCACAGCAAAAACAGTGAAACTTGTTTCTGACTGGCTCTCTACAGAATCAGCAAAAACTTTGTAGAAGAGGTGTTCATGGTAATAATCTTAGATTGAGTGATTAGGGGAGTAAAGCATATATTGTAAGAGGCAGCTCTTAAAAGGTTTATTCAGTCTAGCAAATCAAAAGCTCAGAAGGTTTATGATATGCCTCTAGGCAGATATGGGAGAAAGGGATTGTTGCTTAGCCTTCTTGCTCACGTACCTTCCCCCCACACACACACCTCCTGATATTGGAAGTTTGCTCAAAATCTAACATAAACTGGATGTGAATAAATTGAATGTGAAAATTTGAAGACAGTTTCTTGGCAACAATGGAGGAGAGTTGTTGACTGATCTTGTGGTACTAGAGATGGGAAACTAGTTTTAAGACAGCCTGATTAGTTTAAGAGCAGAATTGTACTATATAACAGCAAGGGTCTCAACACAGTAACTGCGAGGTAGTAACAGTCTTCCAATCCTGTGTTCCTAAGTGTCTGAAATTAAGGAAATAAAATCTTGTAAGGAAACTGGTCTCATTTGGTTTACAGTTAGTGAAAGTGCTTTATACGCACTATACTAGTTGATGAACCATGGTCATGGACTTGATCAGTACCATACAGGTAGCCCATATGAAGAATGGGAATCTAATTCAGTTTTTTTGTCCCAGCTGTATATTTTAACTACTTGAATGAAATATTAATAACATCTGAGGCTTGTCAGTCATGTTTATAAGCTTCTGCTGATGACATTATAGCAGTTATAGCTTCTGTTATTAGAAGAGCATACCATTGCAGATGAAGGTAGAAATACCAGCAAACAAATGGAATTTCTCCCAGCTTTTTTTCTGACCAACCCAAGCATTTTTACTTACTACTTCATCAGTCCCTCCTTTTCATGCCTGAAATATGCTACCTTCTACAAATATGCTACTATCTTCTACAAATACTTATTAAAGCTGATTTTTAGAAACATAGGTATCAATTATTAACACTCCTTAGGTGTCCTTCTCTGGACATTTCACTATGCATTTGAGGTTCTTTAGTTTATAGATTCTTGTTGTCCCACTTACACTCGAGTATTCTGTAGCTTTTCTCAACTTTGAGAGAACAAGTTTGTCTCGTAAAATATTCTTCACTATCCTTATAGAAGCATATTTTTTTGTTTGCTGTCTGAATTCAGTGTCTGGTTTTGTGGTTTTTTGAAACTCAGACACAGCCTGAAAGGCAGGCATTCAGAAGTTGCTGAACTAGAAGTTGCCTCAGAAAAGTTTTGTTTCTTCAGGATATATTGTTAATTTTTGGGGACAGGAGTTGCCACTTTGCCTGGTGGATGATAAAATCACAGCTTGCTGTGGAGAGGTGTCCAGAATGCAAATATGCACTTAACCCATGGTAGCTAGAGAGTTTTACCTTAGCAGCATCCATAGAGGCACACCTTAACCCCATTCTTTGTGCACATGCCTTTATAACTCATTTTTTCCCAACTTTTGGGGTGAATTGGATCAGTCCTAGTATTTGCTGTTTCTCAACTGAACTATCAACTCTTTCTTGCTGTCAGGTTCCACTAGAGTATATTTGAAGGTCTATACTTTACTTTGGGACTTCAACCTTGACATAGTCATATTACATGTCCCTTTCTGACTGCTGGTTGATTTCTTATTAATAGCCACTAGTGTATGGCTTCTTTTTTCATCCTGGGTTAAGAGTTTTATTTTCTGTAGTAGCAAATTTTCTTTTCTGACAGAGACATCCTGTTTTATGTCACAAGCAAAGGCTCAATTTCTTTAGCTTTGAATTTGAATGTGAAAGTGATATTTCTGGTAGTTTCTTCTTGCAAAATAACAAACCTTTCTATTGATCCATGTGGATAAGTCTGTGATGCCATCAGTAGCTCTAAGACACCTTCCAAAACAAGAACAAAGGAAACTTAACTGTTCCAATTCGATGTTTAGCAGTTTTGGCTGCAGAAGAAGAGGCTTTCCTTGACCTATGGTGATCTGTGAAGAGGATTGTCAGTGTAGTAGGTTGCACTGATTAAATTTCCATATATAATCTGCCAAAGGAGAAGAGAAGGACCCTGAGTATTGCTGCCCATCATCATATATTGTCTACTCATGATACTCAGATATTAATTTGGAATGCAAGACCGCTTGCTTTGATATTGAGCACTTTACTAGGATTGTTTCCTAGATGAGTGTAATGACTTGAATATAGGACCGTAGATTCATTCCTTATTTCCTCTTGGTGTGAGGCATGTTTTACAGGACTGACTATTTAATAACTAGAAAATCTGAACAGCTCCCTTAATTTGGAAGGTGACTTTGGTAATTTCCTTGTTGCATTGGGCTTGCATCTCAACTGGTCTTCATTAAAGATGCTTCTTTGCAGTTTAAATTTCTACCTTTTGGCAACTTACAGCACAGATGAACTTTTTATAAAGATTTTGGTTCTGATAATTTCTTAGTTGAAAAAAACCTAACCCACGATGTAGCATTGGTTTTTCCTTATTTGGATGACTTGCCTGTAAGGGACAACTTCTCTCGTAGGGTTAAAAAAATAATTCATTAGTCTTGCACTAAATTTAGCAGGTCTTGGGATTAATACTTGGAAATTGAATCTTATTCCCTCACAGTCTTAGAATTTGTAGAAATACAACTATACTCTTTAATGGCCAAAACCTTTTAGCTAGTAGGGTGGTTCTAAACTTCAGTTACTCTAATAACCAACCAGGAGTCTTTCTCGCAGGCTTAGCATGACATGCCTCACTCTGAACCCCATGGCACCATGTGACACCAGATGCACTACTTGTAGTAGGTTTTTGTAAGGTCTAGTTAGGCCTTTTCTTACTAACAAGGACTCAGTTCCAGATGGAGTTTATTTCCTGTTCTGTCATTTTGGTGGGAAAACTGTTTGAACTTCTGGCAATGTTTTCCTTTTTCACAAATGCAGCCTTTGGGTAGTTATTTTTCAAAAGCACACAAGTTTCAGGCCTCACTTGCCTATTGTTTCATTTGAGGGTAAGTCTGTCCTTTGAGTACTCTCTTGTTGTAAGACAGGAATGTAATTTACCTTTGCTCCATATTGTTCAAAGACTCTGTATAACTGCAGCCAAAGTTGTTCCAAGTATCCTAGATCTTGAACATGCCCTATCTTCTTGTTTTTAGTAGGCTAATATCTTTTGTAATGTCTCCTTGTTTCTCTTTACATTGATTGCTCAGCAGTCTAAGGAGTTTTCAACTAGATTTTTCTCTGGATAGCTGGTGGTGAAAAACATGTTGTGAAATAGCTCAGAAAAAGCTTCTTGCTGTAAGTATGTCAGTTAGGCAAAATCAATGGTTTCTTTGTGGAATGTGCCAGTTGTTGTGATTTGCAAAGCTGTGACGCTAAGCTCCAGTCTGTCTCCCACTGCCCTCCCTCCCCCTCATGTTCTGGCCTTACTGAGGCTTCAAGTGATGCTACCTTTGGGAGAGCAGCGTGTTTGCTTTTACTTAACTCAGTATTCTGGGATCTGCTAGGCCTTTGTTTGCTGGATATAGCTTGCAATGACCCCTACATACAGGGAAGCATTTCGAGAAGTAAGATGGATTACTCTCTGTCCAGTTCTTAAGATGTGTTTGTTATATGTACCTTCACTGCACATCTGTCTGCCTTTGTGAAAGTCCTAGAGAGAGATGTGAATTCTTGGCTGGGAAGAGGTTGAGAGCAAGGAACACATCTTACCTGTTTTTGTAATGATCGTGGGCCTTGGGCCATGCTCCAAGGCAGGCTCTTAGGGTACGATTGCCTGCTTGATAGAATATGTGTACGCAACATACATATATACAAAGAATGTGCTTACAAGGCCTGAAAGAGCAGTAATAAGTAAATAACTGATCTTCCTTGGTAATATAAGCTGCCTCAGCTCTTGTAACCAACCAGTGGAAAATCGTGCTGCTACTTAATTTCAGTTTGATTTTGACCATAGACTGGAAGATAGATAGTCTTATAGTATCACCTAATCTAGGTGGCATCTGGAAGAGAACAGTTTTTCCTGGCCATCAAGAAGGAATTATCCAAAGATGATTGTGAATGCTTTGTTTGGAAAGAGAAAGGGGAAATTTGTAGCAATGAGAAATCCACATTTTTAGTCAATTGAAAGCTAGTTTATTTGTTCATGGAAATGTTTTCCTTGGAAGTTGCAAAGCATTTTGTAGACACTACCATGGAAACTGCTTGAAGACTGCTGTTTGAATACTCAAAAACCTTAATGTATATTTTGTCAAAAATTTCCAAGTACGCTGAGGCTCAGATGTCTGCTCATATCATCAAATGTTGCCAATATCAGAATTCCTGCAAAGATTTTCAGATAAATATATGTTAATCAGCATGCAGTAGGCTACTTTGCGCTTTAAAGAATGTAGGCAGAAAAGGAGAATAACACACAAACAGAAATACCAAAGAAAATTTCTCTTAGCTAGGATCTGTATTGATTGTTCTTATGTTAGACTCTTGAAAGCCCCCTTTGACTTTCAAATTAATGAACAGTATGGTGAAGTCAAATCTGGCTGTCAAAACTTGCAGATGGGAAAGTTGCTATTGGTAAAACTGAATCGTATCGAGCATTAGCAGTCTCATTAGCAAGCATGTATGATTGGTTTACTGGATTTGCAAAAAAAAACAAAAAGAAAAAGTTTTGCAAATCCAGAACTTCACTGTCATGACATTTTAAAAGGAAACACTGGAAATACGCATTTTCAAACTGAAAATCTTAACTCTTGAAACTTAACAAAATTTTGTGTCCCATCTTTGGTAGCATATAGAGAGGTAATTATTGAAGGTGGTCAAATAGACTAAGTTCTCATTTTAGAGAGAAAGTAGTATAATCAAATGGGTCTGGAACAGTTACTCAAATCTAGTCTTTCATTAAAGCAAAACTGGGATAAAAATGAAGAGAACTGAAGGCTATTAAAACCAGAGTTTATCTTTTCATCCTGTCTCTTACTGGCAGCCTTTCCCATGGGGAAATACTGGCATAGCACATCATTTTATCTCACCTTTAATAACTGGCAAACTTTCAGATAGTTTGAAATTTTGCTTTAAGCTGAATCTGATCACAGGCTGTGGTGGGTCGACCATGGCTGAACGCCAGGTGCCCACCAAAGCCGTTCTAACGCTCCCCCCCTCTTTTGCTGGACAGGGGAGAGAAGAACTACAACAAAGGGCTTGTGGGTTGAGATAAGGACAGGAGAGATCACTCACCAGTCACCATCATGGGCAAAACAGACTCAACTTGGGGAAAGTTAACTCAATTTATTACAAATCAAAACAGAGTAGGGTAATGAGAAATAAAACCAGATCTCACAACACCTTCCCTCCA
>JANZLQ010000001.1:18521943-18540273 GCA_026212715.1 Elanus axillaris
GCTGTTTCCTGTATCAAATTCACACTCCGGTCAAAGTATCTGTTGCCATGAAGCTTAAAAAGGCCCAACAGCATTATTTACCTGGTGACACACCCATATTTAGAAAAATGTTCAGCCTGCACAGTCCTCCTGTTAATCTATGCTCTTATTTAATGACTGTCAAATAAGCAGTGCCTGGTCATGAATAACAGTCTTATTCTACTAGCTAATGAAAGTACATTGTGGTGACTTAGGTTGTATATATATTTTTTCTCACTTCTAAAATCTTTCACATTGTTGTTTGGATTAAGAACTTGAATGATCCCTTATCACAGTTTGTTAGTTTAATCTACTTTGTAGCAATCTATTTGTCTCCATGTTTTTTGACTTTGCAAGAACAATTGTGACTCAGGTTGCATAATTTATTCTACCTGGGACCATTACACAAGAGTGGATTTATTTTCATTATGAATTGTACTTTTCTATGCTCTCCTTGTGAAGCTCTTTACTTCTTAGACTTGTAGTGGAGAAAAAGGGAAGGTAGCCATGCGGGTTGGGTTGAGATTTCAGTGCACCCAGCATGAATGAGTGGAGGAGCTTTGAAGGACTGCATGAGAATATGTGAGCCTGACCCCCAGAGAACTTGCTTCTGACTGGGAGTGAAAGAAAAGTTAGCTGTGCAGTAGCCACTTCATGTAGTGTGAATAAGAAGTGAAATCTCTTACACCTCAAAGATTGAATAGATATTTTGTTGAAAAGGTTGTTTAAATGTTTTATTCATCATTCTTATTCAGAGTGGTACCCCGCTGCAGCAGTGATGTCATATGAATGATAGTATCAAGTCTGTCATAGAGCCTTTAGTTATATGGGCTTGAGTTCTTTGTCTGCCGTGGTAGGAGAAGAAAATGCTTTTTATTTCAGAAGCTGTATTTGTTATGATAACATTTGAATTCTACAGATGTTTATACCAATTACATAGGAAATAGTGCCAACACTCTTTTAATTATTTTTAAAACTAAATTGTCTTTTATTACTAGCTTCTACTTTAATTTCATTTATGTTTAATTAAAGTGATAGAAGCTTTAATTAAAGCTATGCTGAAGACTGGGAATGTTGCAAAATGTTCTAAGCATTTAAACAGTGCCCGCTAGGATTTGACTTAAAATAAACCAAGGCATTTGTATATGTGAATATGCACATTTCATCATAATGAAAGTAAATGCTTTTCACTCCAAGGGAGGAGCAAAAAAATTTTCTTAATTGTATTGAATTTGTGAGACTAATTTACTAAGTGATTTTACATCAGTTTAATTTTCTCTGCCAGAATAGAAATCAAAACAGCGTATAAATTACTGTTTTGTTTTTGTATTTTCAGGTGCTTCAGCTACAGAAAGTCATCTGGAAATAGAAGGGAAGGCAAATTGTCTGCCATATTATGGTATTTCTGATTTGAAAGAAATTCTGAATGCAGTAGTTAATGGAAATGCAAAGGAAGTATATGAATGTAGGCCTCTCAAAGTGATAAATTACTTGGAGGTAAGACAGAAGTTTGCTTTTAAGTACTGGCCAGCTAAGGTTATAGTAAATTCTTAAACAGCTTGAAAAACTTTCTTCAGTTTTCTGTTTTAATTAATGTAGTTCAGTTCTAAACAGAAGTAACTTTTCAAAAGGAGAATGTCATATCCTTTCTGAGGTATGCAAGTTCTGCATTGCTTACCAAAATACTTCCATGAGACATGTCCAAACCCAGTTGTCCAATGTGATATAATGCATGCTGAAAGCTGATGTTCACAAAGTGTTTCTATATAGTCAGTTTTCAGGCTAGAAATTTGTCCATGTTAGAATACAGATCTGCCATAAAATTGCTTTACAAAGTTTAGAAGGTAGTTGAATCCAGAACAATCATCAAGATTCAACTCCTTTATAAATAAATCTATGAAGAAGTTAAAAAATTATTTAAGGTAATAGTTTATGAAAACGAGGCATAAATTTAAGCTTAATTCTCATGTAAACCTCAAAAAGATGTACATCATGAAAATCTGAAAGTGCACCATTTCCACTTAAAGAAGAAAAATTGCTATGATTAATTCAATGAAAGGGCAGAGATAGACAAATGACAACTTTTTTTTTTTGCCAGAAAAGCAAGCTGTCACTGGAATTAAGACACTGAAGTTAAAAATGAAGGCTCACATACAGTGAACCCCATATGCCTGTGCAAATGCTTGTGTTTAGTTAACATCAATAACTTCTGCAGTTAAAGGAAGCACATGCTGACAACTAACATAGTCTTGGAGGTCCATTCTATTCAATGCAATGGTGACCAAGTTCTGCAGTGCACTGACAGAGAGGAAACCATGTGTTCTTCACAAGCAGCCAGCATTATTAGTTGCCAGAAATACAGTACTTGAGCAAAAGAATCTTTAATCTGTTTTCTTAGAGAAGTTATTATGCAACAGTTGGAACTGGAATGACTCTTGTTAATATTTGATATGCAAATAGATAAAATCGTCCATCCAAGAGATGATAATGGGCATGAAGTTTCAGACACAACCAATATATGTGGTACTAGTTAAAGCTGAAGTAACTAACAAATACAGTAGTTTTCTATGGCTTCTTGTCTAGATGTTTCACTAATGCTATCTTTAATCCCAGTTCTTAAGATCTCTCTTCAAAAAGGTTACCAAAATATATGTTAAGTCTCTTCTTACTTAAGCATTTACTAACATGCTTTCCTGAATCAGACTACTTCAAAATGGGTCCTAGGCATTTACACAGAATATGTATTTTATCATTTAAACATTTATTATACAAATCTTTCCCTGTCTTTTTGGGGCAGTAAGTTTACAGCTGCCTTTGGCGCAAACTATTCTGTTGTGTACTACTGAACCATTCTCATGCACTCATGAAAGAAGCTTAAAGAAGGGATGAGTTAAGTGTTGAGGAAAGAACAGTTTGGAACTTGGTTTGAAGGCGGAAGCTTTTCCTCTACTTAAAATTACCCATCAGCCAGATTGAGTGGGATGGAGTTGGTTTACACAGAGAGATACACACACAAATGTGTGTGTGTATATCCACATACAGATATATATAGATATACAGACACATACATATATAGGTATATATCAAGAGATTATCAAAGGAAGGCTTATTAGGAGCAAAGTTGATCCTGTGAGGAACTGTTAGAAAGAAGATGCATGTGCCACAGTAACAGTAGCTGGAAAATACATATTAACTAGGAAGTATATGGCTTGCTATCATGAAAAAAAAAACCTATAAAAATAAGCACTGAGGTTTTTGACCATTCTGGGGAGTAAACCCTAGAAACCATTCACTGTTGTGTTCAGAATTACAACTTGTGATAAAAGTTTCATGTGTGAGCAGGCAGCATGTCAACAACTTTTGCTGTCTTTTAGTAGTCCAGAAGAAA
This sequence comes from Elanus axillaris, assembly GCA_026212715.1. NCBI lineage: Eukaryota > Metazoa > Chordata > Aves > Accipitriformes > Accipitridae > Elanus > Elanus axillaris. Next base: position 18,525,350 of record JANZLQ010000001.1, read on the forward strand.
GAAGAGGGTAAAGAAGCAGCCTTCCTAAGTAGAGGATGGTCCACAGTGATCTTTCTTCCACTTGGAAGAGTGGGAGAAAATCCCAGACAAACAAAATGAGAAGATTCAGATTAAAATGTTATGAGCGCTGCTTCAGGCTTGTACAATGTGAAGGGAGATTGTATGCCACATCCATGTCTGTCTAGGCAACTTTACTATAAAGTACAGAAGAGGAGGCAATGGCAGGAAGGCCCATCTTGGAGGAGGAAACAAAAAACCTGACAACTTGGTTTTGAAGTTTCTTGATTCTTTGAGGATGGGTACTTCAGTAATTCTGTTTAGCAGTCACTTCTGCTTTCTAATATTGTGAAATAACGGTGCAACAGACAGTTGTTAATACAACATTAATCTAAAATTTCACTATAGTCATTTAAAAAGTTTGTTTAGCTGACTGTTTGACTTCATTTATGTTAGTTCTAAAGTCTGTGGTATAGAATGTGTCTTGTGAACTGGTAAATATCTTCAGCTGCTATTGGTGCCAACGGGAAATAAGATATTCAGAAACACAAAGCATCTTGCAAAAGCAGACCCAAAAAGAAAAAGATAACATGACTGACTGTGTGACTCCATTGTAAAAGTGTAATGAAATAACCAATAAGATATGTTTAGAGTTACATTTGGGTTTCTGGGATTCGGAATATTTGTCAGCAGAAAAGAGAAGAGTGACGTTTAAACAGTGAGTGCTGCTTACTGGTAGCCCCAGGTTAACATGTTAAAAACTGGTACTTTAAAACTATTGCAGTTTTGTTTTTGTTTTTCTTTTCCACAGGGAGAAGCAGTACGTTTAGCTCGGCAGCTGCCCTTACATTTGTCAAGAGAAGATGTACAAAACACAATTTACAGGATGAAGCAACAGCTTGGAAAGGAAAATAAAGGCTGTGTTCATGGTCGTCCTTTTTTTCATCACTTAACAGATATTCCAGAAGTTGACAAGTACAATTCCATGGGAATTATTCAGTAAATGGAACATTTTGTTTGGGATCATATTTCTCTTGCTTAATTTTGATTATTACTCTGTAATTTCAGCATGTTTTGTGCAAAGCTTTTGTGTAATGACTTTTCATTATCATGTGCTCACCTCCTAGAGACTTTTTTTAATTTAAATTCAAATGCTGCTAAAAAACTTGAAATAAATACTGTAGAGAAACAATTCCTCACTATTTTTTTAAAGAATTTATTAAAGAAATGTTCTAAACTGGTTTGATGCTTTTCTTACTGCTGCAAGTTTAGAAAATGTCAGTATGCCAAAATTTTATAGATGTGAAGTGGTTAGAAGTTGCTTTCATCGGCGTCTGGCAAACTTTATTGTACTGAGGACACGAGATGTTCATTTTCAAAGGAATGCCAGGTAGCTGTAGGTATTTAAATGTGGCATTGCCATATGCAGTTACTATAGTTACATTTTTATGGTGGTGTATTTCTATTTGGAAGTGTTTAACTTGCATAAATGAGTATTGAAGTCCTAGCGTCCAATCTCCAAAAAGCTTTTTTACACACTTGGAAAAGTGTGATTCTTAAATGTATAGTATACTCTTAAAACTTTAGATCAACAAAAACTGGCTAATTACTTGAAAGATGAAAGGATCAGTCACAGGAGCACAGGTTAGCACTGAAAGCAGATGCCAATACATGGTGTTGGTGCAATGCTATACACAAACTGTTCAGGGGTGGGGAAACAGAAACTGTCCTCTCTCAAAGAGAATGTGGCATACCTATGGCAAAGTCTGCTACATAGAGAGCTACTGATTCTGGTAAACTTACTAATTCTCTTTCTACCAGAACGTAATGTTTACTCCTCTATTTCATGTAGTAGCCTACTTCTGTAAAGCTACTAAATTATGCCTTCTGTGCATAGCAGATGCAATGTCTCTGGAAGAGCATGTTTTAAAAGTTTGAAGAAAGATCACCTGAAAATTCTGTCCATCTGCAGTTGTTCTGTTGTTAGAAAATCTTGGCACTATGAAAATGTGGTGATAAGACCTAGCTTTGTAGTGTTTCTGTGGCTGCTAGGTAAATGGTTGAAGGTTGCTGAAAGAGCTGAGTGCAAGTTAGTTCATGGACAGCAGTATTGGACTAGACAAGCAAATGTACAATCTGAAAATGTAAACTACTGATCTATTGCTCTGTATCAAGCAGTGCTGAACTGGTGAACTAAATTAAGAAATCACATCACAGCAATGCATGATAACATATAAGTTCTAAACTGGAAGGTAATGATTATGTTTTTATGCCATTAAAGTAAGTTTATCCTTTTCATAAAGAGCTGGGATGATCAGAGGGCACAAGCAGGATATCTTTCCAAACTTAACCAGTGAGCAAGGCACAAGACGAGAATGTCAGTGGAAAACTGGACACTTGTTGGCTGTAAATGTCACTGGGTGCAGAAGATGTGAATTTTTAGAATGGAAGTGAGAAGGAGGATGGAGACACAGGAAAGAGACGTGACTCTTGGCTCTGAGGGGGAAACAGGATCCCAGCCTTGCGGTGGATGCAGAAGGTTATAGTTTGTTTATTTTTATTCTTGTTTGGATACAAACTGTGAGAGTTTAGAGAGTAGCCCTTACAGTGAGAAAAGCCAAAGGCAAGCTGGAGAACTGAAATTTATCTCCAAACTAAGTTTGTCTGAACTTAAATGAATATGTGCACCAGTTTTAGTGAGTTGCGAATATAATATGTAGTCTTTAATGAGATTAGTAATTGCTAGTTGTTTTCCAAAAGATAAAGTAGCTGTATCCTAATTATACTCAAGCAAATGCTAGCATCTTTGGGAATACTAGCGTCAACACCAAGTGCTTTCATATAATAGTACCATTGCAGAGGACAAGTTGTTTAATAGGTATTCAGGCCTTAGGTTGAGGATAAAAAGTGATTGGTAAATTGGTACTCACAGGTGCCAAGGTGGGCTTAGTTGCAGTGGAAGCAAATTAGTGTCAGGTGTTGCTGTGGGTACAGGTGCACCAGGTTAGGCAGTTGAGAGCTGCGTCTTCCCTCCTTCCCTACTACCCTCCCTCCTGGCTAGGTTTGCTGTCCTTTACCTTAGAGGGCTGCTGTGGATTTCTTCCTTAGGTACATGTATGTACAGTTTGTTTTCTGTCTCTCTGGGATATTGGGTGTTGTCGTATGGCTGGGTGCCAGCAGTGAGTGCTGTAGCATGACTTTGGAGCTGTAAGTCTGTGTGTTTTCCCACCACAGTACTCATGGTTAGGGCTGCAAGTTGAAATTGTGAGTTGCTCTGATGCTGTGCTGATGGGAGATGGCTTTAGAGAGGGTGAGTTTCTCCTTGCTTTATTCAGTGTGGATGGGAGGAAATGTTACTTTGTGTTTCTAGAGTTTCTAGAGATACTTTTACTGATGCCTCTGGTGATGCATCCATTTTATGTTCCCTATTTAAACAATAAAAGTACCCTATTTCTGGATCTACAAGCTTAAAAGAAGTCAAATGGTGCACTTGATTTAATTGTTCTCAAAAAGAAGGTACATCAACTTACTGCTGTTGTATCAGCACCTGGTGCCGCTCAGATGTGTCAGTAGGTGATGAACCCCACGAGGCTCTCTGGAGAGCATGCACAGGCTGCCTGTCCTTGCAGTCCCCAGCTCTATGGGCTGTTCGAAAGGAAGAAGAAAACCTAAAATGTGGAATGGTGAGTAGACTTGATTATTGTTATGCATGACCTCTTACCTTGGAGGAAAAAGGAGTGTGGCAGGATCTGGTGGGTGCATGTCCCAGCAGCGAGCGGACAGGCTTCCATGTCGGTGTACCCCCGCCGTGGACCCACGCAGCTCTTTCTACCACGAGTGGCCAGGCCGGGGCATTTCGGGGGACTTCTAGTATTTGCACTGCTCTCTGCTGGTATTTTCTTTTTGTACAATTTTGGCCGCTCAAAACGATGGGTAGGCAGGGCTGAGGACCATGAACGAGCACCATTCCTTCCTTCCTTCCAGCCACCAGCAGCTCAAAGTGTTATTGCTTATGATGCTTCTCATGGTGTGCACGTTTGCCTTCCTAAAATACGCCTAGTGCAGGCAGCAGTGTTCCTTAACTGATAATCGGGAGCTTTCCAGACTAAAGCATGATCTCGTAATAAAACTTACAAAACCTTTTGGTTGTACATAACCTTGCATTTTTCAGAGGATCATTTGTATGGTCAGTTTGGGCAGGTTCAGTTCTGGTGGTGTATTTGCAGCTCAGGTGCTCATCTCGCCCAAATTCTGAAAAGTTGCATATTATTTAAATAGAAAACCATTGAGTATCAATTTTCTTTTTAAATACAGGAAAATCTCATTGAAAAAAGAATTCTTTTTCCTTGCATATAAATATGGATATAAACATGAAATGAAGGTAGTGACTTCTACATGTTTCTTTTCTGAATGTACTAGGAATCTTAATAATCAAGTTTCTGTTTCAGTTAAGTGTGTGTGTGAAGGGATTTGGAGTATTTCTGGGGGTTTTTTTTCTTCCTTTAGTATGAATAGTAGCAATTCAAATAATAGCAAAAGCAATAAAATGCTTGACTTATCTCAGAAGCACTTAGAAGTCATTGGCAACGGTAAAATCTGTATGATGCAATTTGTGATTTGTTAAAATGGATTCTTCTTATCTATTTCCATATTCTAATATGGAATATTTAAAGTATCTAGTAATAGAATCAATACTTCCAAGCAATACTCTAGTTTATACAAGCACCCATTCCTCAGTCTTAACTTATGCAAGTGGTTTTATTCCTTCTCCTCTCGCCCGCCTCATATTTGTATTGCTTTCATCAAAGTAAACATCGAAAGAGCAGCTTCTTAGGTTTTTGAAAGAGTTATAGTATTTGGTCTTCAGAGCTTGTTTTATCTTCTGTAAAGCAGGTCTAGTTTTGGTTTGGTTGGGGAGGTCTGGTTTGGTTTTGTTAAACTTATAATTCGGAATTAATTTTTCTGTCTGCAATAGCAATATTGAAAGATTCCTGAATGTTTTGTTTCTTTTAACAGCATTTAACAGACTGGGTTAGCAATCGAAAGAAACTTGAGGTACATCTGTTTAATTTTGCAAATGGAAAGCTACCACAAGTAGCTTTTTTTTTTTTCCCTCTCTCTAAGTATGGAGTATCATATCTGAAATTACGGAGAGTATAAATGTGGAAATGTTAAATCTTTTGTTAATGGCTTCGAATTAAGCACACATTGTTGCAGATGATTTGGAGGACTTATTTAAAGTAAATATACAATTTCAAGCTCAATTATCATTCATAGTTTAACTGAATGTAGTGAGATATTAGGTCTGTGAATTTGATACAGTGTTACTTCATAATTACAATGCTTTTTCTACAGTAAATTTGATATAGAACAGTTGCTAAAGGAAAGCTGCTGAATAGTGTGACCAACCATTTTATGGGACACATCTGGTGCATTAGTTCAGGATGTGCACTGCAGAAGAACAGAGCCTTTTGCACAAAATGAGAAGGAAGCTAACTCCACATGTATACGTTTTGCGGACATGCGGAGAGGTTAAACAATTACAAGTTAATTGTGTAAGCTAATAGGAGGGGTGTTCGTAATGTCATTTCAAAATAGCGAAGGAGGAAATGGAGGAGAATTATTGTTTTAAAATCTCAAATGAACAGTTTACACCTGTTAATGTTACATTTAGAACAGCTGTTTCTTTTATTATCAGTAAACAGATGCAGAAAGTAATGGAATGTTTTAAAGCAATATGTTAATCTTCCACTACTGAACATTCTCACAATATCATGATTAAATATTAACTGTAATGCTGCTGTCATATGCAGTTACAGAATTCTTACTTATTTTTTTAATCACTTTTGTAGCAGAAGGTGTAAATGTTTATCTAAAGTTATTGTAGTCTTTCATCAACCCATCATAAGTCTTTTTGCACATCAGTAATTTTACTGATGATTTCATTGGGCTGAATTACACAGCCAAAGTGACCCTGACTTTGGTTTTGCTGAAAAGTTATTTCTGTATTTGTAACTTTCCCCTGAAATGAAACAAGCTATATTTATAAGGGGAGAAAAAATTTGGTCTTGAGGACCCAGGCTAACCCACGTTTTGTATGAACTCCATATGAAGTTATTTGGTATTCTAGGTGAAGCTTTGCCAGAGCATGCTCAGTTAGGTCCAGCACTGCATATTGGGATAGCACCAATGAGGTGGCACAGGAGAGGTTCTTGTTTAGTGCATGGAATTTTTTGTTTTATGAAAATAATTTTAATCTTAGTTCATTTATTTTCTCTGTCTTATGACAAATGTTTTGTGCTACTAAGATTTTGAAATAAAGAACAGCTATGGTTCTGACAGCCTCTTTGGAAAAAAACCCTCAAAACTGCAGATGCAATACCACATGTACCTAGAAAAAACCCACCAAGTATTTCAAAACATTTAACAATTAGTGCCTAAACTGACCTGAAGTTTTCTAGAAACCACTACCTGCCACTCACATGCTCAAAGGTGGCAGTAGTAGTTCTTCAACTGGAAAATATACATCTTGATTTTAGAACTACAGTATCTGTAAATGTTCTTAAAAAATGTAGCATTTCAATGAAATAACATGCGATTGTGGAGCATTACTAACTCAGCACTCAAAGAACGGAAGCACAGAAGATTAATACTGTATAACTTGTTTGGCAGATTAGCTTTCAGGAAACGTAGAGACCAATGAATATGGCAGCTGCATTATTAAAATATTGTATTCAAGCCCAGGTCAAATTGTTCATTCATGCATGGAGTAACTCAGCATTAGTTGAATCATTACATTTTTTAGATATTTTAGATCACCAATATTTTTTGCTTCAGCACTTAAAATGCCTGTTTAATTTACAGTATTCACAAGGAGCAAACGTTTTGACAGAGGAATGCTGTATGAAGCGTTTATATGTGAGTGCTCACTTGTCAGGCCATTGCAGTAATAAAATAGCATTGGTAGAACTAAGGTTCTACCTTATTTCTAATGTCAGGACAGCCTATTTCTGGAGAATTTTAAAAATGCTTAGTCAGGTAAAATTATCTTAAGTTGACATAAAATAAAAAAGAGGTTATGTCTTTCCTTGTTCTTGTTAGCCTGGTACTGTTTATGTTGGATAAATGAGAGAGAGTGTTCCTGATGAAAGGTAAGAGAGTTTATTTTCTCAATTAAAAAAAGGCAGGGGGGCAGGAGGGAGAAACCCTCTCGTGTTCATTAAATAGCTTTAAAAAAGTTCCGTCATCTCACTTCAGGAGAATGAAAAGGAAAATTCTTTTTGAAATAGTTTATTTCATATAAAGTAGTTGTGGAAAGACAGTTTCAGCTGGGAGGAGCAAATCTAGGTATGATTCTTGTCAGACTTTGCCAAAACTGACTAGTAGTCAAGAGATTATTTCAAAGCAATGTGCTGTTACATTTCTGTTCTTCACTTAAGCAGGCAGAGTTTGACTGTTATTTAGTCAGTTAACGTTCCTGATGTTCCCTGACAGCTTAGGTGTGTATAAGTTAGAACAAGAGCCCGTTAATACTTCCTAAGACACATGAAACTATATACACATAGTTCTAGAAAAATGTTCCCTCATCAGAAGAATTCATACAATTACTTGTTCCATAAGGTAGCCTCCTCTGTTACAGAACATTTCTTTAATTGTTGCACTTAAAGCCTTACATTCAGCTTCAAAATCCCCTCTTTCAAAACTGCTTGCCCAAGATCCTATTGCCATTTAGGAGAGCCATACCTTTGAGCAACTGAAAATGCTGCCAAATCCTTTAGGAAGTGTGGATTTGAAATTCCAGTTTTGGTCTATGTCTGCAAATAAGTAAATGTGATTATGCATCAGCAGCAATAAAAGGGATACTGGCCTTTTAGAATAGTAGTATTTTATACTATTAGTGAGATTCACTGTAGAACCTGGAAACACTAATAGTGCACCAACTGCTTATAGGATATGGAAACTGAAGAAAGAGCTCAATCAGGCTTGAGATGGATGCAGAATTTGCGGGGCGGGGGGGGAACAAACTCTGCAGTTCAGCCAACACTGTTGCATTTTCACTGTTGCATTTTCACTACGATCAGCATGCACCTAATAGTTAATGGGTGGGTGCAGTTTATTCTTGCCTAGTAATGATCTCCTTGTGGAGTCCTCAGGACTGTGTAATTTCTGACTCTATACTACTCTGAGTCAAAAGTTATGCAGTTTTTAGTTGTTATTATGTCCTGTTTCTTCTGAATTTGGATGCTTTATAGCAACAGAGCATGTTGTTGAATTCTTTAATTATGCAAAGTAATGAAGGTTTCAAGCACCACTAGATTTTTTTCTTTTTTCTTTTTTGAAAGCCTGTATGGATGCAGAATTAGTAAGGCTAAAATCAAATCCATCTAAGGAAAGGCTTAAATGATAAAATATATTGCAATAATAACTGTCTTGCTGGTTTTCTTCTGGTTGCCCGTCTAAGTCTTCTAACTGTAGGTCAAAAATCTGGAGCAAGTATTTTGGCATAGCACAGTTTGTTGTAAGGAAGATTTAATAGCTTGTTATGTCCTATTTCTATAAACAGAAGTCATTTGGAGTTCAGCAGATATATTTAGAATCAGCATTTGTGCTGGTAGTTACAAGCTGAATAAAATAATCTTTGAAAAGCTCAATATACAGAAGGGAATATGCAAGTTCAAATTTACCTCACAACTAATTCTCTTTCAAGAGACTTAGGCATATTCTCAAATACTAACCTGCAAAACTGGGAAACACATTTACTATTCTATTTACAGATTTTTTAATAATGAGTTGAAGTGTTGTGTGTAAACAGTAATGGTTTTAAGAGAGTTTCATGGTTACTGCTGTACAATAGGTCTGCTCCTGCAGTCTTTACCCTGGCAAAACTCCCTAATCTTCGTAGAGGAAGATTTCTTTGTCTCAAGGAGTGCAGTGTAAGGCCTAATAAAATGGACAGCCAGAAGCTCTGAAGAGGTCTTCTCTGCTTCAGGCTGGTTTGGGACAAAATATTAATAGGACTTTACATTGAGTGATTTGTAATCCAACCTGTGATTTTTTTTACTTTGAGGTACACATAATATCTGAAAAACATAGGCAAAGTCAGTTTAAGATATGAGTTTTATAGCAAATAGTAAATTAAAACCATAGTGACCTTTTGGTCTTGCTGATTAAGTGCATAAAGATGTTCATCTGTTGGTCTGTACTAATCACAGTAACAGGGCTCTTGCTCAGGGGCTAGGAGGCATGAGCAATATACTTCTATACTTGTTCTTCTTATGTGGTTTTTAATGAGGAAATTTTGCAATTAAAATGCTTATAATCACACCTTAATGCAATGTTTGCATGTTCTGTTTTGGAAAAGAGTAGTTCTTTTGCGAAAAAGGGTTCACTCGGTGGTGCAATTAGACGTCAGTGCCCTAGTTTAAATTTCAGTTGATACTTCTGCACTGATTGCTGGCACTGGCCACATTGGTGTGAAGTCTGATAATTCCTACCATATCATTTCTGGTACAGATTTTGTCAAACACTCAGGAGTATTGAAAACTATTATTTAAAAGCCTATTATATGTTGCACTTAAATATCTTTTTCTTCCCGTATTTTAACACAAGAATAACTGTTGTCCTTTCTTCTATATAAAGTGTCCATGCTTTCAGTGTCACAAAAATTGTCACCCAATTGTGTGATCTCCCCATCATTAAAGAAGTATCTGGCAAGGATTGTTTTGCAAATAACTAAACCCTTCATTTCATACTCCTGTATCTAAACAGGACATATTTTGGGTTTTACCATGTTTTGAATTTTAGTTGTTTCAGTAAGCATAAGTTTTCATGTAGGTGTATTTTTTTAAATGTAATTTCTGACGAGAGAAAACATGACTACTATTTTTTTTTCTCTCATGTTACTTACAGAGATTATAAAATGATACTTCACAGTGTTCGTTGCTGTTCATCCAAGTGTCAGAAACGTGAAGTTGTAATGAGAGTCATATTATGCCCCTTTGTCCCCTCATTAATCTGGCGTACTGAAAAGAGGACTGGCCACGTAGCTGGCTGTTGGCAAATCTGGGAACAGAACCTAACATGCTGATAGTGTTTCCCCACTTTAACTACATTGGAAGTCTACTTGTTGGGGAAAATGATATACTGGTACCAAATGATATATATGATGTGCAACACAAAAGATTTCCTGTTTTCAGTATATATGACATGACCTGTGGGCTAACTGAAGAAAACATCACTGAGAAAGTGCTATATCTACATATACAAGTGTTCCTATTGATACGTTATTTTTCTAAGATTTTGCTGAGTAAAGCTATTTCCATACATAAGGGTTTTGGCCATCTGCAACTGCTTGTCAATGAGCCTGGTTTGAGAACACTGGTCGTAATTGTAACCTCAGGAATGTGTGACCAGCTCGCAGCCAGCTGTGCATGCCCTGACTTTTCCCAGGTGTTAAGATACATGGCCACTTTTGTTCATTTTAACCAATAGGGCAAAATACAGTCCTTGTTTTTCTCCACCTTGTATTAAACCTAAAACCTGCTGGGTTTTATTATTTTTTTAACCTGTCATAGCAAACAACTAGATGAAGTTGTCCATGTTGTTTAATTATTAATTAATTAATGCACTGCACTGCATCTCTATGACAGTATGTATTTAGAGAAATACAAAAAGGGTCCTCAGTATGCTGTGGTCTTGCTATTAATTAAGAGTGCTGACCCTGCAAATCACAGAAATGCTCTTTGTTGTTGTCATTTGAAAAATATTTGTTACGTTTGAATAGCATAGATATTTCTGCAGTTTAAACCTCTTCAGCCAGAGTGGGTCTAGCTACATTTTCTAATCGGTTTTATTTTAATAATCCATTTCATGACCATAGGGACATTTACTAGCTGTCTTCTGCATGGGAGCCTAATTGGAAATACTTCTAAATCCAACCTGGAGTTGTCTGCATGTGGGGGGGTGTATTTTGTCTTTACTTGTGTAGCGTTTTCTATATTCAAGGTGAGGCATGGATATCTTGAAAGCAATACATAGGAGCACAGGTATCCTCCTTACAGGTGTCGGAGGGGGAGAACACTTCTAGTAATCATGAGGACAAAATTTGCTCCGTGGCCTGTGATACTGTTAAGCAAAAAGTGAAAGCATGAGATTAACTTATGGACATGATAATTTGCAGGGTATGATTGCTATAAAGGAATAAATCCACTTCTCAAGTCACTGCTTTTGGCTCTTATTTGCCAACAAGCTGACATGCTCTCCACGTAGTAGATATGGACAAGAAATGAGTTTGTAACTTAGACCGATTCTTTGTATGGTCAAAAAGACACGCATTATCCCTAAAAGTAACCAACCTGTTCAGACCAGTTTCCATGGAATGAACTCAGACCTTCAAGCAGAGCAGGTCAGTGTCTCCTGTAACATGTTCATGAAGTATGAATTTCTGCCTTTTATGACCTTTCAAAGACCTTGCACTGTTGGTTTTGGTCATCTTTGAATGTAGTAAGGACGCATAGATTCTAAGCCATCACTGGGGTTTTCCTAAATGTTCAGGAGTTGGTGAGGGATGAGCACACGTGAAAACTTCATATGTGCCTAAATGATTTTCAAACTCTAGTGCTTAGGGACTCAGAAGAGCTCCTTTAATCTTGAAAGTCAGTGAAAAATTAGACTCTTAAACACTTGCTTAGCCCTTGAGAAGTGTACCAGAACTGTTTTGGGGGAGGAGGAGAGTATCGCACCAATCCAGTGCTGAGACCTGCTTAAACGTAAACTTGTAGCAAGACAAGTTCTTCCTTATGGCTGCAATGACACGGAGCACCCTTGCATGACGGTCTTACATAAAAGACTGAATGATGTGCTTTTTCAAGGGTGTTTGAGTAGTGGTCTGTGAATCCTTTTTACAAAGCAGGGACCTTCCATTCTTCGCCAGAGCACACAGGAGAGCTGATAAGACCTGGGATAAAACTGCATGCTCCAAGTAACTCGTAAGTGATTTGTGCTTCTGACTGACGTCTCTCCAGTGAAGACTCCCAGATATGTACCGGCGTTGTGAGATTCCTGTAACCACTGGTCTTCAGTATTTCCTGTGAAACTTAAACCTAATGTTCAAAATCTGCATCAGCACCGAACTATTCTGTCCTTTGTTTTCTGTTCGTCAAGGTGGCTTTTCTCATTAGCATAAATCACAAAGCTCCTGCAGTAGTAGCGTTGTCCATATGATATACAGCATCTCTGCTGTGGCCAAGGAATATTTACAACCCAAAATGCTCTGCTTTGCTGGCTTTGGAGAAACCTTTCATTGTTTCTTCTTTCACAGTTTCCTGCATCCTAATGAGGAATTCATGTTATAAGATGGAACAAATAAGGGTCTTTAAGAGAAAATCATATAGAATATCATGGTACTTTTATTATTATGCATGTCTGATGTGAACATAATTAATTAGTCAAAGGCAAATAAATTGCGCCCTGTGGATATTCAGAAGTTTAAAAAACAATGAAATAAAAATATCTGCAGTACATTACATTAGACTGTGGTAAAGAAGTTAAATGGCTCTAAATTGTGTGTAACCTAGTTGAAGAAATAAGATACTTCTGTGGGGTATGGATACATAATGTAAACAATTTCAAAGAGTGTTTGGCAGTCTCTTGGAATTTGCTCCAAATGCTTTCAGTTCAATGGGAGTGAAAATCTATGCTCCATTGCCTCACTTGATGTTTTATTTTGGAGGAAGGAGACTTGGAAGCAAGTCTACTTTTTTTTTTCATTGCTTAAAGGTGACAATAGAAAAAAGATGAACTTTGTGCTCATATTTCTTCCTACCTGCACATCTTTCTTACTTTCATTGTTGCCTTTAACCTTCAGTCTCCTGTAAGCAAAAAGAATTAAAATGCACACATATATAGCTACTAACATAAGATACGTTAATGAGTGTAATTGGTGACAACTGTGTGCTTTGTATATGAAAGGAACTGATCTGTACATGTGCTTTGGTTTCCTGCTCTTTCTTGGAGGTTGCTCTTGGACAGGGAATAGGTATTTCTGCTGCTATCTTCCTATCTGTGTATCTTTATAGTATTTCTTTGTTGTTATCCCTGGTGGGGTGATCTCAAGTGCTTTCTTTAGGGGGACTTAGGACTCACTGGAGTAGAAAACATTTCCTTCCTGTATGGCTTTTGAAAGATCAGTAAGAATTGCTCTGATTCAGTGCAGCTCTCAATCACATTGCCTTCTGCTGCATTTTCATCAGATATTGCAGGCTAAGTAGTATTAATCTGCTTAGTAGTTGGGTGGAAACCGCAGGGAACAAATAGAAGTTGATTTTTTTCCCCGCTTCCTGTAGTGGCATACAAAACCAGTTGAGCAGAGCTGTTAGCCTTGCTCCTGAGGGCTAATATAAATTAAAGGTCCTGAGCACTAGGGGTTGTTAAAATTCTCATAGGGCTCTTTATAAGATGTTAACCCCCATGGTCTGGCCAGGCTCCAAATGGGGTAATTACATTCTTCCTACCTAAATTCCCCCTGCAATTGCAATTCGATGTGCTGGTATTCCTCACTTCCTCTCCTCTGCCGTGCCCCGTGGAACAGTTGTTGCATTTCATCCCAGAGGTACTTGCTTTTGGTGACTGATGGAGTGATCTGTGTGTAGAGTCTATAAAGCATTTTAAGGGCCTTTTGGATGAAATGTAATTTATGATGCTTAATTTTTTTAATTATCTGCTGTTTAAAATGGGCTAGGTTAACCTGAGCCCTGACTGCGTGTGAACAGACCTGGAATAAGGCAGTATCAACACCTGTTCTTGTGCAACATTGAACTTCTTCCCAGGGCTTTTAGATAGAAGAAGTAACAGACCAAACTAAAAATATAGGAAGACTTTTCTAAATGGTTCATTACAAAATAGGAAGAATATGAACTATATAGTAAGCCTAATGTGATTTTTGCCTCAGCTGAAGCACATATTGAAGTGTATATATATACACATATCCATAAAATGTTCCCTTTGCTTAGGGATTCTCATGTAACCTTAGGAGCAGCATCTAAACACTTGTGTTCTAAAAGTTACTCTTTTCCTACCACTTCTTATACTAGAAAGGCCTTTTATTATAGAAACACCAAAAGTTTTATTAAAGATATTGCATACTAATTTGAAGTAGACTAATTATCTATGAATTTAAATGTTGCCTATAAGCAGACAAATACAGAGTTAGTACTCAATGTTTAACAAGATAGGGAATATCTGTATGTGTCAAATACACAGAGACTTCAAATACAGTCTTCTCCAAATATGGGGTTTGCTTATCATATATCTGCAATATGAATAGGATAAAGCAATGCTGGGGGACATCTTTGTGTTAGTTTAACATTAGTTTCTCTCTTTGCTCATGGAGTGGCTCACACTAAGCCTAACTGTACTACACAGGAAATCTTTGTACAGATGCTAATGTGAATGAACTAAACTTTTATTTCCTGAGATCACTTAGTCTAGTCTGTTGTGTGTGACAGGCCATTGCATTTCACTTAGTATTAGTGTCAATCTGTGATGGGTTGACCCTGGCTGGATGCCAGGTGCCCACCAAAGCCGTTCTATCACTCCTCGCTCCTTCGCTGGACAGGGGAGAGAAAAATATAACAAAGGCCTTGTGGGACGAGATAAGGACAGGAGAGATCATTCACTAATCACTGTCATGGGCAAAACAGACTCAGCATGGGGAAATTAACTCAATTTATTACAAATCAAACCAGAGCAGGGTAATGAGAAATAAAACCAGATCTCACAACACCTTCCCGCCACATCTCCCTTCTTCCTGGGCACAACTTCACTCCTGGATTCTCTACCTACCTGCCCCCCCACCCAGAGGAACAGTGGGACAGGGAATGGAGGTTGAGGTCAGTTCATCACATGTTCTTTCTCCTGCTCCTTCCTCC
>JANZLQ010000001.1:18547805-18557993 GCA_026212715.1 Elanus axillaris
GTTTGTACTTTTGTTACAGTAAGTATTTGGCTCTTACAGAAGAAAATCTGGCCTTGGCTATAAGTGCCTACATAATCTTTGGTAACCCTGGAAACATTTACTGAAATTCCATTAAGTGAAGTGTATCTAATTTTACTATGGTTGCAGACTGAATGCAAAATAAAAGGTCTGATAGTGGTAAAGGTTATAGAGGCAACACAATGAAGTGCAAGAAGTGCTTTCATGGAATGACGATTGTCTGATTTGGCTGTCTGTTAGCACATCATACCTATATAGGTGGATGGGAACTGCTCTGTACATGAAAACTTTATGCTTTGGCTCAAGAAATGGACAGAAGGTCATTCTTGAAATGATTCCCTCTGAGCTTATCTGTTTCTATTTCCATTTTTCCATTTCATGCTTCTTTCAATTTGTTTAGGACTCTTGAACAGGTGAAGCACACAGAAGAGATGAGGACAGGCTGAGAGAGCTGGGGCTGTTGAGCCTGGAGAAGAGAAGGCTCTGGGCAGACCTTACTGTGGCCTTTCAGTGCTCAAAGGGGGCTTTTAAGAAGGATGGGGACAGACTTTTTACCAGGGCCTGTTGTGATAGGACAAGGGGTAATGGTTTTAAACTAAAAAAGGGTAGATTCAGACTAGATACAAGGAAGAAATTTGTTATGATGAGGGTGGTAAAGTACTGGAACAGGTTGCCCAGAGAGGTGGTAAATGCCCCATCCCTGGAAACATTCCAGGTCAGGCTGGACTGGGCTCTGAGCAACCAGATCTCACTGAAGATGCCCCTGCTCATTGCAGGGGGGCTAGACTAGATGACCTTTAAAGGTCCCTTCCAACCCAAATGATTCTATGATAAGACAGTACTCTGAAAGAAAAGGTTTTAAGTCATTTCACTGACTTCAAACATCAGTTCTGTCTCCATGAGTTTGCAAGAAACAACCCAGAAATGTTGCAGTTACTAAAAGCAAAGAAATAACCTTCCAAACATTGACCTCAAGTTTATTATGTGCTTATCTTCTTTTTCTATTGTCCACACTGATAGTAGGAACTCATATCTAATAGAAATGTCTCTTTCTGCATGTCAGGCGGGACCATTCCCAGGTTGTGTGGAGGTGGTCCTCCGGGTCAGAGTTCTCCTGGGCCCTTCACCTTTCAGGGCAGCTTTCTACCATGATCCCACCTGCCAACTAAAACAAGCCAGAAGCCCAGGGCTGCTGTTCTGTTATTTTGCCTCCCTCCCTCATTTCCCTTGCCGTACTGTCTCATAGTCATGACAACACAGTTACCCTCAGTCATCACATTCCTATCCAGGTGTGAATACAGAGGCAGTGGAAAGTATCTCCCATGCAGCCCATCCCACGCCCATCTCCAACATCCTCCAGAAATCTCTAGGATTGCTGGTGCCGTGCTGTGTTGCCCTTTCTGCAGATGCTGGGGTGCTTGAAGTCCCCCCATTAACCTGTGACCATGAAGTTACATCTAGTTCTTTAAAGGAAACTTCCTCGTTTCTTGGTTAGGTGTTGCATAACAGACACCCATCATGGTGTCTCCCTCATTGGGAGATGTCTCTTTGGTCCCAATGGCTCTGCAAATACTTGGAGAATCCTAATTCCTCCTGCATGTTTCCCGCTATGCATGAGGGTGTGTATGGGCACAGGAGATGGACTTGATGGCTTTGCAGCTTGCTCGGGGACAGTGCCACCCCTCTGTCCACGCATACTTCCTCTGTTCCCACACTCACTAGGGGCTTGGATTCCACCCCTCAAATAACCTGTTTAAAACTCTGCTCACTAGTTTGCGAGCCTGCTGGCAAAGATGCTCTTGGCCACTTTGTCAGATAGATCCTACCTCTCCCCAGCAGTGCTCACCCTCAAAGAGGGTCCCGTCATTGCAGAAACCAAAGCCCTGCCTGCAGCCAGCTGCTGAGCCTCAGTAATAGCAAAGGAGGCTTCTACAGCACTCCTGCTTCTTCTCACTGTCAGAAGAGCACCTTGTTCTGCCTATATAAGCCTCATACAAATCCAATCATTGTTAACTGTTTAAATGACAATTTAATACTTTTTTTTTAATAAACCACATATGAGTTGGTGTCACTTCTAGAACCATGCAGAAACTATGTAGGTCAAGTATGTATGGGGAAGTCAGGTTCTTGTCTGCACATGGTGGCACATTTGAGGGTGAAGCTGGCTTTTCTGATGTGTTCCTTGCTGCTGAAGTACTAACCATGTTGTCTTGCCTTAGATATGAGGCTTATACAACAGGGATAGTTTTGTCTTTCTGTGGACGAGTAGAAGGAACTAAACCATGAGGCTTGTGGAGTGGTGTTAGGTAAGCCCAGGTTGATTCAACCTGACCGGCTCTAGCAAAAGCAGCTCAAGTGCTGACTTGCAGACATACATCCAACTCTTTGCCACTGCAACTTGACTATTGCACTTGCATTGAGTCGATTATGTTTAGCACAAATACATCTGTCTAGTCTGAAACTGCATAATTGACTTTCAAGAAGCTTTACGTTTTTGTTGTGAAAGTAGAGTGTCAGGTATGGTTCCAAGAGCTTAATCTCAACTGAAAAAGCATTCCACCCTGCCTGTTACTGTGATGGGGAGGATCTGATATGGATAACTTACGATTTGTGGTACAAGCAAGCTGTGGGTGTACTGGAGTTGTCGGTGTTTGCTGTAAGCTGGTGAAGAAGGCGTTGCTAAATCTCTGAGTGAGATCCATGGTAACGCTGCCAAGGAACAATTGGCTTCCAAACCAGAATTAGGGTCCATGGAAGCAGATCTGGAAAAGCCTCCTGAAGGCTGCACGGCCAAAACTGAGTAATTGCATTTTTGTTCTAACTAAGCTTCTTCTTAACCACAGTTGAGAGAAATTTGTGGAACTGATTTTTGGTTGGTTTTCAGCTAAAGATCTGAAGTTTGGCCATATCTAATCTAAACAACAGACACTGAGGATTGTGTTGTACCTTCTATAGACATAATTTGTTTTGAGATCCACTCAAAACCAGAAAAAAAAGAAGAGAATTATCATATGTGATTGATTATGTGGTAGTAATAATTAATGCAGATCTAGTCAGATGAGGTCTGGTACAAGTGTGGTGGGAGATTTAAAGAAGTGGGCAGTCATGGACAGCTACAGACTTCTGGAGCACTTTGTAAAGGCCAGTGGTCTTCACACAAGTACACAGATAAAAGTAATGTAACAGGAGTATCACTGTCACCAGAAGAAAATGGTGGTAAAAGGCACAGGTCTGTGTAGGATCCATTACCAGACCAATACCTTGCTGTCTGAAATTTGTTTTTAAGATGGAAAAGGTCTTTTACTGAAAAATACCTTTTTAAAATTTTTTTAAATATTCCTAAGACTCCTATTTTTTAATATAAATAAGTAAATGAATCCCTTCAGAAGTTTTTAATGAGGAAAAAGTACTAAAAAGCTAGAGGGGTTTCTGGATATGTTTTCCTTGGAATCTGAAAATCTCAATGCATTTTTTTAACTTTACAATGAACGTTTTCATGAACAAAGAAGGAGCTTTAAAAAAAAGGAAAAAGAGAGTTTTAATAGCCGATAAAATTTTTGATGGGCAAAGAAACCTAAGATGATAGTAGCCTTTGGGCTTATCATTTTGTGGCAACTAGAGCTGGAGTCTAGATCTGAGTTGGTTGGTAAGGAAAGTTGAGACAGTTGTTCGGGAGCAAGAAGGGTGACATGCTCATAGAAATCAGAAGAGAATTCTGTGAGGATGCTTTAATAGTATTTCCAGTTTTAATAAGATACTGGAAAACTAAAATTAAAAGACATCAGTACAAAGGATTAGATTAATGGATAAGCCACAAGTTATACATGAAAGTTAACAAATAAAAGGTGAGGCAAGTAGCCTGAGAATATTTCAAAGACAACACAGTGGCCTCAGAAGAGAATATTTTGGGCAGCTGCCTTCTCTATCTCCCTACAAAAATGGCATAACCATAAATAGGATGTACTGACTGGGTGCCAGGTAACAACTACCTCTGGAGAAAAACCAAGCAAACAAACCCAGATTAAATAAATTTTATTAGTTTGCTTTATTGAGTTTGTTGGCAGCTGTTGGTTTATAGCATTGTGGGGACTCAGATCCATGAGATCTGACTGCAGGTCAGTGTATAGAATTTTGATGCTGTGACTGCTTATTGTGATGTGACTTTAGAAGAATGCTTCTGCACTGGGGAAAAGCCCAATTTTAATGTGCTTTTGGAATAATTCATGTCTAGAAGGAAAATACTCAGTTATGACAAAGCAGTGCTGCTGTTAGTTGGCATAACCCATGCTCTTTGGTACCCCTGGGCATACAATGATTGTTACTGGAATCCTATGGGATTTGTTGTTCCGCACTGCGATGGGTGAGTGACGCAACTGAACAGAAACTGCTGGCCAGCTAGTCAGGTGAAGCTTCAGCATATTGTGGTAGGTGTCACCTACAGCAGCAAAGCAACAGGCTTTCCCCCCTGCCCCCCCACCCCCCCGACGAGCACCTAGGCTTTGCTGTCCCACAGGACAGCAGCATACAGCAGGCAGCTGAGCTCAGCCTGAAGGCATGTGTTTGACGTGCCTCCCGCTCCTCTGACCACCTGGCACCGTGCACAAGGCGAAGCTGCAATCTGATGCTACAATGCGTGACAGCCAGGTGTTCAGTTTTTCAGTTTTGCTGTTTCATATGTCAGCGTCACCAAACTCGATGAATAACAATGTGAGAAATGATGGTGAAAATATTAGTAGGAGAGCAGGTTGCTGTTTGACTAAAATCAGAGAAAATATCTAATTCAAAAGTGCAGATGCTAAAGCACAAAGCAAGTCTTTGCTCTGCATGCTCTTGTGGATGATGCTTAAGAAAGAGCAGTATTTCAGAGTGCTTTATGGTACTAAATTTGCAGTGCTATCTTCCTAATACTATTGTTTGGTTAGGAAGGTAATTGCTCCCCTCCTAGGTGAAAAACCAGTGAGGAAAATGAAGTTTTGACGCTATTTCTGCATGAAGAATCCATTAATCGAATAATCATAACTGCAAGCTGTTAACCAAGTAATGTGTAATTATATTTTGAACTGCTACGTATTCAGGTTATGAGGCAACAGATTATGATTAAGTTAGATATGCTTTTGTATCGGGTTTGCCTGGCAAGGTTTTGATTGTGGAGGGGCTACAGGGGTGGGTTCTGTGAGAAGCTGTTGGAAGATTCCCCCATGTCCGACAGAGCCAATAGCAGCCGGCTCTTAAGACGGACCCGCCACCAGCCAAGGCCAAGCCAATCAGTAATAGAGTAACGCCTCTGGGATAACATTTCTAAAAAGGAAAAAAAGTTGGGGAATGGGGAGAAATGGCAGCCAGGGAGTGAGAACATGTAAGAGCAACAACTCCGCAGACCCCAAGGTCAATGATGAAGGAGGGGGAGGAGATGCTCCAGGCGCCGGAGCAGAGATTCCCCTGCAGCCCGTGGGGAAGACCATGGTGAGGCAGGTTGTCCCACTGCAGCCCATGGAGGTCCACGGTGGAGCAGATCTCCACCTGCAGCCTGTGGAGGACCCCACGCCGGACCAGGTGGGTCCCCGCAGGAGGCTGTGACCCTGTGGGAAGCCCGCGCTGGAGCAGGCTCCTGGCAGGACCTACGGATCTGTGGAGAGAGTAGCCCATGGAGCAGGTTTTCTGCCAGGACTGGTGACCCCGTGGGGGACCCACGCTGGAGCAGTGTGCTCCTGAAGGACTGCCTGCCATGGAAGGGACCCATGCTGGAGCAGTTTGTGAAGAACTGTAGCCCGTGGGAACGACCCACGTTGGAGAAGTTCGTGGAGGACTGTGTCCCGTGGGAGGGACCCCACACTGGAGCAGGGGAAGAGTGTGATGAGTCCTGCCCCTGAGGAGGAAGGAGCAGGAGAAAGAACATGTGATGAACTGACAGCAACCCCCATTCCCCTGTGCCCCTGCAGGTGGGGCGTAGGTAGAGAATCCGGGAGTGAAGCTGTGCCTGGGAAGAAGGGAGGTGTGGAGGGAAGGTGTTGTAAGATTTGGGTTTCTTTCTCCTTATCCTACTCTGGTTTGATTTGTAATAAATTAAGTTACTTTTCCCCAAGCTGAATCTCTTTTGCCCATGACGGTGACTGCTGAATGATCTCTCCCTGTCCTTATCTTGAATGACAAGCCTTTCATTATATTTTGTCTCCCCTGTCCAGCTTTGGAGGGGGTGTGATATAATGGCTTTGGTGGGCACCTGGCATCCAGCCAGGGTCAACCCATCATACTGACACAGGAAAATAAAACGGCAAGTGCCTTTGGGGTTCTCTGTCATTTAGAAAGTAAAGATTTAAGCTTGACTGTAAGAGGGCATTGAGGCAATTGTACAGAAAATTGAGTCTGGCATGAATGTATTTAATCAGATGTAGAGTCAAGGTGATGATCAATAATGACTAAATACATTTGTAAACAGGTGCAAAACATTCCCCACCCCTCCCTTCCCCCTTGGGGAGCTGCCATTGTTATGTGATAGCTTAATATTTCAGCTAGACTTACAGCTGGAAAGGCAATGATATTGAATGATTTTCATTATCCATTCTGTGTTGCTGAAATGAACACAGCCATGTAAAATAATACTAAAATAAACTCATCAAATAGACTTTACAAAAAGGCGGGGGGTGTTAGGAGGGAGGTTTTTGGTAAAAGAGTGTACGTTTGTGGAAACCTTTCAAAAGAGCTCTGGGCTACTGATTTTCAGGTAATTTCTTTAAACCTGTATCACTTGAAGTCCTGAGCTACAGCTATAAAAGACATTGCCCCTGAACTTTTTGCTACTGCTGCTTTCTGATGTGGCAAGTGGCCTTTGAAAATGGACCACTTACCAGGCCAGTCTGATACCAGCTTGTGATTTTTTTCCAGTATTACTGTTACAGCACTAGGACTCTGTTGTAGATGCTGCATACTGCAATCCCTAATGTAGGACAATTAGTGACAGTTGCTAGACTAATACTAATTAGAAAATTAGCAGTAATTTGTTTTCAAACAGCATTTCTTGGCTTCACTATGTTCATGCTACAGGTGCCTGGAAACATGTTCAATTTTGATGCAGTCATAATGTTGACTTAGCTTCTTGCTGTCACTGCCTTATGTTTAGAGCATCTATGCATCTAATATCAATATGTCTTATAAAAACCTACACAGCAAAGATTGTATTATTCCTGTGGCTAGAAGGAGAGCAAGAAAGCAGAAGCATCACTAGCTAACTGAGGATTATTATTTTTAATTCAGTATAGCATGCATAAACAAACTTGAACAGGACCACTTTTGTTTTAAAGTCTTAACTAGACAGAGGTTCTTAATAAATATTTCTTCTAGCCTTGCACTTTTGGACTATTTTGGGAAATATATTAATGTGTGAGTACTAAATATATAATGTGGCTTAGCTTTCCAGTAACATTTTTGCTTCCCCAGCTGTTTCTAAATGTTTGGTTCAACATATAACAGTGTGAACATAATCAGATGTAAACATAGTCTTTTTAATGCAGTATATTATGTTATCTTGTTTCTGACTTGTATTTCAGATTGAATTGTATAATGTTGTCATGGTTTAACCCCAGCCAGCAACTAAGCACCATGCAGCCACTCACACACTCCATCCCCCCACCCAGTGGGATGGGGGAGAGAGTTGGGAAAAGAAGTGAAACTTGTTGGTTGAGATAAGAACGGTTTAATAGAACAAAAAAGAAGAAACTAATAATGATAATGATAACACAATAAAATGACAGCAACAGTAATAAAAGGATTGGAATATACAAATGATGCACAGTGCAATTGCTCACCAGCTACCGAACAACACCCAGTTAGTCCCTGAGCTGTGATCCCCCACTCCCCCCAGTTTATTTCCTAGATGTGACGTCCCATGATATGGAATACCACGTTGGTCAGTTTGGGTCAGCTGCTCCGGCTGTGTCCTGTGCCAGCTTCTTGTGCCCCTCCAGCTTTCTCGCTGGCTGGGCATGAGAAACTGAAAAATCCTTGGCTTTAGTCTAAACATTACTTAGCAGCAACTGAAAATGTCAGAGTGTTATCAACATTCTTCTCATACTGAACTCAAAACACAGCACTGTACCAGCTACTAGGAAGACACTTAACTCTATCCCAGCTGAAACCAGGACAAATGTCAATATTGAGAAAGCACGATGCCAAAACAGACAGTACTGAACAATTATCCACCTACTTAGAAAACTCTAGTTAATTTTGTAAAGACAAATTTGTCCAAATATGTTAATAATAGATATAATTTATTACCTTGGAAAATCCATTCTGTATTTTAAATTTGATTACTGCTGGATTCAGAAGGATGAAAACCACTGCTGAAGTGTATCAGATTATTCATGGTCCATAGGGGAACTGAACGCTACGAAAAAGCAGGTGTCTCCTTTCACTAGGAATGCTTTCCATGGAAGCCTGTAGGATCCTAAAAATCCCTGCTTCCTGCTACTCTACAACATTTTTCAACAACATTTTGGCAAGATGAGGCAAAATCATGTTTACAGGAGTTTTGTACTTGCATAGCAAAACTGCAATCTCTTTCAAGTAATTTTATTTTGGGAGACTGCAGCTTTTTGGTGATAATTTAAAAATTTGTGGTTTGGGTTTTTGGTTTGTTTTTTTTACTGTCGCTTCTTCATTAATGCACAGGGTGTAGTGATAAAACCATGCAAACTTCTTATAAGTTAACCATATTTAAATAATTTCTGTACCTATCCAATCCGTGAAGCCTGGGAGGTGTTACAATGGTGGTGGCCTTGTGGGGGAAAGCTGTAGGAGTCTCTCAATTTCCCAACCGTGTGCTGCCCAGAACAGAGGAGTTCCCTGGGTCATGGCATTTCTAGAGTAACCATGGTAGGTAGTATACAAAGAAAAGCTAAAAGCAGCAGATCACTGTTGAGAGTCCATTGGAGCTCAACATAAAACAAATTGCAGGTATCTTTAGGGAAAGGCAAAAATTACCAAAAACTGCATTAAGGTCCTGAAGGAAGGCTAAGAAGCTGGCAACCATACAAAAAAACCCTTGTGTTTCATGGTTGCTTTTTGTGTAGGTCATGGGGATGACGATGATGTGTTATGCATCCTTGTCCCATCAAGGGATGATTCATATTTTCTACATATTTTTCCCTTTCTTCTCTATGTTACATTTGAGAGGAGTGATTCTTCCACAATTCAAGTGCATTTTGTTCTAAAACCAAGATCCACCTGCAGAGGTTATTCTGGAATAGCTCTTTGATAATGTTTTATTCTGAAAGACTGTTTGCAGTTTGTTTTCTTGATGAGTAGCACTAAGTTTCTGCTATTAGTAGGCCACTTGTGACAGTGTTCTTGAAGCAATGGGGGGTGCGAGGGTGTTTATCACATGATAGTTTTTTAGCACTGGGGTGGAAATTGAATTTTCAGTTGCCTATAGATATTGATCACTTGGTGACAAACAGCTTCAGAAAAACAGATTTTAAAACATTTGGCTCTCTATGCTATGAGATTAGGTGTCAATGTGCCAGTGGGTTGCCAATGTGACGCCCATTTACAAGAAGGGTCGGAGAGAGGATCTGGGGAACTACAGGCCTGTCAGCCTGACCTTGGTACCAGGGCAGATTACGGAACAGTTCATTTTAGAGCACTCACATGGCAAGTCCAGGACAAACAGGGGATCAGGCCCAGTCAGCATGGGTTTACAAAGGGCAGGTCCTGCTTGACCAACCTGATCTCCTCCTATGACCAGGTGACCCACCTTGTAGGTGAGGGAAAGGCTGTGGATGTTATCTACCTTGACTTCAGCAAAGCCTCTGACACTGTCTCTCATGGCACACTCCTTGAGAACCTGGTGTCACATGGCTTAGACAAAGGTACTCTAAGCAGGGTGAAAAACTGGCTGGATGGACGAGCTCACTGGGTTGTGGTGAATGGAGTTAAATCCAGTTGGCAGCCAGTCACAAGTGGTGTTCCCCAGGGCTCGATGTTGGGACCAGTTATGTTTAATACCTTTATCGGTGATCTAGATGAGGGGATTGAATGCACCCTCAGCAAGTTTGCAGATGACACCAAGTTGGGAGGCAGGGTGGATCTGCTGGAGGGTAGGAAGGCTCTGCAGAGAGATCTGGACAGGCTGGATTGATGGGCCGAGGCCAGTTGTATGAAGTTCAACAAGGCCAA
>JANZLQ010000001.1:18558253-18584776 GCA_026212715.1 Elanus axillaris
CTGTGCCTGGGAAGAAGGGAGGTGTGGAGGGAAGGTGTTGTAAGATTTGGGTTTCTTTCTCCTTATCCTACTCTGGTCTCATTATTAATAATAAATTAATAAAAGTAATAACTTAATTTTCCCCAAGTTGGGTCTGTTTTGCCCATGACAGTAAGTGGTGAAAGATCTGTTACTGTCCTTATCTCATCCCATGAATCTTTCATTGTATTTTGTCCCCCTTGTCCTGTTGAGGAGGGGGAGTGAGAGAGCAGCTTTCATGGGCACCTGGTGTCCAGCCAGGGGCAACGCAGCACAACTTTAAATCATGTTCTAATCTTGGCAAAGGACAGACCTTTTCAGTTTAAGTATTCTTACGGTACAGGAAGTCAAAGTTTAGCAAATGCCTCCAATGTCATCCTGGATTTGGGAAGCTAGAACCTTTCTTGCTGTCTTGAGTACATCCCATCAGATTATTTAATTCCTTTAAATTTCAATGTTTATATATGCTCAGTTCCTTGAAATACACAGAAACAGACCATTCGTTGCACATGACTGCTTTACAATGAATATTACATCTTATGTGATTTCAGTATATTGTTCTGTCTCTGCAGTTGTCTCCCAAACTGCCTTTTTTAAGTTTTGTGGAAACTGTCTACCAAGTAATGCCTCCATAATGTTTTCCCAGATACTGTTTCCATACCACCATAGTCTTTAAGGGTTCTCGTTAATTTTACTTGTGAAACATGGAACATAAGGTGCGTTCCCTGACAAAAAAGAACATTATTATGTTTTTATAACCAGAGAACCTAACCAGATCTCACCTAAAGTTCATATAGCATTCATCAGGAGTAACAGAAAAGACAGTGCTGAGCCAGGGCTTGTCCTTCTGCCTTTCCACAGGCAGGATTCATTTGAGACAAATCCTTTCAGCTCTTGAAGAGGGATTTGCTTTACTTTTACAGACTCAAGGTAGTATGAGAAACATAATGGAAAAGCAACAGCTTTGAAATTAAACTTGATTGTTGACTTGTAAGTGAAAGACATTTCTATAGGGAGAAAAGGTAAGAGCTTTTAGAGTCACCGGTTACTTTGGATGCATAAATAGACTTACAGCGCAAGTAGTCTCTAGGTTAAGAACTGATGCATCACAGGTTGACTCATGGACACTAAGCTATTTTGAAAGCTTGCGTAGTGTGAATTATGTCCATTTCTGAAGAAAAGGAACGGTCTTTCCTGTAGCCTCAGAAAGCCTTAGCTGTCAAGGCTGGTTAAAGTCAGCCAGATTTACCCCCAAAATCCTGCAAAGCTCATTGCTGATCTTGACACCACTTCTACAGAGGGGTTCAAAGCTCATTGTCATCTATATGTCTGGAGTACTGAAAAACAGGCAATAGAATACCCACTGTAATAGTTCTTCATACCTCAAGTTCACCCTGTCCAACCAGTAAAGAGAATGATTCTGCTTAATTTATTGGTATACCTAGTAATTAACCGCAGCAGTTTACCATTGAATGAACTGTATGTTTGCACTTCTCCATTGCTTTTTTTTCCACAAGATTGCTTCAGCAGGTGCTGGCACTATCGCTTATTTTTTGATTATTTAGAAATTGCTAAGAGTGAACAGAGCTGTACTTCTTGCCTATTCAAATTCAGAAGTTGGCCTGTAGCCCTAACTTCTTCCTTTGGATCTCGTCAGGGCTTTTATAAACTACACAGGGGAGAGAATTGGTGCTTCAGTCTTTCCAGAGCTTGTTAACATCTTATTTTTATGGATTCAACCATGCTACACATGCATTTCAAGGGGGAGTTATGGTCTTACTACTTGCAGTGGAAGATTGCATGGAGAAGCAAATGCAGTCGCATTAGTAATTTACTGAGTGGTTGTTTGCTATGTGTCTTGGTATTAAATCAACGTACAGATATCTATTTGCTGTAGATATTGTTGGGATGAAGCTAAAGTGCAAGCACATGGCTAACTTGGGTTGGTTAAAACAGATAACTAAGGTTCTTCATCACATTTTTGCTGAACTGCCTAGGTGCAATGTTGTTTTGAAATAAACTTGTCATGTAAAGCTTCTTGTTAGTGCCTTCCATAACCTACTATTTCCTAACTTTTAAAAATGATCATTCACTACATTTGGTTATTAAGTTTGTCCATCCAGTACTTCACATTATACTACCCTGCTTTGTCTTGCTGTAACTTTAATGAAATGTAACTGCCTGGACTGAACTGTCCAAGCCTAGTCTCAGGCTGATTTCTTTTTTAAGACATTTAGCCAAAAGAGCTCATTCGCATTCCAAGAATGAGTCAATTCAATAATCTCCCTGATTAAAAAAGAAACCACCCAAAAAAAACCTAAAAAAAAACCCCAAACCACCAATGAACAATCATAAAAACCAAACAGACTCTACAGGATTGAGGAAAAGCTACCTAAAGCTACGAATGGATTTGGCCTTTAGTTGTTCCTTTGAAATCTGCTCATATTTAGCAAAACAGTACATCTGTGAAAAATGGCAGTTCACATATGCTTAGTGGTGATGACTTCTGCGTCAGCAGTTAAATTCCCCGAAGTCTCCATTTGAGCATTTTGGAAGGTTTCCCCCACAAGCCACAGCATTCCGCAGAAGCAGGATGCGTTGGATCTGGCTAAGGGGCAGGAGGGCAATACTGCAGCGTGGGCTGTTCCCCCTGCAGAAGGGGATGTGAGGCTGCGCATGGAGCGTGCTGTGAGCTGGGGATGGACCTGGGCTGGGCTGGGAGATGCTGGAAAAAATGGGAGGGGAAGCGCTACTTGAACCACAGTGTAACTGGAACTGTGGAACTGGGTGAGAGGCAGGGGTACAACAGCACTGGCAAAGGACAGGCTGATGTTGGGGTGGTAGAGCCAGGAGGAAGAGCTAAAGCAAAATCGAGATGAGGGACGGCCCCGTTGCAGGTGTGCACACGCATCTTGGGACATTTGAACACTGCCTTGGAAAGGTGGATTCTACCTGTGTCATTCCTATAGGGTTCTTAAGAAGTCAGGCAAGGAAATGAGGCTGTTTATTTCTCAGAAATTATCCCTTTTTGCATATTTCTGGCTTTCTGGGTACCCAGCTTAAGAGCAAGGTTTGAGTTCTTGACAGACAAAGCACTTAGGGATGCTGCTGAAGTCTCTAGAACCTGAGCCTTGGAAACAGAAGGACGTAACCATAAGAACTGAATGAATGCTTGACATCTCAAATTGATTGTCAATAAACACGTTCATTATGAATCATTCAGCAGCTAAAGTCAACAACACCAAAGCACAGTGCGTGTTCCTTCAGTAGCCACTTGTACGTGAGGTCAATACTAAACACATGGGAGCCAGGACTGCTCTACAACAATTTCAAGCTTGGCAAAATATGAAGGACACATACTGCATAAAACTTCCATGGAATAAAATTTATCTGGATGGAATGCTGGTTGGAGTAAATGCTTTGAGGAATTCATATTATTTCTTTTCTTGATTTTGGTTAATTTTCCTTTTCACTGATACCAAAAAAAAAAAAAAAATCCATCACTTGTGCATTGCATTTGTGCAGGGTACAGTTATTACTAGGCAGCCAATGATGTCACTTATGTGGGGGTAACTGAATCTGCATTAGCTTTAGTTTAGCTATCATGAGTAAAAATAGTCATGCAGGTGTTGTATCAGGACTTCAGTGCAGCCTGGGAATACATTCTGTTTGCTCTCAGCTCCAGAATCCATGCTGCCACATCTCTGTGGCTGTTGCTGTATGAACTGACCCAAATAAAGCTAGTGAAGGTCTAGCTACCTGGTATACAGTGGAAGTCTGAAGTCTCTGAACAGTTTATGGGGCTTGTAGTATGCCTCGTGCAGAGAGATACTATTGGTAGTTCAAATGAGCAGGGTCTGTCTGGTGCCTGAATGTCACGAGTTAAAAATCGAAGAGCGAAAAGCTGGTCTCCCTTAAAGCCAGCAGAAGTTTTGCTATTAACTTCAACAAACCTAGGATTTCTCCCTTAATTCTGTAAACTTGGGGTTTGGCCAAGAAGGAATTGCGTTGTACTTTTACTTCTTGCGGCTTCACCAAGACTCCATATTCTAAGCATTTTTTAAATTATCTTTTATTTGCTCTGATTGTGTTTTGTGGGAAACTGAATTGAAAGTGTATTTAAGGGCCCCAGAGACCTGCTCGGATGAGCTCCATCAGGAGAAGCTGAACATCTGCTTGATGCTCGGACACAGCTTTAGCAGAACTCCTAATCATTCAAAAGAAATTGTAGAAAATCTGTTTCCTTTAAGTTTCAAAACTTATCGCTCAAACTTTAAATTTTAATGTCCTTACACACAAATAAAAAAAGTAGAAAACTCAATACAAAATATTTACCACCTAGGCACAAAAGGTATGAAAGGGGGAGGGAAAGAAAATCAAGCATTTTTGCAATTTTACGGTGGTTTTACACAAAGGAAACTGAATTCTGGAATATAACAAAAATGTGTATCATACTAACATGAAGACGTTTCAACAATGATTGCATTGTCTTAACCGACACCTGTTTTATCAGTTGTATTTCACATGTGAAATGAAATTGACTTATAGTAAATAGAATTTTTCATTTCAATTAACAATTTTTAGCATAAGGAAAATGTACAGAATTTGTGTGGAAATCCGTGTACTACGTTTACTCAAATAAAGATAATACTTTGCTGCAAATTTTTAAATATAATAAAATGCATTTAATAGCAATCTTTTGTGGTATTATCATTATTTATAGATATAACATTCAAAGTATGGAAATTCAGTTGTGGATCAAAATGATCATAAAGACAGTAACCCAAAGAACCTTATAAACATGTCAACACCCATCATTTATCACAGATGGCCCATACCAATGTAAAAAACATATAAAACGTAGTTTAATTCTCAACATATGGTTTACTTTGTTGCATTGTTCCTACATGTTATTTGTGTTAAAATCCAGGAAATTATATTATGGTGAGAATATTGGGGTTTGTTTATTAAACTAAAGTACAGGTTAAAGTCATTCCTTTCGTGCGATGAACATATACCAACAGTGATTAAAAAATAAACATTTATTTACAAAATATTGATGCATACATATTACACAAGTCAGTTATATCAAAGTGGTTTTTTAAACAATATCTGTAGCAACCAACTATTTGCATTGGTTTATCATAGTGCAAATGGTAATGTTGCAAAGGCAGGTTATAATGTGGGATTACGATTTGAACATTAAGACTTGTCTGCTGCCTTTTATTTTACCACATCTGGAAAACTATTCCCTTTCATTTAAAAAATACCTATTTCTTGCGAATGTTGAATAGTGTACCTGAGGATAGGGCAAATTTGTTATTAGTCTAAATTCTTTCACTTAGATAACTATCTTTCTATTTACTCAGCCTGCTTACATAGCACCATTGCCATTGATTACTAACATACTAATGAGAGAAAGGAATGGAAACACGCTAAATACACTATGCCATCCCTAATTTCAGGATCTGTCCATTTAAGTGGAATTTCATCTGATACATTTCACAATTCTGCACTATATATTCAAGTGTTTAAGGATGATTCTGGTGGTATTGTGTAGTGGTGTATATGTTGACCAGTATATATTTTCCTGTAAATACAATATTAAGTGAAGCTGTGAAGAAATGGACTTAAAAGCCCGCTCCTTCCGTCCTCAGATGAGAAGGAGCTTGCTTTTGATTACCAACGTGTATTGAAACCTGCAAATAACTTTGCATCTGAATGACTGAATATTGATTCCCTTGCAATGTAAGAACTTCATGTGTTAAATCCGGTGATTTTGATTGTAGCTTTTCTGTTTCACTGGCTCAAAGCCAGCTGTTAGATAACTATATAGTCCTTTAGTTCACATTCTGTAGCTGGTGCTGTACTAAATCTGTACGATAGCCTATCATACAGCATATAGGATGTCGGCAATGCCTAGCGTATGTAACTTCACAGTTTCAAAGACTGGTGAGGGGATATAACTTTTTTTTTTTTTTGGTAGCTTCCACAATTTACAAAGCAGTGGATCTCACGATGATCTCATGAGCACCCGCAGCGATCTACAACCATGGCCGGTATCTTGCCGTATATTATTTGTTCTTTCCCGTTGAAGTACAGCATGTTTATGGGGGACATCTTGGTGGGCGTGCAGCAAGGGCCTGCTGAACCTCTGGGGTTTGCTTGGTGTACGAGGTGAGTGTGCGGGTATTTTTGTAAAAATACAAATTCACATTCTCCAGAGCAGTAATTGGCTTTGTATCTTTTAGGTGCAATAATCCAGTCCCATCCGAAAGCTTCAAAATCCACTGTCAGCGGGTAGCGACAACATCGGGATTCTGTTGAGTGCTCGTCACAGTCAAGGCCAAAATCTCTGCGGGACCGTTTCGGTGTGTCTGTAACTCTGACCTCTAAAAATGGGTTCTGTGAGGAGAGGAGAAGGAATCAGAAGCATTACTGAGGTAAGCCCAAGTTCAATAAACCCATGCAAATACGTCGTATTTCAGACATTGATGTATTGTATCGAGTCAATATTTTCAAATAATATTTGCAAATGTTTCTGATGTTACACCCTTTGGAGAACTCTGTCCTCCTCCAAATCTCCACTACATTTCAGGTCTGCTCAAGGATTATTCCTGTTTCATGCTGAGGACCAGCATTTCCTGAAATCACCATCATCTCAGTGCTAGCATAATTTCTGTTAACTGCTGAAAGAACATTTCAGAAATTTTGAGGATGCTGCATTTTTACTTTTGCTGTGGGGTTGGTTCACTTGTTTGTTTTAAAACTGATAGCAAGAGCTACTTTTTTGCCAGAGAAGAACTCCAAAAACTTTTAAAGGGCAGGACCAACTGATGATGGTCTCCTTTTTGTGACTCCTTCTGAAATTCCCTCCATTAAAATCCTATTCAGTTTGGGCTCTCTGGATATCAAGGAAGGCTTCTTGTCCAGACCAAGGAGGACAAAATTCGCTCTGTAATTGCTGTTGCTCTTGAATGACTATAGTGGCAGTAGGAATAAATGTTTCACCTGCTGGGACAGGTTACTTGTACTTCACAGCCAAATTCAGCCTCTGCCACAGGGCTGAGTTTGCTGTACTGAATTTGAAGGGGCAGCTAATATTTTGACTCCTGAAAGAGCCCTGTGGCCAGGAATGTACTTTTGGCAGGCCTCCGAGCCATGTGCCTCTTACTGAAGGTGTGTTTCTACAGTCACCAACTGAGAATAGAAATTGCAACCTTTACAATCACGAGTTTGAAAAAGTTCCCAACGTTTCCTCCCTTCCACGCACTGATTTCAGCCCCGTGTGTTGGTTTGGCACTGACCGGGCTGTCCCATGAAGGAAGATGTCCCTTAGGAGTAAATAACAGCCCAGCTAACATTGTTAGGCAGGTTCGTCCCTTCCCAGGTAACCGCCTTTACGGCTGCAAGTTGTCCAGCTGCTGGAGATGCTCCTCCCAAAGGTAAATGATATGGGGAGGCGCTTGGTGTGAGGAGCATCCCTGTACCGGGAGCTGCTGAAGAGGAGCTGGAGGGAAGAGAAGAGAAATTTCCTCTCCCGTTATCAGCCATGCATCCAACCCTGCACTGCTGTTGAACCCGTTTGTTTTTACAGATGATGATAACCATGGGTTATCCCCATATGTGAAAACACAGGGCTGGGTATTTGAATGGCTGGAGGTGGTGAGGACATTCCTTATCATGATATCCAGCTGGCCAGTTCCAAGTATGGGAGATCCACTTGTGTAATGGATCTACAATTAAAGATAGCACAGCATTTTTCCTTTAAGTTCTTTTAACTGCATTATACTTAAATGAAGTTAAATGTTGCATAGCTACATAAACAGCATAGCAGTAAAAGTAAAATTATATTCTTTATTCAAAAGGAGGGAATTCTTGGTTGTGATTGTTTCAGCTGTGATAGGTTCAGGAGTTTTTGTAAGTTGTGGATGATTAGTGATTTGCAGAAACAAATAGCAAGGAAAATGCTGTAGTTTAACTGGTACACTTCAGATTTAATTTGTGTATCTACACTTACAGAAAGAAACCAGGTAGTTATTTTATGCCCTTTCTCATCATTATGACCCATTTACTGTATCAAGCAGAATTTCTCTATTCAAACATTTCTAATAAGTGGAATGATGCACTCTTATCACATACTGAAGGGTATGCAACATTATGAAGAAGATCTGTTCTCACATTCATAAACATAGATAATTATTGCTGTTGTTTATCAAAAATATATGCATACAGAAAGGGAGAAAATCCCTCATGGTTTGAATGCAAAAAACTTTCTAAGCACTGTTGCAGGCAGCTTTCCTGTCAAAGAAATAATCCCACTATTCTTTTTAGCTTTACTGTTTATTATACAGTATTTGCTCTCAAATTTGAAAACAACATTACTTTTGATAGTTCCATCCATCAGTAATTACCAAACCATTTTCTAGTTGATGCCTCTCAACATCTTACTGATGTACTGCAATTTCTCTCAATTTCTCACATAGGGAAATGGAGGCACAGGAATGCTATTGTATTTAACATGAACAGAGAGCAAAGAAAGAAAGAATTGGCTATACAGAACTCTTATCTTTCATTTCCTAAGCAATACTTCCATTTTATCCTTAAAACACAACTTAAATGCTTCCCAATAAAATGCAAGATATTTAAATGGGATTTTTCTAAATAAACTTACCAATCCATCTTCACCTGGTCCTGGGAAAGTTACAGCAAGATCTCGTCCATTCTCATCAAAAGCTTTTATTTCGATGCCTAAATTGGATTCAGGCTGTTTGAGCCAATTTTGCAACACTGTCTTCACATCAATACTCTGCCAAATACCAGTGCCTGGGTTCATGTCAAGTTTCAAAGATCGAATTCCAGTATATCTTGTACCGTCTTTCATCGGTTTAATAAGTCTCAGGATCTGCACAAACACTGTTGTAGGTTTTTGGACTTGCCTCAAGTATATCCACAATTGTGCCTTTACTACTTTGTTATATTGTATTTTAGAGCTAAACTTAAAGAAGCAACATTTTGGTTTTCCCTCCATTTGTACAAGAAAATCAGCTATAAATGAATGGAAAGAACAGATTACTGAACAGGGAACAAGAAGAAATATGCATATATAAACCCGATTTAATTTTTTTCCAGACCGTGTAGGAAGTCTTACAATATGTTATCAACAGTATCAGTAGCAAAGTGGATTTAACTTAATTCATTTTCTGTGGTTTACACTCTACAGCAGATTTAATGGATGTGGAGGTGTACTTAGGCTGAAACTCAGAAATGATGGGCAATCACAAGAAACACACACTGTGGAGGACCTTTGCGGTCCTCGGTGTGCTTAGGGCTCTGACCAGTCGTACCAGTGCTGTGGCTGACCTGTTCAGCTGCAAAATAGCCTCTTTCCCAAACAAAAACTACGTGGGGAGAGGGCACATCCTATTCCACTTCACAGTGACTACTATCAACTCGCTTCTGCTAGTCACCTCCCAAGGACCTTCATAAAGCATGCAGAACAGCAACTTTGTGTAAGCTGGCTCAACACATATGTGGTGATCCAGCTACTTCTAATTTATTAAATAGCCTTAGTGTGCTACACATCGTATGAAGGGAGACAGCCATGGGCAACCTACATGAGCACTTCAATTTCTTTTCTCAGTGGAAAACCAAATCATTAAAAGAGTATTAATCTAAGGATCATTACGTTTTCATTTGAACAATATTATAGGAAAGTCATGTGCAGCGCTGCGTTCCTCCTTCCTGTAGCCTACGATGCAGCTGTCATACCTAGTCATAGCAATATCTTTCCATGCCAGGATAAAATGGGTAATACTAATCTTAAGTGGTGCAGGGCTTTGACATTCATAAATCTCACCACTTAAGATACCTGTCTCTTTAGTGCATTTAAAATAGTTCAAGGGCTTTTTATAAAAAGTAGGAAATGAACTCAGATCAATGAAGTACAATGACTTTTCTTTAGTCATTGCAATTATATAACAGTTTAATTAAAAAATGGTTATAAAGCCTTGGGCATAATAGGCTGGAATAAAACTGCTGGCAGACCTCAACTTTGTGATAAGGCTGCAGTAAGATATTGCTATTAAGTAGACATTAATTTATAAGTTAAAAAATTTTACAGATAGTTACTTTTTCATCGATGCGTGCATTTTTAGCTTGCTAGAGCAGCTGATACATTATTCTAGTATGTGTATTGTAGCTGCTAACATGCCTTATATGTCCTGTCATCTTTTTCTTTTTTGACATCATATTCATAAGTGTTATTTAAAAAAAACAGCTGCCATAGCCAAATACTTTAGCTGATGAAGAACATAAGATACTATAGTATTAGCCATGCAAAAGATACTTGATAGGAGCCATAGCAGATGTTTAGCACTCAGAAGATAACTCAGAATCTGCTCATTCAGTAAATGCCTGCATTCTTCCTTGGCACGACTACTGGAGCTGATTGCTGTAGCCTGGACATTTTAACGTTTAAATCTGTTACACACATATTTGCTTTAAATACATAGTTTTCACTCAGAGGTGGGTGGTGCTAGTTTATGGGATCAGCAAAGAAGCAAGAATTTAACTCTATACTTTCACTTGCTCTACCATGTCGCAGTTAGGTAGGTCTAGTGCTCTAAGCTGTATTTCTGCTGATTTCTATTGCTCCTAAAAATACTGGCCAGCGCAGCATCCCTCAGAAAAATATAGTTCTCTCGTTATCTGCACTTGTACTCTGTATTTGTGATAGGAAATGCCCTGAGTACTGCAGATAACGAAGTCAACTAAACTGCAGATCTCCCTTTGCTTTCTAAGGGAATGGGCAAATCCGAAGTGCTACAGGGCATACGCGTTATGAGGAGCCGAAAACCGAACAGTAAAACAAAGGATCGCAACATGGTCATCTGAACCTGGCTCAAATTCTTTAGAAATAACGCTCTCCTCCCTCCCTCTAGCAGACTTCAGCCAGCAGCTTGTTGGGAGAGCCCGAGGAGGAGTTGCGTGGCTCTACCGCAGGGAGACAACTCTCTCGGAGGAGCGGTGGGAGGCAAAAGCAGCAGGGTTACTTACACTCTGTAGGCATTGTGATAATCGTTTCGGTGGTGGCATGATAGTCATCGTCTTCCAAAGAGCCATCACTACTGTCATCTCTCTGGACGTCATACTGATCAATCAGTTCCTGTAGTGGAGGAGCTTTGGGTAAAAGTTGTTTAATAACATCCCTGCTAATGTTAGGAGCTTGTTCCAGGCGCAGTTTGCTGAGGATTTGAATTTTTATGGCTTCTATTCTGGAAGATTTTGTATTCTGTCTCCATGTACAAGCATTGCACAGTCCATCTTTTTCGGCGTTCTCTGTGGGCTGACTACTGTCATCAAGAGCCACCGGATCAACTGAAATCAGCATGAACAGGTAAATATAAACATAGATCGCTAGCTTTTGCATGATCTCACATTCAGTGCAGCGCTTTTCCCTTTTTTTTTTTCCCTCCCCCTTTCCCTTTCAGTGCTAAACAGATCCGTGAAAGCAAATGCAATCTGAGAGACAGCTTGCCACACTGGTGTACCTTATATATTCCAAGGGGGCTTTTTATACTCCAACTTTGATTAGGCTCATGTCGTCAAACCCGACGATTGGTTGCTGTCCCAACAATGAATCTGGCTGTCAGAGGGTAAAGCCCTGTCGATCACAAGTCACTAGACAGCATTTAGTTACAGCCAAGGGTGAACTGATTTATCTGGGTGCTTCGTAGAGGATATGTCTTCACATACTGAAAGGATATATTTCCAAGTATTGTGGGCAGCAGTACTGAAAGACAGCACTGTCATTCTTAAATATATACCAACCGCGTACTTGTACTATGAATCAAGACAGACCTCTCTCTAAACTTGATTTAAGTTTCTACCAGGTTTTTTGACTGGAAAGTTTGTGCTATTTAAAAAAAAATCCCATGGGATTACTGTTAGCAAGCAGGGAAAAAATACTTTAGAAGGGCATTGCAAACAGTGCTAACTTATGTTGTTCAACACCTAAAATATATTGAGCAGTTCCTATTTCAGAAAACCTTAATGGGTTTTCCTGCTAGGTACTAGCTAAAGCACTAATAAAGATTTTGTGCATATATGACTCGCTCTAAATGCATATCTTATCTCTTTGTCCCTTTATCAAAATCAACAGAACAAATCCTTTACTGAATTAACAGTCAGTGATAAAAAAATGAGTCTGTCCCCTTTTCATACTATCACTAGGTTAGCAGAATCCTGGCCAGTAAATTAAATATTGAGAGACCTTTAGTAGCAAAGGTATTTTTAAGGAGTATCTTTAGCTATGCACTCTAATATTATACAGAAATAATAAAGCTTGCTTTTTCCATTAGTAGTGAAAGTATTAAAAGACTTAAAAAATTTAAATCTCTACTGTAAGTATATCTTCTTTTTCCATGTCATCTTCTATTTCTGTTCAAAATGTCTCTCTATTATGCCAATTTAAGTGATACCTTTCTGTGCTTTATTTTGCTTTCTACTCCAGTATTCATAAGTTCTCTGTATACACTGCAGTTTTGGTAGGCTTTCTGCATGAGACAAATAACATGTAGATGTGATTTTATACTTACAGGTTATGGCTTATAAAAAATCTTACAGCGATGTAGTGCACATTTGATGTGCTGTTGGCAAGAATTATGGAATGCACGCTTAGTTGGGGGGGGGGGCTGGGGGTAACTGTTCAGCAGAGGCTATATATTACAGCAAACAGAAATCCTGGCATTTGTATATGTTGTGTATATTTGTATATTTGGAATCTGTATGTTAGAGCAAACAAAATCCTGGCGTTTGATGCAATATGCCAAACTTTGCCTAAGTTAGGACTGAATTGTCAGTTTCTCAGTGAGTTTCTCTTCTTTTTCCATTCTGAGTACACATAAAAACGTGGCAAATGGGTTTTTGCATATGTTCATGTAGGAAAAATGTTGGTATATAGGAAGACATGGGACGGAACTTTGAAAGAGCTTTTTTTCTGCCTGGTCATTCGTATTATTTTGTATCCCCTCTCCAGGGCATGCAAATTCACTGCATAGCACAGAACTGAGCCTAATATTCAGCTCAACCAGTGATGTAAATCACAAGTATTCAATTGAAATTGATTGTCCTACCCTGGTGTAAAGTTGATGCAAGCAATAGATGTATCACACACGCACATTCCAGGCCTGTGGCTTTAGGATCAGACCCTGATATTCTGACTTCAGCCAAAATCCATGTTTAAAGCAAGCAGTTTGACTTTTTAGCTTTTGAGTATTATTTACTTTTTATACAAGATACTGGTGCAGCTACTCTCAACACATGGTAACATAAATGGGCTTGTGGTTCACTGGAACTAGAAGTCAGGTTAGCTCTGAGTTTGCAGTGGAGACTGCCTGCCATGCCTGTAACATATTTTAGACAGACTCTCAGTGTGTTTCAAGAGGTGGAAATGTATTTTTATGGAAGATGCATAGGATGATTCAGAGTAAGAATCTTTTTGAAATGTGCTGACCCTGTTTGTGAATTTTGGGGGGGGTTACGTTGAGGTTTTTTTGTTTGTTTACTGTTATGACAGAGAATGTAATATTAAAGCTATTGTTTATTATTTTTTATTTTAAACCAGAATGATGTAACCAGCTGGGTATAAAAAAGGAATCTATGCCCAAATGGAAACCTTGACAGGTACCAGGTTTCACACTCGAAAGAGTTTTAAAGAGAACAATGAACAAAATAAACAGGTGGAAGTAATGATGCAGTCCTAATATCAGAGTAATTAAATGCTCTGGCAGACCGTGGCAGTAAGCCGCTTGTGTCAGAGAGGGGACAAGAGAAGTGCTCAGCAAAGCAATGCCTCCAGCACCGAGACTCGTCACTGGACGTGCTCTGCAGCACCTTGCCCAGTGCTTGGTGGCCACACTGGTACCTGGGCTGCTCCTCCTCCTTCACGGTCTTCCCTCTCTGACTGTGGCTTGCCACAAGCATGCAGAGCGTCAGTTGATTTTTTCCAATCTTCTGCAATGATTCCATGGATTTCCAAAGAAGGGCCCCTTTAGTATCTCTTTACGACTGCAGGACCAAAGTCCTCTTGTATGCCTGAGACCCCAGTGAGCTCTGAGCAAGAGCTGAGCTTGCTTTCAGCCACCAAGGTGATGACACGTGGGGGCAAACAGATCCTTCTGAGCACCATGTCTCAGCTCCCTGTTTAGAAGTAGGAGGTAGCAATCATAGCTAGGGTGGTGGCATGGGGATTACCAATCAAGGATGGCAAAAGTGCCCCAGAATTCACCAGCAGCTGCATAACCAAGAGTGGTATTTTTCCAATATTTCCCTCATAAAATGCACTTCATACCCACATACTCTGAATAACTCCAGGCTGTTAGTAGAATACCTTTCTCTTCACCTTTTGTTGTTGCCTTCTGTTTCCTTTCTGTGAGACTGCAAGAATCTGGAAGAGAGCTTAAGCACTTGCACTTGATCAGGAGCTATTGACGTATCTAATTTCTTTAATAATAATACTACAATATGCAAATTGTTTTTCTTTCTAACTTTTATTATAGTGGTTTTGGAAGGTGATGACTACAGTAGTAGGTGACAGAGGTAACAAAAGTAAGTGATAAATGGACCAAGTAAAAGTTGTTCCAACAATCTATTTGGCAAAAAAATTAATTAAGAAAACCCAACCAACCAAACAAAAAAAACCAACAAAAAAACCCCAACACATTACCACCAGCAAAACTAGCAAAGAGTTAAAAATGAAATGCGCATCTTACTGAACTTTATGGCATTTTAATATTGTCTTTGGGATTTGTGTCATTCTACCCGCTCTGCCTGCCAACAGTGAATAGTATTCCCAATCCTAACTATCCAAGGCTCATGGCTCAGGTCCCCAAAATCAAGCACTGTTACAATGTGTTGCTTTCTAAAAGAAAAAGGCACACATCTGTCTACCTGTCAACTTCTCCTCTCCTTTCCCCCTTCCACCAGGAGCTTTTGTACTTGTTGGAAAACCTAAAAAAAAAAGATGGAGACGCCCCCCCGAAGCCTACCCCCAAGACATTTGACCAATAAAGAGGTTTCAAAGACACTGTTACTGTGAGTTTTATGGAAAAACAGTGACTGTGTAGAGGTAAAGGAGATTACTAATGCCCTCCCTGAGGAGAAGGCAAATGAAGCCCAACCATTACCCATCCTTTTTGGCAGCCTTTAATTAGCCAATCAGCTTGCGCTTCTCCATCGTTAGTCAGCTTGCTGATAGCTCTGGACCATCTACAGTGTGTCCTCCCTTGCCGGGCCAGCAACCCAGAAAACATAGATAGGGAGCAGGATGGGATTTGAGCTTGTTTTGGAGATGGACCAAGGGGACGTGGAAGGGAACCAGGACGTTTCTGAGAAAAGGGAGAGTTACAGGGGTATGAAGGAGCTGCCTTCATGGCAGGGAAGGAGAGGGAGATGGGTTATAATGCTGCCAGAAATCAGACAACTTCATCCTGTTGTAGGCTAGATTTCCAAACACTTCCTTACAGCCTGCAGGACCAGAAATTCACTCTTCTTTCTTCTGTTAAGTTAAATGAAGTAGTTCCCATAGTTGACTCACCTCAGAAGGTAGAACTTGAAAAAAAATCAGGTGGTGTGAAATGCACTGCAAATCTGTGATTGCTGTTTACATTGATGTCAAGTCTTACCTCTGAACTAGCTGGCTTCTCTCTCTGGTTTGTCTTATAAGAAAGATACAACATTCCTCCTGAGCCACTGAGGAAGATACTCTTTGAGTCACCTTTTCTTCTCACCTTTGTCAGCACAAAGCCT
This sequence comes from Elanus axillaris, assembly GCA_026212715.1. NCBI lineage: Eukaryota > Metazoa > Chordata > Aves > Accipitriformes > Accipitridae > Elanus > Elanus axillaris. The sequence continues at coordinate 18,574,082 of JANZLQ010000001.1, forward strand.
AATTTTTAGAATAGCGTATTGAAATGGACAGAAAATTCCATTTGAAACATTTTTGGAATAGATTTACCTCTCACTTAGCTGCAATAAGCTGGGAATAATGTTTGTGAAGTAATTTTGGTCGGAACAGTTAGATTTTAATAGAAAAATTCAGACATAGAATTAAATGCAATGGAGTTAGGGTGTTTTAAGTGCTTAACTGTGTGCCCAGCTGTCTTAACACACCAGGTGCTTGCTCTTAGCCACCTAAATCGCAAGATAAATGCATTACTTTGAACCTCAAAGCAGATACAATGTCATGTCTATAAAACACCTGGAAAGAAATCCTGCAATAACAAAAAGCCATGAAAACATTATCCCAATCACATTATGTAAACTAAAGCTACAGCTACTATAAGGCAAAAGTAACCACTTTAATATTAAACTTATTACCATGAACTAAAATATGAACTAAATACTAAAATACTAGTGTGAATTCTTGCTCTGGAACAAATGCCCTGAAACAGTTTGTCCTCTGCTATAGATTTTATTTCCTACAAAAGTAGTTGTATATAACCTTCTGTATCAGCTATCAGAAGTCAACTTTATTTCTTCATTTTGATGGCATGGACATTTAATTCCTTCAGCTGACCAAAAAAAGAAAGAAGCTCATCTTCTTTTCACCAGTGTGGAGTTCCAGGTATCAGAGCGCATATTTCACATAGGAGAAGGGCATGCACCGTGCAAGGCATGTATGCCCTGGTGCACTGGCATCTGGGTGGGGTATGCCACAACTCCTTCTCAACCCTTGCTGTCAGGTTGTTTTCCCAGGAAATACACGATGTTCAGGGATTTGGAATTTTGAGTGGTCTCCCCCAAGGAATGTCTGTGTCTGCAGTTTGAGGACCAGGACAAAAAGTCTCTCTGTCTGGCAGATGATTTCCTCGACTCAGGAGCTGTGAGAGACAGTAACAAGTCCTACCTGCTAAGGAGTTTCTCACAAGCGGTGGTATGGAAGCGTGCAATGGATAAAATGGGGGAAGCAGGTAAAACTGGTGGCAAATGGGTGCTGTGGCCTTTTTGGCTGATGATGCACCTCTCGGCTTGCTGAAGAGATGCTGCTGAGTGTGCCTTCCCTGAGGCTTCAGGGAAGTTGTACAGGGTCCCCTTCAGCTTCTGCCTTACTCTTGCCCTTCTGGCCATCTCCTTCTTGCCTGCAGCTTTTGTGTTGCTGTGCAGAACTGTATACGTGGGATGGGCCAAAAATGCCCCATAGCTTTTTTCTCTCCTACATATTCCAGTACACGTTGCTGCAGAACCAACCAGCTACACTAATGGAAATGACCTTTAGAAACAGATAGGGAAATATATTCCCATCAGGCTCATTGAAAACATTTAGGGAAGGATGTAATTGTAGTGAAAGCTGCCAGTTTTTCTGAGTTCTTTTGTATTCAGGATTTTATTCTGCAGCCATCGCTGTGGTGTCTATATGTCTTATAATAAATCTTCCAGAAGAGCCCTGTTTAATATCTGTTTACTTCTAAGGGCTCTAGCCTTGTTACAAGATGCTATCTTTTCTTTAGCGTTGTAGCTTTTATGCTTTTACCCAGAATTCCTGACATTCATCCTGACATTTATCTTCGATGTCTTTTAAAATAGCTGCGTCAACTGCTGCATCGCTGATGGGAAACCTTGAATTCCTCTAAGGACCTGTTACCATACTTGGAGAGGTTTCACTGCTGCATTTGCACAATCAAAGTGCTTGAAATACCAAAATACTTCGTCTTGGTGTTACTAGGTACAAAAATGCTTGTATTTTCTCTGAGGCACAGTTCTCTGAAGGGGATTTTCAGCCCTGCAGGTCAGGGATTTGGTATGAGCGGCCTGTCCTCTGCTGGGTTGTTCGGGAACGGCATCCACTGGGAAATGGGGCCACAGCTCCGAAGTCGTCTTCTTTTTCCTCCTTTTTTCCTCTTTTTTTTTTCTTTTTTTTTTGTTTTTTTTTTTTTTTTTGTAAAATACATGATGGGTTAAAAGCTAACAGATACTCTTGACAAAACCAGAAAAAGGCATTTTTGCAAAATGCAGTGAATTTGACTCTGCTTAATCTTGCCCGGTGCCATAATGGACTGAATTAATTAACTTCTTTGATCAGAATATAGTTCTATGTGGGATATATTTGGCTCCTCATCTCAAACTATCCCTCTGCTGCCCTCCCTATGGCCTGTGTGCCTCCTTTGCTTTGGTTCCCCTCCATGGTTTTGCCTCTACTGAATACAGGTACAGGCTGAATGGGCACAACTTGTAATACGAAGGACCTACTTGTCTATAAGCAGTAAGTAAAATCACAGCAATATAATGATACGCAGCGTTAAGAATAGCTTTTGTTTTTCCCTCTTCTGATATTTGCAAGCAGAGGAGCTGGCTTTGAAGTAAAGTATGCTAAAACTTTCAGCATTTGCAACAGTGAATTCATAAATACATTGAATTATAATGGTTAAAATAAAAACAGTTTTCTGGGATTGCAAGCCTGGCATGTGGTTTGTGCCGTGGCAATACATTTGCTGAACTCCTTTTAAGGTGGGACACAATCAGTCACACTGTAATATTTCTAATAATAATATAGTGTAATTATTTCACAATGAAACAGATACTCAAAATGTCCAGCAGTGTCCTCTCCTGGTTGCTGCCACACTTACTGGGACTGGCCAACTGTACTCACACTGTGCACCGATTTCTGCACATGCTACAAAGGTGTTAGTCTTAGATTTTTATATATAATGTTTAGATCCATGTTTTAGTGTCATAAACACAAATATTTCAAAAGTCAAAACAGCTCCAGAAGTTGTAAGACATTTCTTGTAAATATTCTAAATATTGTCTACTCTGTATAAACACAAGGATTTTCAGTTGCAATAAATTATTTAGATGTTTTTAGGAATCTACTTTAAACTTGAAACAAAAAGGAAGATTATCTTTCAAACTGAGAGCAGCAGATTGTTTAAAATACACACCAGGAGAAAGGGAGGTGACAAGAAACGTAGCATCATGATTTTGCTCATGAAACCTCTTTCAAAAATGTTCAGTAATGAAAACACAGTAAAGAGCAGTAATATCAACTTTCCCCTTTACAGGGTGCTAGTTTACACCTGATAGCGATACAGGACTGATAGAGAGGGTAATGATTTTTCCTGCTTACAAAGCTCATTTAGGAATAGATGGTTCACAGTTCTTGCCCAAAGCTGTGCACTTTAGTTGATCTCCTGTCACTGCTCCAGGCAAGCAGAAAGAATAAGATGAAATTATGGTACAGCTTCTCCCTTCCTTTCTGCCATGTGCTGTTCTCTGGTCAGTTTTAGACAGGCTAATTTGAGTCAAGAGCCTCTATAATTGAATGAAAAGTGGCGGTAATGTTCTCAGAGAAATCAAAGAACATTCAGATCCGCAGTCATCCAAGAAGGCCTTTAAATCTGGCATATTTGTTAGCGAAGGAGTTGTTTAATCAACAACTTAGAGCTAGGTTACCTGATTTAACCCTGGTGTTAAAAACGCTGGTAATGTAAATTTTTTAAAAAGCTGTAGAAAAAAAATGAAACTGCTAATTTTTATGATGAAATACAATATATTAAAGCTTTCAAAGTCATTTAATAACAAAAGTGTATAATGGCAAAAAGCAGGCACAGGAGGGCATAGCTTCTGATGAAGCTGCTTCTGTTAAAGTGAGGCCCCGAAGAATCAGGTGGGATCTGTGAAAAGCCCTGTGCAAAATAATGCAGAGACAGGAAATCATATAAGCTGCTCTAGGGTTTTAGAAGGCAAAGAGCAGATCAGAGACTGAGTAAAAATTATGGATGATTTTGATTCTCATTTGGAGGAGAAGAACATAAATGATAAGTTTTGTAATAAATGAGGTACCTTTGGAGGATTTTCAAATAACTAGTGCGACTGTTCAAAGGTGTTGGGGCATCCAGGGGAAGAATACATACAGCTCTTACTCCCTCTCCTTTTTTTATCTTTCCTTATTTGTTGTTTGCTCCTTGTCGATGTAGTAAAGATGTTTCGTATTTATGAGCTCCATGATGAAGCATCACATAAGAGCATCAACTGCCTATACTGGCTAAAGCATTAGCTTTACTGCCCTTTCCTCTTGGGAATTGTCTCTAGCTCCTTTAGCAGACACTTCCAATTCCTGACAATTTAACAGCTGATGCTTTAAAAATGTACAAGTTTGCTTTTGTTTCGGTCTTTTTTCTTGGGACTTGCAAGCTTTTCTCTCCCATCAGCCTGCTAATTGGCATCATCAGCCAAATGGTTGATGAGAAACAAGGATAAACCACAAAGGAATTGACTGTTCGGGTTTTTTTACTTTTAGCAACAGACTTTCAAAACTCCTCCATCATTCTGCAGATATATAAAACCAGTTAGGAATTAACTCTTCAGTCTTGTAGCAAAGAGCCTGACTATCACTGTATCAATGAATATACGCCCTACACTCATGGAAATGACGTAAAGATTTCATATTCTTTTTTAACTATGCAAATAATTGAAATTATACTTGCAAACATAATTCATGCAATAGATCTGAAATATTACAGTCTACGTTGCTTCAGAGTTTAGTTTTAAGGCATACTAGCATAATGCTATCTGGAATAGGCATACTCCTATTAACCAACGAAGGCTAGAGAATGGCTTTTAGTGGGTAGATCTGGAAGAGTTAATAGAAAAAAATATTCCTAGGATGCCCAGATTAGTAGATACAGCGCTATTTGTATGCTACTGACTTTGTGATAACTACACAAAGCTTTTTTTATGTCAAGTGAACTTTTGTACCAGGATATTTTGAGTACACAAATCTGAGGAACTTCAAGCAGTACTTCACAACTGTTTCTGAAGTTCTAAGAAGTAAGGAAAAAAGTCTCTTGCTGCATACAAAAGCCAAGCTTATGATCAATTAAAAATATCATGGTTTGACCAAACCCTTAAGGCTTTCTAGCATATAATGATTAAAAAGGTGTATGGTGTGATTAGGAACACAATGCAAAATGGAAATAAAATTGACTATATCAAATTACTTTGTTATGCCTTCTACAAATTATCAAAGTAACTCAACATTAAGAAATTGAAGCATTTTGTCGTTTTGTCCAAATCTTCTAGAACAAAGGAAAATTAATTAATAGCTATTGAATTGTGCAGTTGGCTGCTTTGCTAATTCTAAAGCTTGCTTGATGTATCTAATGATTTCTTTCAATAACTCTGAGAAAGCAGTGTGGTAAATTTTAATATCCCAGTAATAACTTGGTAGAGAGAAATCGCTTCACTGGATCCTAAACTGTGTTAAAAATACTGTTTATATATATGCAGTTATAGGGCAGGTGTGTGTACATATATATAGAGAGAGGTTTTAATTGGACATTCTGCTCAAAAGCTTGCTCATTGTTACTTACTACGCTGGTTGGCTTAATAAAAGAGATTGCCTTTCTGTATAGCTCTTCCCCCACATCAATCAATCAGGCATTAGCCATGATGTCACTAAACACTTTCTAGAATTGTGCTACATGATGAACGGTACACATTTCTCATAAGAAATAAGGTCTATCAAAATTATAAGAAGGAATTACTTATTTCAGCATGTATTTGGAACTGTATGAAATGTATATTTGTTGTTCATATAGGAAGAATGTTAGAAATGCTAATTATTTAGTGACAGGCACATCTTCTTGCACTTTGGGCTAAGACTTGGCATCAGCTGATATCAATATAAATTAATCTATTCTATTAATGATAAATCAAATTAACAGCTCATTATCTGAGCATTACTATATAGGGTTAAATTTAGGTCTTCAGCCATTCAGTACTATAAAGTGCAATAAAAAGAGGAAAGCTGATAGCCAACTTCGTAGCCTCTAGTGTGAGTAATATTGAATGCACAAACAAGCATATTACAATGGAAAGGATCTTATTTTTGCATTATGATGCGCCTGTGTTTCAAGAAGTTCTTTGAATGGCCTCAGGCTGTGTTAGCCAGAGTGAAACAGGACTATGTAGCATGTACAAACTCATAGGAACTCTTTATAATACCAGCAGCTCACTGCATAGCACAGAATTTAATTTTTATTTTCTAGAGAGAATCTAATCCAAAAGGTATTTCAGTGTAATGGCATCATCTGCAGATTGTAGCTAGTGAGAAAGTCACCACTGGCAGTAATTTCCCCATACAGCCAGGTATGATGTGTGTTCTTTTCAGTTAGATTATATAGGATAAGAGTCCTAAAATGCTCTGAATCTTTGCAGCACTTATGTAGGATTATGTATAAGTATACTCACTTATGGGTATTGCTTCCTGAAAAATAGCCATCTTTCCAAGGTGCTGTTTTGCAGCCAGGTGCTGGGGTAGAGCTGCTCTTTGAGAACCGGTGTTAATATGCAGTTCCTGCAAGACGTCCATCATGCTTTATGAACCTCTTTCTTCTCAAAGGAGTGCGTTTGCCATGCACAGTATATAAATTGCAGCAAACCTTTCCCGTATACCTTCCCTGTTCGGAAGGTAACTTCACCTGGGACCAAAGCGTGGCTGGACAGATGCTTATGCTGGAAGGAAGGGCAATAACACACTTGCTAGGAACGCGCTGAAGGATCTCCTGACGCAAGAAGGAACAACTGCTTTCGGGTCGTAGTGGCCTGGCCAAAATTTTCCTCTTTCCATACAGGAAAAGAAAAATCAGCCAATGGTACGGGGGGTGTTTTTTCACTTCAGCTTCCTCACTGCGTGGTCCCTGTGGAGTTTTTCGCTCAGTATAAAAGCAGACAACACAACACAAGCATTCCTAATCACAGGAATATGTGGAGGGTGAGGAGAGACTGATAGGCAGTCTGCAGCTCCCTGGTTTCCAGAGTAATAGCTACTAAGCATGGGAATGGTGGCTCCTCTTCTCCAAGCACAGATTGTGGTGATGGTAAACAAATATTTCTCAATCTTCCAGCTGTGGACTGAGCTTGAAGCATGTTATTTAAGCTTTAGTTTGGGGGGGGGGGGGGCGGGTCAGATTTCCTCTTGGAACAAAGTACATATCCAAGCTTTGCCTTGGGACCAGCTTTCCTTGCCTTTTTTCTTCCCCAGAAGTACAAAGCAGGTACCAAAGGCAAGGGAAAGGTGAGGAGCTGGAACCAGCTTGCCCCAATGCAGGGACGCTGCCTCATTTCAGCTGGTGTTGAAGGTTGGTTCTGAGATGTGGCTAAAGAGCTGAATTGGTTTTAATCTTATCTACACCAATTCATTTGCCTCCCACAGCAAAGTTGAAATATCCGCCGCAGTTTGCATCCAGATAACTGTTCACAAATTTCCGAAGCAGCAGCCATTATAAAATAGTGCGGGTTTGGTTTAGGGTTCTTCTGGAAAACATCTTTCGAAATTCTACAAATAATCAGAGGAAGAGTGGGTGTTTTAATAGAGAACCGCAATAAAACACGAATCTGGTTAACAAGTAGCAACAAATAAGAAAGCTAATGGGGCTCAGGACAATTCCTGTGAGTGTCAGAGGAGTCACATGCCTCCAGAGCAGGTTTTTCATCCATATGACAAAAATCCATCAGGACCCAAGAGTTCAGGTTATTTTCATTCCAGTTCAAACAAGCCTGGTAAGCTTTCTCTGCTTTTGTAAAGATATAATGCAAATATCTTTTAAATATCTTATTGACTCTCAGGGTTATGTTCTTGGATCTAATTCAGCCATTTAGCATTCTAAGCATTAACATTCAGTTGATTTATATTTCTTTGCTTAATAATAGCTAGTTCCTTAATATTTATGGGCATCTTTTTCATCACATTCACGTGGCTATATCCAGAGGTGTAAAGGGAAACATGGCTACAGCCAATGCAAACTGTGCATCTTGAATCCCTGTTCCCCCCTCTTATCTCTCCGTTCTCCTCTCTGGTTTTCACCGATTTCTTTTGTTTCCCAGTGAAACTGTCAGTAAGCTGCATGTTCCATGAAACTTTTCTGTTTTCTGCTGTTTAATTAATAATCCAGCAATTTTGGTTTGTGAAATCGGAGATGAAGTGCATGTATTTAACATATAACCAGGTCCTTCAAGTCTGTTGTAAAATTCTTTTTCTTTACCAAAGTGGTGGGCACTAGGAAACTGTATAATCCTCAGGAAATCTCAGTAAGCCTGCAAAATAATCTGTCTCCTCACAGCTCTCCACCTTGAGCTCTGCTCAGGACTGGCTTCAGCATTAAAGCATGAAATCAAAGCTCCTCTCCAAATTTTAAGGTGCGTATTACAGTAAATCTAGGTGTTCTGAATACATTGTAATCATAGCATCCCCTGTGCGCCGATTATGTGTTAGGTAAAGAGATTGCTCTTTGTATCACTATGGAATCTCCTTCCTTTCCTTTCCTTTCCTTTCCATTATATGGTCTATTGTACTCTTTCTATGAGAAACAGAAAACAGCAATTTCTTATCTGCCTCCTCTGTTCCATGCGTAGTTTTAGATAATTTATCATGTTCTTTCTTTTCTATAGTAAATAGCTCCACTTTTTCAATATTAGCATTTCACTCCTGTATCATTTTTGTTTCCCTTCTCTAGGGTTACTCCATGAGGAGTTTGTTTCTCTTAAGATGTGGCAATCAACAATATTCTTCAAACGTCTACAATATTTTAGGCAAGGTAATATATTGATTATACAGCTGTAGATAAAATATAGTTGTCTTATATTTACCCATTCTGCACACCAGGTTTTGGAAGTTACAAAAACCACCTGCAGGTTCAACAAAAGTTTTTAATTGAGCTATTCACTGTGGCATTCTCTTTAAATAATAACATTTGTTTTTAAAAGTCTAATAAATATAAAACCTTGTAAGCTTTGAAGTAATTCAGTTTTTCCTTCTGGCTGACTGCATATTCAGTAGTCCCAACTGAACAATTTGCTCTATACATCTGTTTGACTGGAAGGCAAAATGAAAGTATTTTTCCCAAAGCACTTCCAGTTCAGCTATAGTCAAACCCCATGAGAACTGCGACTCTTAAAAGCAACTCTAAATTGTTCCATTTTGCGTGGTTCTGGCTACTTCCATAACACGGAAGTTTCTTCAATCTAAAAAAAAAAAATTGCACAGGTTAAATTTTCCTAAACATTGCATTATGAAGTTTTTTTTAAATCATGTAGTAATTTTAAATACTGCACTTGAGTTTAATGGGGTGATAATTACAATACTAAATACTTTTATCAGTGACATCCCTCAAACGTAGTTTAACAGGGAATAAGAACCCAAAATTTCTCAAAGATGAGATTGTATCACATAGACTTTGATTTTCTATATGAGATCTTAAATCTACCTTTCCTTACAATGTAAAAGAAAAAGCTAACATCATTTTCACTACTACCCAGTGGTGTAGTATATGCCCAGTGTATAAACACTACCTATGATATTGCCTGCTGTATAGCTCAGTGTTCAGGAACTAAGCTAGAATAAATTTACTTTCCATCTGCTATATACATGAGTGTAGGAGCAGCAGAAGTATATTTAAAGAGGAAGAGAGAAAAAAAGTTCCAGAGCTTAAATAAACAGACTTTGTGCACTTGACTAACACCCCGTGACAACTTTGAGAAGTGGCTGACAATCTTCCAAAATGTCTTTTTGTGACTGCTGAAGCACTCCACCTTTGGGGTCTTGATTTTGGGGATGAGGGTGGGGTATAGATATTATTGCAGTGCAATGTTTATCAACGTGCCTATGTAAACATTTCTAACACCAAGAAATCCACTGGGGGAGGAAAGCACAAAACCGTACTTCTAGTTTTCTGCTAGTGAGAACAAAGAAGCTGTACCAATATCCAAAGAGATGCAAACATTTTTTGACAAAATTCTTTATTCATGCCTATAATACTGACAGAGTCAAATGCAGAGATTTTATAGCATGAAGTGGCTTTCTTCTTTCAAAGAATGGAATAAGAATACTAAATTTGAAGCACGATAACGATTCAAAAAAGTCACAGTGCTGGTTGAAGAGACCAAATCTTGTATGCAATTCCATTCTCTAATAAGCACATACACAAAGCCATGAGTAAATACTAGTGAAACCTGGCAAAACATCACTAAAGACGTTTCTAAAGGCTATGTGGATCAAGCCCTAAGAGAAGTTAATTCTTGACTTTGAATTCCAGTAGTGACCTTTGCCCTTTTGCATCAAGCAGGAGCTTCTTCCAAAAATAGTCTCCTGAATGCAAATGACCGGTTGTAGCACTTATTACTCAGGGTATATGTTTGAAGCAGGAGTGAACCATAAGTTAGTTGAAGAACACATATTAAACTTGCAACTTCTAATAATACTGAAGCAAGTCTTTCATATGTTGTTATAATTTTCAGTCTGAGATGATTAACGTGGCTCACAGGCTACTCTTGTAAGATGATAGAAGAGATACTTTTGCTGCCTCTCCTGAGAGGGCTAGTGTTTCAAAATTATTTCCAAACAAGCATCTTCTAAGTGAGAGATGTTTCTCACTTTTTTCCTCACCTTAATAAAAAGGCTATGATCACTCTTTTCTTAACTGTGTTATCATATGAACATCAAACAAATATCATGACAGTATGATGTGATAACAGTATGGATGTGATAGCCATAAAATAACATGTTATACTAACTTGCGGGGAGGATCCCCGACATAGGTTCGGGCCTGAGAAGGCGGAGGAAGAAATGCAGCCGACCCAATATGAGTG
>JANZLQ010000001.1:18586127-18598244 GCA_026212715.1 Elanus axillaris
CCGTGACGGTGATTAGTGAATGATCTCTCCTGTCCTTATCTCGACCCACAAGCCCTTTGTTATATTTTTTTTTCCTCCCCTGTCCAGCTGAGGAGGGGGGAGTGATAGAACAGCTTTGGTGGGCACCTGGCGTCCAGCCATGGTCAACCCACCACAAAAGTAAATATAATTTTCCACTTGGAGAATAGCTGTGAGAACAAAACATATGATGGTCCAAGATACTGCCCTGATGAGACCTCTGCAAATATGCAGGCAGGTAGGTAAGGAGATGGCAAGTGGTACAGTTTGCAGACGTTAAGCAGTCATTTAATTACTGATAATATGTGATGCTGTTCAGAGATCAGATAGATAAAAGCACTAAATATTCTTTTTTGGCTGAAACTATTCATCCTGATTCATCCTCTCTGATTCAGAAGAACTGACGCTTGAAACGCGTGTCTGTGTGTACTACTGATGCTTGCTGAAAAGGATTTGTCAGACCATGTGTGTGTGTATGTGTATTTGTGTGTGTGTGTGTGTGAGCCCTTGGCCAAGCCACTGAACAACTCCTTTAATTCACTAAATGCAGGCTTGTTTTGGAGCTAAGTGACACAAGTTTTGCTGTAGAAATTGCATCCAATTGTTGGCCTCTCATCACAGAGCCTGTATTTGACTAAATTTTTCCAGCTAGTAAGATGTCATGCCGCGTACAAGTAGGATCTTGAACTTTGAACTATGCGAGATGAACAATGTTTAATTCAGACATCAAAGAGCAGACTTCCAACTTGGGGGCGAAAGGAAGAAAGGACAGCCAGAAAGAGAGTGAAAAGTTATTCAAGTGAGTAGAGAGAATTTCCAATATTAAGCTGTAGGGTTGTTGGCAGACCACTTGGGATGGCCTTCATGGGTTTTTTTTGTGATCCATTTGTCTCTCAGAGATTATATTACCTTTCCTATATTAACTACTTTATCAAAACTTAACCATATAACATTATGCTGAAACTCAGTTCAAGACCTCTCTTAGGTTTATGAACTATTGGATCATACCAGATAATTAGTGTACAAAACTATATATATATAGATATACATGTCTGTCTGTGCATATGTTTCCTTGTTGAGTCTTGGAACTACATCCCAAACTGATGTGGTACAGGATGCCTGATGCTTCTTGAGAGATGTGCTCTACAACAGCCAAAGGCTGATCTAGGTAAGTTTAATTCTCATATACTACTTTATTGCATTTTTCTTATGTACGTTTCTGCTTGGAGAACAAAGCATCAGTTAATACCAAATAAGGTGTGTTCTTTTGTAAGCCAAAGCTTACTGGAAAAGGGGCAGAGATAGGAACTACCACCATTAAACTTCCAGTGATAAATTTTGTAGCTTTGGGTTTTTTTTGGCAGGCACCTATAAACTTCATCTTGCCTTAGATCCTGTTTTTCTTCCAGTCTAAACCCAATTTGTAGGTCAATGTTTAGGCATTATCTCTCAGTGCATTTTGGCAGTGTACCTCTGGACATTTATTTTTGCTCTAGTATCTGACTTTCCTCTAGCTCCAGCCCTTGCTTAGCACAGCAGCCCCTGCCAGTCCCAAACCTACAAGTGTACCCACCACCTGTCAAAGGTGAATGCTAGATCTCAATTAACACTGACCACTAAAACCTAGGTCTTAATTCTGGCTTTATCCTGTCCCAAAGCTTATTCGACAATCCCTTTACAAGTTCAAATCATATGCTAGTGGCATACCAGCTCAATTTTTAATTTTTTTAGCAGTAGCTGATCACAGTGGGTTCAATGGGTTGTTTAGAATCATGCATATTATCCGATCAAGTATTTTGCATCTTTTCAGTCATAAAAACTTTTCTACATGTGATCAAATTTAGCTTTTCTTCAAAGCCCTGCTTTAATGAAATAGATGTGTAGCAAGCTTATGCTGTCTACTTGGTCTTCCAACTAAAATATTCTTTCCACTGCTATATTTAAGGTAGGAATGGGTATCATAAAATTAACCAGAAACTGGGAAAACTGAGACTTGAAAGCAGAACGCAAGTCCATACCCTAAAAGGGCCCCTGAAATGCGCGCTCACACTCTGTTGATTCTCTCAGTGTAGAGTAACTGTTGCACAGACCATCTATTACTAACATTTATTTCCACAGAATTGTTCTGTGATACTCACGATGTCCTCAAGACAGGTTTTTTTCCCCAACATATATTACTTGTACCATGTTAAGAGTTAATTTTTCCTCCTGAAATCAAATTGCAAATTTAGGGGTATGGAGGTCTATGTATACCATGGATTAAATCCATTTTCTTACTTTCTTCTTTGCCATTATGTGGTTATGGATAATATTTCTATTTATGCCCTCCAAAAAATTTTTATTGCATCTTGCTGTTTGACCTATGTACTGCCGTAAATTTCACTGTGTACAAGAGTTCTGATTTTAAGATTCTGAGGCTGAAAATCTCTCAATACAGTGGAAAGGATATCTAATATGGGATGGTAACTCAGATAAGATAATTAGATCATTTGGGTATTGGGTAATGCCTGTAGGTATGAAAATATTTATTATGTGAGGTAATCATAATGACAGTTCTTTGTCAGTAACTTAGACTCTTCTGAAAATTAATTTCAAATTTATCTTTTCATTTCAGTGACAGTTGAAGTAATTTTGTGACTGTATAAAGGAATTTATTTGACATTTATGCTGCAAAAGGTGATGTTGGTGTATGAGAGAAAGTCATAGGGTTTGATCTCAGCCAGCAAGGCAGTTTAAGGAAATGAAAGTCTTCAGCAGCAATAGCTCTGATTCAGTCACCCATAAATCTCCCTGAGGAATGTGTATCCTCAGCATTCATATCCTTCAGTCCTCTGTCTTTGCCCTAACGTAGCCTCTGAGGCAGTCTCTACCCCAGCTTCTTTCTAAGCCATCTTCTGGCTCGTTTCCTATTTGAAAACCCATTTGCTCTGTGCTCAAAAGGAGCCAGTTTTTCTGCCCACCTCATTAGTGCACTGACCAGTCTTTGGTGGTCTCCCCAAGGGCAGGCAGCTGAACAACAAACGAAATAAAAGATATCCCTTAATGTGAGGGTGGGATGCATGCCTGCCTTCAAGGAAAACTGAGAGAAGTGGGCCAGGCTCTTAAAATAGCAAGAGACGTTACAGCCGCTCTCGTGGCAGCAACAAACCTTTCACAAGGTCATCTGTACGGCTTAATTTCTCAAGGTTGAGAAACCGATCTTCTGGGCACTGGTGGTTTGGGGAGTTCCTACAGGTACTAGGAAAACCTCTCCATTTCATACTCACGAAGCATCTTTAGCCTTGTCTCTATACACACAGGAAGAGCGCATTCCAGGGAACATATTAGTCCTTAGGGGCAGGCTGATTTGCTCTGAACAAAGCTGGGAAGAAATAATGTGGTGGGTTGGCCCCAGTCAACAGCCAAAGACCCACCTGGCTGCTCACACCCTCCCCTCTCCTACGGGATCTGGAGAAAGTAGAAGGAAGATGAGAAGAGTAGTGGGTGGAGATGAAGGCAGTTTACCAGGACAAGCCAAGGCTAGGTGTGGAAGCAAAGCAGAGCAGGGGTTTATTTGCAGCTCCCTACCGGCAGGCAGTTGTTTAGCTGCTTCCTGGGAAGCATGCCTTCATCATGCACGACCCATCACTTGGGAAGACGAGCACCATAAACCCTGACGTCCCCCCTTCCTCCTCCTTTCCCCAAGCTTGTATCGCTGAGCACAACGTCGGGTTGTGGGATGTCCGTTTGGACAGCTCAGGTCAGCTCTCCTGGTCGTGTCCCTCCAAACCTACTCACTGCAGTGGGGGTAGGGAGCAGAGAGGGAAAGAGAGAACGCCTTGATGCTGTGTGAGCACTGCTTGCCAAAATGTTGGTGACTTATAAACACTGTCCCAGCTGCAAATCCGAACTGTAGCACCCTATGTGCTGCTATGGAGGAAGTTAACTCCATCCCTGCCAGACCCACAGCAAATACGAGCCCTGTTACTCGTTTCATACTTGTTAACCTTCTTCAGTTGTTGCTCGTAATGATGTTGATCTCAGGATGAAAATTTGAAGGTACGGATGTTGGTACAACATTCCTCTGAAATGCGTTACTTCTCCGCACTAAATACGTTCAAGTCCACAGACATGACAAGATTGGGAGGAGCAGGGTCTCAGTGTGTCACTGCTCTGCTGATCCCAGCTTTGTCTGCAGCGTGTCTTTATCTCTGCTAAGGAGCGATTTCCATTTTAATATTTTATTTTAGTATCTTTTTGGGTTGGGAACCCTGGGAGTGATTTTTATTTCGGGGAAGGGAATGTTGTGGGAAGACTGGGTCCTTAAACTCCTCTTATTTCTCTGTATTATTTCCCTTTGTGTGGCAATTTTTGTACAGCTGCTGCTTTGTCGTTATCCTCAGGGCTCTTAGTTTTTGATGTGCCAGTGACCATATTCAATGGGATTTTTGCTTTTTTGCCAGATAATAATTGACTATTGCAAAGCTATAATTTCCAGTTTGCAGCCTTATGTCACAGGGAAGCCTGATGTGACATATTGCAGTGCACATCCCAAAGTTTGAATTTATTCTAGGAGAGATCTAAATGTGAAAGATTTACCCACTTTCTCTTTGTCCAGCTTCTCAGCTGACTGTAATTCTGATGGGTGGCTTTTCGCTCGCAAATCTCTTCTGATCCTCTTTGCAATATTCAAATGCCTCATGTTTGGTTAATCCCCTCGCTGTGCTGCTGCCTGATGTTTTCAGGGCTGCAGTTTGCCTGTCCTCCCATGCTTCATGTTTTACTGCTGTTAGGCATTGATAAAAAAAGAAAGAAAAGAGGTCTTGCGTATAAAGTAGGAATATTTCTCTGGCTGGTATACTGCCTTATTAGCAAAAATGTAAATAATATTTTGTATTTACTGTTCTTGTTTATGTTTTGTAGTACCACGCACGGGATAAGGGTGGTCTCCATCCACAAGGAGGTAAGTGCCTGGCTGCACGGGCTGTACGCAAACCCCACCTGAGCTGTTGCTGAGCAGTGGGATGGCCGAAGCCACGTGTCCATGCTGCCTCTCGTGGACAGCTTATGTTCAGGCTCACTGCTAACCTTCTGCCAAACACCATCTCCAGTTTCATATATAGGCAGAAGCAAAAGGTATAGCTGCCTCTTTCCCCAGAGCTCCTGGGGAGTGTTTATTGCTGCTGCTTTGGTTTTATTCCTGATGAATGTGCAGTGCTGCTTTGGTGATTTAGTGCTCAGCTTCTGTATATACCACAGGAGGAGCCATCATTTAGAAAGGTTTCTTAGAAATAAACAAACAAAAAAAACCCCAATCTGAAACCCTAGTCATTGCTATGGCACCAAGATAAGCCATAGACTTGAGTGTTTGTAATTCCCTGGGGAACACAGTTTACTGCTGTTAGGGCAGAGCCCAGGTCAGGGCACACTGCCAGCAAGTCTTTGTTAGCTGAAACCATCAACCTCCTTCTGCTGGAAGAAATCCCACTATTGTGGAGTCTGTCTCTATCCAGGGAGTCAGCACCGCTCCTCGGTTGAGGTCGCAAAACCTGAAAAGCCCGAGGAGCATTAGAAAAGGATTAGGCTTTTGTAATATAATAATGTTTGAGCTTTAGAGGAATCCAGTATGGTGAAACTACTCTGTATCAGTCACCAGATACTGAAAAGTCTTGAATTTTTAGTAATTTGCTTTTTTAGCTTGAAAACAATTTTTCTTTGAGTTACACTTCTATAGCATATGGTGCGTATAAAACGAGGCTTTACATTACCAAAGTGTCTCCAATTTTGAAAGGAAGGAAGGAAGGAAAGATACACTTGTATCTGGTGTGACTAATAATCCAAATGTTGGTTAATCCCATTCTTTCTCTTACAGAATTAATTGTTCTGTAAGGTGTCCCCCTTCAGTCCTAAAGTCTTTTTCCTCTATATCCTTAGGCTAGACTCTGGTCCTGCTTTTACCTCACTATATACAAACTAGGATGCAAGTGTCTTTTTGCATTCTAACAGCGCTACAGATGATGGAACCCATGTTAGATAACTGTGGTTTTCAGTGTTTAACATTTACTCTGTCTTATTAATGTTTCTTGATAAATCTGCTGAACAAAGGTATAAGATGGGAGTACATCAGTACAAAACTGATGCAGAACGGACAACAGGAGATTTATTACAAATGGGCATCAGGTTTCTGACTAAAAAGCAGCAATAGGGAAAGCATTTTCAGGCCTTAGCTTGCGGAAAACAGAGGAAAAAAGCTTCCATGGGCTTTCTTTGACTTAATGTTTTCTTTTAAACTTTGTCTTCTCTGTTCTGCAAAAAAAACCCAACACATTTTCTTGATGTTATTTGATGTATTTCAAGGAGATGTGGGATGATGTAAGTTCTCGAAAGTATTACAGGTTTTCTCAAGCAACCAAGACCCATTTTGTGAATTAACTTTGTTTTAAAGATTGCTAGGACTGATGTGGACAGACTTCCACTACAAACTTTCTATTAATTTCTGGATTAACAGCTACCGCACATTGAAACAATAACTTCTAACAACTTACACGTTCAGTTAGCTAAAAATTTGGGCTCTATAGAAACATGTGATTTATTTTCTAACCCCTCTTCTGGTTTCTTCTTTTTTATTATGGCTAAGTATGGTTGTTCAATGGGAGAAAAGAATTAATAGCCACGCATTACGTCTCATTTTATTTGGGCAGAGTGCCTTTATAGTGTAACATATTGTCATAATTAACTTTTTAGCACTTTTTAGTAAGAATCTAGACAAGTTCTAAGTAAATACTGTTGTTTCTTCATGGAAAATTTTGCAAATATGTTGGCTTAAATAGTTCCAAATGTCTTTGCACAGGTGTTGGTGTCTGGATGAAATGAATTACTGCAACTCAGCCTCTATCCACTGAAATACTGCAGCATAAGCTTAAGTGTAAGTATGTGAGTAAAACTGAGGACGTGCTTCAAGTTCTGCTGCTAAATGGGGTATTTCACCTATTTTTTGGAAAAAAAACAGGTCTCTCCCCAGCTATCTCATTGCGATCGTGATAAAGACTGATGATAACAGCCAGCTATCCTCGCATAGGGCTGGGGATTCATTAATGTGGACAAAGTTTATGAATATACTGATGTTTCATGTTGTTTTTCTCCTTTGAGCTATAGCAGGAGATGCACATTCAAGTAATAAAAAAAAAAGAATCAAATTAATAGCAATGGGTTAAGCAATGTATTTTAAATATTCAGGTCTTCATACAAGAAGGTGGAACTAGGGTTTATATTTATATTCTAAACTTAAAAACTATCAAACCGTTTTTTGAGAGCGGAGGGATGGGATGTTCCAAAAATAATTGTGATGTAGAAATCAATGTTTTGCCCTAAGGTTAGGAGAAAACATGCCATTGCCACTGCAATGTAGTTTTGTAGTAACAGAGTTGAAAACTGGGCAGCACTGAATCATTTCCATAGCCTATGTTTGGGCATATGCTAATCATACCTGTCCTTCCTTTTAATCAACATGGTTCCAAACATCAAGGAAATATTTTAAGAAAATATGAGCTCTGAGAAAAGGCTTTGGTAAATCTCATTTGTGCACAGAATACAACAGCAATGCATAATAAAACAAGAATTAGGTAAAAAAAAAAAACAAGAAGAAAAATCCATAGCTGAGGAAAGGAACATCTTTCCCATCAACAAAGTTTTTGAAAGTAGAGCACTTATTTAAAAGGCAGTTACTTAGCCTATAAAGCTGGTAGTTTCAGTGAAGTCGACCTTTGCATCACAGTTTTGATTTTGAAACTCTACCAAAGTACATTACTGCAAGGCAGTCAGAGCACATTGGGTAAAACTTCAAGGCTCTTGGATTACTAGGAGATTTTTAGTCAATGAGAAAACTTGGGGGGTTTTTAGCTCTTCAGACTCTATATTGATTCTTTCCAGAATGCATAACATTTCCCAGCCCATACAGTTATCAGATTATTGCACATATAAATAGATTTTGTAAAGTCACCACATGACTGTGGGCATGCTGGAGGGGAGCAACTGGGGCAGAGAATACTTGTCCTAGCCTCCCTTCTCCAACTCTTCGACTGAATGAGAAATATGTGCCTCAGTAAAGCCCTTCCTAATACAGGCGTGTGCATATACATTAAAAAAATAAAAAAAAAAAAAAAGAGAAATGGAGCAAGTATGAGGTGGTTCAGCCAGCAACCGATGACTAGGGACTGAGCTGGTGGTTGGATTTGGACAGATCCAGTATTCCTCCATGGACTTCTTTAGCCCTTTCTGAATGTCACGTCATTTCAATGAGATCTTCAATTAACTTAAGCACTGCTTGGGCAAAGGATTTCTTTTTTTTTTTTCCCCCTCTGCTTTCTGAAAGAAAGGCAGGGACAGTCTGACCCAGCGTTTGTCGGTGTGCAGGACTGACAGACTGGCCGTCGCAGAAGCACCTAGTCAAAACCAGAGCATGTGCTACATTTTGCCCACCTGGCCAACCACGCGGCGCAGGTCAGAAGGTGTGGAAGAAACCTGGGGTTATTGTAAATTGGGCTTAGGTGAAATAGGAGGGAGGTAAGATATTGCCAAGCAGAAGAAGATATAAGTAGTACAGAAATGAGCGTAGGATATTGTGGGTTTATGGGACATGGAGGAAGAGTTGAAGGCTTGGAGGGGGAAGGCTTTGCAGACATGGAGAAGCTGTGAAGGGTGGCGGGTGGAAGGATGAGGACAGGAAGTGTGAAATTGTATCAGAGGGAAGGAGAAACCAGATTTCATTTATTCTGTTACCCTTGGACAACCTCATTAAAAGTTTGCCCTCTGGTACAGAGGTTGGTAAGTGACAAATTTTATGCCAAAAGTAGTGGTTCAGCCATTTCTTACCTAAGCTCCTCTGAAACTTCAGCATAGCTATCATCTAGTCTGGCAGCCGCTTACTGTTCCATTAACACCAGTACTAGCACCACTCAGTAACTTCCATGGCTCAGTTTGCGCCATTTTCCTCCCATTGCAAATGTATTTATGCCGTGTGCACCTTATTACCGGAAAGTGCTTGTATCGCCGTGGGGACATCCAAGCAGTTGTCTCCTGCCAGGGTGAACACGCGCATGCAGAGCAGGGCACGCTAAGCATTTAGACAGCTTGTACTATATTACAGGAAGATCTAGCAAACTCTAATAAGTAAATAACTAATCAAAATAGCTAATAAAATAAATATCAGGTCTTGCGACAAGAAAAACGTCAAACTTGGTTCAAAACGATTTCTTCCGGAGGGCGAGTGCCTTCCTTACCCCTATAGGAAGGTGCTTTCAGCCACTCAGTCTGAGGAGAGGGGTGTAACAGGCATCCTGATCTGGGAAACCGAGTCCCAGGAAAGGCTTTGGTGCCTGTGTCCTCCCACAGGCTCCTGTGCCCTGGCAGGGTGTAGGGTACCCCGGGGACCCCACGGCCCCACTCCCTGGGAAACTGCTGTGCCTCCAAGGCCTCCGTGCTGGGGCTGGGGTACCTCAGATTTGTGCATTGTGGTTTTCAACATCACAGCCCCCGTGCCTGGCCCCAGCCTTTCACACTGAAATGCTTTATGAGCTAAATATTTCATTGACTGCCTGGTCTGTGCCTAGTGGTAGACATTTCAAATAGATGCTCCGCATTTAAAAAGACTGACTGTTTTGCTTGAGCTAAATGTAATAAGCTGTCTTGCATATTCCACAGCTAATAAAATATTAAATATGTTTTGGCACCCAGGAATAAATACTGGCTCTAAATTCTCATCACACCTATCTCCCTCTCCTTTACTCCCTATCTCCCCCTGCTTTACACCAAAGTGCTGCTGCTCAGACTAAACGGCTTGTTGTTGAGTCGTGACACAGGGAGGCGAGCGGTACACAAGTGCCATACGCTTATTATCTGTCAGGATGTAACGGAGCGATTAAATTGGGTGCTAGTGATGTACTTACAGCCTGTGCCATGCAGAGGAACACAGCCTGTGAAATGTCTGCCCCACGCCTCAAAGTTGCTCGGTGGGAACGGCACTCGCTTAAAAGCTGAAGTTAAAAGTGGAGCCTTGTGTTAGAAACCAAGCTAGAATAAAAAAGAGCACAGTAGCCATAAACCACTACAAAGATAATCATAATTTAGTTATGGAATTCTTATTTAAAAACTGTTTGTATATAGTTTAAAATCCACTCTTGTAATAATATCACTCTGTTAATGCCAGGTAACCGTGCCTTTCCAGTACTCCGTCTTGTTTTAATTGTCAGGGCTATGATTTTATTTGATTTGCTCCTCCACCCACCTGGAGGCAAACTAAAACAGTAATAAAAACATCTGACCGAAACATACCCAGGTCAGCGGGTCCCGAGTCAAAGCTCCTTGAAATCAAAGGATATGGTGCCGCCGGCTTTAATAGGCTTTGGGTCAAGCTCCTTAAAACCTGCTCCTGCAAACACTTGTGTACACGTGCTTAACTCCCAAAGGGCTTGCTCCTGGCTGGGGAACTCGCCGCTTAAAAATCGAACACGTGAGGAACCAGAGCCGATGTTGGCACCTGAGGCTGCCTGCCCTGGGAACTGCTGCTGTGGGTGGGCTGGCAGGGAGGGTCAAGCTTTGCCGCCCTCCATTTCCACCCCAGGCCCAGAAACTCTCCCTTCTGTCTCCAAGGACGGCGTGGTTCCCGTTAGGGCTGAATGAAATGATGCAGCAATCGCAGCACGTGAAAACCCCACGCCCGGCACTTGTCAGCTGAATGCTTTCTCCAGGCCTCGAAGGCAGTAATTAGTAAAATACATTGGTTTGTATTATTCTTATTATTTATTGATGGACTCTTGGCAAGTAACCAGCGTAATATTGCATGCTGTTGCCAAACGGTCACCACAGCTATAAGCAATGATCCCTTTACAACTGGCGTAACCACACCGCTGGATTTGGTTTGAGGGGGCATTCGGGCGTGGCTGCCTGCTCCCTGTCCCCCGGCCCTCTGGGTGAGGGAGGAGGGCTTGGGGTTTGCCGGTCACGGAGCGGGCAGCGGAGACCAGGGGCACATGGTGCATGTTTCTCTGTGCCAATCTAGCCCCTGGCTCTCCGGGCCCTGCCAGCCCTGCTGGGGCTTGATAGCAGCAGGGCAATGGCAGCTATGTTTAGAATAGTGTTTTTCTCAGCTAATATTACTTTCTTTGGCTATGATACCGTTGCGATAAATTCCTTGGCTGGCCGATGCCTAACTGGAAATAGGAGAGAAACCTCCTTGACAATAAAATTGTTGCCTAAATACACAGGAGGACTTCGCTACCGGTCAGGAGCGGGGCGCCGAGCCCCGCAGCACCCCTGGGTTTTGGCCTGTTGCTGTAGGAGAAACCAGGGCCTGGCATGAGCCCCGCATCCCGAAGCATGGAGCCAGCCACTGCCAGGACCAGGGGCCCGCTGCGGGTCCCAGGGTGCCGTTTTCCAGCCCCGGCCAGGCGCAGGCTCGGCGGCAGCCGCTCTGAGGCCATGCCCAGGGCCGTGCAGTAGCTCTGGTGTCAAGACTCCCCGAGGGCTGGAGGGCTTTACCCGAGCTGTCCGCTCACTGCCCTCTCTTCAGAAATACTTTTCAGTTTTAGCATCGCTTCTGTTTTGGAAGAATTAAAAGCGGTGTTTCTTAGTTTGCTCAGTTCCCTCATTCGGAAAGCTTTCTTTCTGGGTGGGGACATTTTTTAAAAAGCTTCGGCGCGATTAATATTTTCCTGCAGCGGCACACGATGTGATGCTGCCGGGCAGGATCAAATAGGAGAAGCGTCACCCAGGCCTCACCCCTGGCCTTCCCCCCAGTTTTCTTCACCTCAGCGTTCACCAGGACTTCCCCGTCCCGCCGCACGTTGCTGTTTTACCACAGGGCCCAGCGGAACGCGCGCTTTTGTAGGGTGACTCTGCCCTTTGGAAACGCTTCCCCGGCGAAGCCAATGACAGGCGCTTTCCCTGGGTGGGCGATTTCCACACACACCCCCACCCGCACCCCCTTGTTCTGTTGTTGTTGTCGTTGTCGCTAATTTCAAACCGCAGGCCCCATCCCGCCGCTGAGGCACGTCGCCCCCCCGCTGCCACCGGCCCTGCCCGGGGGGGGCGGGGCGGCAGGTGCCACTGCGGAGGGGCGGGACC
>JANZLQ010000001.1:18609720-18637787 GCA_026212715.1 Elanus axillaris
GGGGGGGCTCTTTTGTGTTGTTTTGTTTTTTACTGTAACCCAGATAGGTGTGCAAAAGCTACTGATGCTAACTAAATGAAATGAACCTTCAAGGGTGTAACAATGTTTTAGGACTATTTGTTTCATGGGACCTATGGCTGCAGTATGCTATAATTTCACTCTAAAGTAACATCCTTGGGACAGTACACCTTCCTTCAGCTTCTGTAGGCTCATCGCTTACCCATTGGTAAAACTGTGTATGAGGATGCAAATATGAGCTACAGCAACCTAAAGCCTGAGCCGTGTACTGAATTAGTGAATAAGCCTTAGGCCCAAAGCTAAAGGTCTACATTCTTACTGGTTTGATCTAGCTTGCATCCACACACTGCACCCTGCCTCACCAGGACTTGCAGCCTGACCTACTGTACTCATAACTAGCATTTGAGATATCAAGGAAGGCATAAATTAATCATAGCCATCTTAAAGCTACAATTTTGCTGATGTTTTATACAAAGTGAATGCCTTGTAAAAGCTTGGGGTTTTAGCACCTGTTTGTTCCTTTTTCTGTTATAGCCAGTTTAAAAGATGTAGGGTTTTTTCCTAGATCAAAGTGCTTTTCCATTTTATGTCTTCATTTTATAGAAAAAATGCTTTCCATACTGGCAAAAACTGTTACTATTTTTAAAAGGTAGGCATAGTTCTAGTAAATGATACAAAGCATGATTTTTCAAGCAATGGGAAACAAGCAGAAAAAGGACCATGTATATTGTTATTTTTAGCTTATTCTCTGACATAAGATAGTCTATGAATTGAGCTGTTCTGAAACTTGCTGACACAAACTTACTTATTTGAAGTTCACCTATATGGGGAAGTGGTTGTATCAAGAGCAAAGGGTGAAAAATGCTTCTTTGTAACACAGTGCAAGACTGCCATTAATTTTGTGACCAGACTTAGACCCTGCTATTAAGACTGTTCTCAGGCTTTTCCTGAAAAGGGGAACAAAATCTGCTCATGCTGTAATGTCATGGTCTATGAAGTAACATAGTCTTTGAAGCCACATGTAAAATGGGACTAAGGTATTATGGCCTATTTATATTCTACTGCTAACAGTGATGTTCCTTGAAGCTCTGAACTACGTAAAACATTAGATCATACCCTACATTTGCTCTATCTAAAAAAACCTCTGCCATATACTTGGGTGAATTAAAAAGCAAAATCAAAACATTGATCCAATCAGTACATATTAATTGGATATTGCTTAACCACAGTAATAAAACAGATTCCTAGTCTTACTATAGCTAAATAAAGCTTTATTAGAAAAAAAAAAATAGCCAAACATTAGTCTTGACTCAAGAATGTTAACACTGCCAAAGACAGTAATTTAAAAAAAAAAAAAAAAAAAGAAAGCCCAAACTCCATACCATAGACATTATTTGCCAGATAGGTTAAAAGCAGATAGAAAACAGCACTCAGTTTAAGAGTGCATTTAGGTATATCTGTCTTGACCCTTGCACAAATACCTTGGTGGCTGCAACGGGGAGTTAGGTGTTGCAACACTTGCTGTTGCAAGGTCTCGCATCCTTTTTTTGGATGTAGCCTTAGGACCTGACACACTTCTGGAGTCAGAATAACAGATGCACTTTTGAAACCAGCTTCTCTATTGGCAGGCTGCCACTGTGTGGTCCAACAGCAGGCAGAATTATAAAATAATACAAAATAGCCTAAAGTTACATCATCGCATCCGTACTGATAAATACTCAAAATTTCCTCAAAGGAGAAAGTTACACAGGTATAATTAAACATGCATTGCAGTGAGCTTCCCTTTGGAGTACTTGTTGTGTGGGTTGGCTGCACTGCTTGCTCAGAGAGCCATGCATAATGCGATAGCAACTGAATCGCCTGCTGCTTGTTATGTCCAACCAGTCACTTACCTGCAACCACAAAGCTTGTCTTCCCTCATTAATGCTTGAAGATTACAGCAGCTTCAATATGGCCTGAAGTGCAATTCCAGCTGGTTTATGATGCTTTCTATGACATTGGCACTTCAGGGAAAGCATGCAGCAAATGGAAAGCAAACAAGCTTACAAACAACAGGGAGACAGCTTCTCACCAGGAAAACAATCTCTTTTACAAGACATTGTCCTTAAAAAATAATGCACTTAATAAAAAAAAAATAGTATCTGTCTAATACTACAATCTGGTAAGAGATCAAAGGAGAGCTCTTTCCAGAGTTCTGCTGTATTTTTAATACATAATACTAACAAATATAGAAACTTCTTTACCTAAATAAAATTACATCTGTTTACTTATCATTAGATCACTCTAAGCTGTCCTATAGTCTTATAAATTGACTTATAGTGGCTTTCCAACTAAGTTGTCACTGATTCTTTTGACTTGACTTCATGTAATAAAGGCACTCCAGTATGGGACTGGCATACTCTGCAAAAGCGTTTACTTCTATTTAGGAGTTAAAAATACATATGCTTTATATTTTCTCCAGGAAACGTAAGTATAGTCTGAGTGGGTACGATGTGACTGACTTGATATTCTAATAATGATTCAAAACACATTAACTGCATCACAGCTTTGTAAAATGGACATTTCTGGAGTAAGACACATCAATATTCCCAAATAAAACACACTACAATATATTTTTACAGTATTTTTTCTGGAAAATATTTTCTTGTGGACCAAATAAAATTAAACTTGCCATCTGCTTGTATGACTGTTATTTGATAAAAATGCACAGATTGGATGGGATCTTGTTACTGTGAGCTTGGGTAATTCCTGTTCACGTAAATTTTGGAAGCAACTGAACACGCAAGTCAAAGTTTATTGATTCAGAAGTCTACTCTTGCTAAAATGTTGTAAGTCGTTTTCAATCAGAGAAGGTAAAATCCCTGCTTCCTTGGGTTTACTGTGTTTTTCATTAAATATAGTCACTGAAGATTGCTCCTTTTGTACAAAAATAATTCAGTGAACCAATTTTTTAAAAATAAAAATACTAATTGTTTAAGAATCTAAAACATATAAAAGGTTAAAAAAAATAAGAGGGGTGATTTACATTTCTTACAGAACCAGCACGAGGTAGAAATTCAAGTCAGATTTTCAGAATTACCCAAAAGGTATTAATCTCTCAACTGCTTTTGAAAATAAACTCAAGGACTGTCTCATAACAAATGTATATGTGGTAACATTCACTCACAGCTGAAATTTTAACAATTTTATCTTAAAGATTCTAGTGACAAAGCAAGGTGCCATTTTTTCTTGATTTTGCTCTCCATTTTGCTCACCTCTAATTCTTTGAAAGTCACTCTAGTAGTTCACCTTGATGTCTGAATTTTCTGGACTTTGTTTCCAGGCAACAGCTTCTAGGAAAGAAGGAGCCTTAAGCCAGTGCACACCATTACTGTTGGTAATAAAAACTGCCCAGTGTTGAAAACTCTGTAATGGTTCTGCTATAGCTCTGAATTTTGGATTCCCCAGGGCTGATTACTGGCTATGTAATTTGAACAAAAGTTTTCTTTTAGTCTCATTGGTTCATCAGAGAATCCAAAATTTGTATTTGTGACCTGCCTATAACTGTAGAAACAAGTAGGAAGAGATACTGATACATGATTTGATTAACCACAAAAAAGCATGCAGTCTTAATGCTGATGAAAGATTAGTAGCTATATGTTGCACACACAACAGAAAAATTAATTTTACCCCCCCAAAATGATTATACTTTTATCAAAGGGCACTCTGGTTATGTCATATAACTTCAAGTATTATAAGAACCCAGCAACCTTTAATGCACATACAATGAGAAGTTTCTGATGTATATTTAAATTTTGATTCCAAGAAATACATTTGTTAGGATATGTTGTGTTAAAAAACTATACAATCCATGTAGCAGCAGATATTTCACCTTTTCCCCTATTCATTATCTTCAGTACATATTGCATACTTTTCACAGATTTTCCACCCAGCAGACAGGATGTTCATGGGCACAAGCAAATGGCAACCCAGAGTAGTTGGTATAGATAAACTCCAGCCACTTGTAATATTAGGGCCAGGCTGACTTCTACCACTAAAATCATTAGACAATCACTCACATCAACAGGAAGTGTGCTGCTTAGTATTCAGAGGAAGGTCTGAGACAGTTATTTCTTTACCAGTGTAAGACCAGGAAAAAGTAGAAATTTCTGAAATAATGAAAAACTAATTCTGCAGTTCAATCAAGCTTAATGGCATTTAAAAAAATTTGATTTAACAAGCAAGGAGAAGTGCACTTTAGGGTCTGGCAATATTATGACATTTGAAACAATGTCTACATCACATAGCAAGACTGAATACTGACCAAATGTTAAATCAATAGAACAATTCCTTGCTCTCAGACTAATAATGTGTTAGTCTGACCTTTTATTTAAAAGACTACTTAACACCATGCATTTAGCACATCTTGCATTTTCCTTTGTAGCTGAGAGTTTTAAAGCTTTAAGTATATTTTGTTTTCATTGTATAGAAAAGAAACTGAGGCACAATCCCAAGTTAACAGATCAGTGACAGAGATGAGAACACAAAGGTCTCCTGACTTCTTGCTTATTAGGTCATCCCTTAACTATGCTCTCTCCCCAAAGTTTCCTCCTAAACTAAGTGTTGATGCAAAAAAAATTAATCATCGTGTAAAGCAGTAAAAATAACAATTTGCCTTGAAGTAATTTTCCCCCTTATCAACTGGAGATATGATTACTTTGCCATTATGACAGCATAACAAAAGAGAATGTTCCTGAATACAAAAAATTAGACTTACAAATCTCAGGCTAGTTAAAAGAGTCTTGTCAAGCTTTATCATACTGCTATTAATTTTTATATCATAGAATTAAGCAGAAATATAAGATATCAATAGGCTTGATCTTTACAACTTGAGATCGTTGTTTCCCAATGGTTTAAAACAATCATCCAGAAATTCATCACTGACTTCTTCTAGAGCAGCTGGCTTCCATCTGGGCGTTTGATCTTTGTCAATCAGCACTGTCAGGTGGAGTATAAAAACACAAAAGTTATTTGTAGACTTTCTCTAATTAATATGACTTCAGATTGCATCAAGACAGACAACTACAGTGGATGCATGGCAGAGGAAAATCAATGTGCTCTGGAGAAGACAGAGTTTTTGTAACATACGTATTTCTACTCTAATAAAATTCTTGAGTTGTGACCTGTGTAGAGACATATCTGGAAGTTGCCTGATGATACAAGGAACAGTGGATCACTTCAGAAGTAGCCCAAGCTTTGAAGGAATAGACCTGACATTAGTGCTTTCTGTTAGACCTACTACTCTTGCCTGACTTCTGCTTTTTGAAGTGAAACTGGTAACAGTGCATGATGCTCCTTTTGGACAAGGAGTTCCACACCTCTGTGCAAAATCTGACTCTTTGTAGAGTCTAGGAGATGACTCAAAGTAGGTGTTAAATGTCTAATGCTCATTTAAACACATCATAAAAACTAATAATGAAATAACTAATGAGGAAAGAGTAAAGCAGAGTATCTTTGTGGGAGAATCAAGAATATTTATGTGTAAATACTGACAGATACTGCGGACCTACATAGATTTAACTGACAATTTGTATAATCTTAGTACATATACTTTACACTGTATTCTGGAAAATAGGCCAATGAAGATAAAAATCAGTGAACAAATTGCATGTAAAAGTGTAACAAGAAAATATCAATTCTCAAAAAGCATTCCTAGTATCACAGGAATGTTGAAGGCATGTCAGCAAGAACAGCTGCACAGGCAAACAGTAATGAGACAAGAGAGAGTTTGTGTGTAAGAATGACCAAGTATGAATGGAATTCCAGAGCATCCTTCTGAGCATCTTTCTTGGCTCCAAGAAAACCCATAAAAGTGCTATTCAAAATGTGAAATTTTTA
This sequence comes from Elanus axillaris, assembly GCA_026212715.1. Lineage (NCBI taxonomy): Eukaryota > Metazoa > Chordata > Aves > Accipitriformes > Accipitridae > Elanus > Elanus axillaris. The sequence continues at coordinate 18,615,616 of JANZLQ010000001.1, forward strand.
TAATTAAAAAAGAACAGCTATAGTAACAGTGGCTCTCTAGGATGCACTGACTAGCCAACATCCCTCCTCAACACACATTCCCTTCAGATGTGTGATATTAGCAGCTGATTTGGAGATGCACCTGTGTCCTGGGAGACCTCCTGACCAACATAGCCCACAGCATATAAAGGAGGAAAGGCACAAAGCATCTCAACTGTTGCTGTTAGGAATAGGATTTGTTTGTTTGTTTGATTGTTTGTTTGTTTTTCTGACAAAGAGTTCAGAGTAGGATGATTCTAAAGGTGTGTGGACAGCTCACAGACTAGATGTTTTGAAGAATAATAGCTGTTTTTTTGGTAAGTTGTCATGTCTTTCTAAACAGCATTTATTCTTGGTGACTATACTAGAACCACCCAGGATCAGAAATGTGCAAAGGAGTTAGATTTTAAGTTCAGTGAAAAGAATGCATACCTAAAGACTGTATATTATCAAAAGACAGGTGTTATGGCAGCTTGTGGTAAAAAATGTGTCTTGAAAACGTCTTTTTAACTTTTACCTCTATAACCAACACTTAGAAAATGCCTAGAAAATAAATACCATTCAAGTGACAACTGCACTAATTAATATTTCTGTAGCTGAAGACATAGAGGCATCACAACTCTTTAGTTTGCATCTCCAAAGAGAAAGGAGAATCAGATCCCTGCATCCCCTTACCTGCAAATACAGGACTAAGGATTCCTTGGATACAAATAAATGCTAATTCTGAAAAGAAAGCCATTATATAGATAGAAGCTGCAATTCCACAGAGAGTAGAATCCATGCAGGCGATTTTTTAAAACAAATGTGCTGTAAAAGAGTGGTTTTACGAAATCATTCAACTGGGTAACTTACTGAAAAGTTAAGATCCTAGAAGTTAATTTTAAATATTGTGATGTGAAGCCATTGGTTGGTTTGGGTCCAAATATATAATTCTCCCAAATCAACTTTATTTATTCCACTGGAGTAGTATTTATCTAATGATTTTCTTCAACATTAGTTGAAGTTCACAATCTGGCCAAAATAGTCTTAACTGTTATCCACAAAAGCCAACACTGACTAGAGATGCTTTAAGTTAGGGGGGAGGGGGGAAGTGGGAGTGAGAAGTCCATATGTATACTACTACAGCTTCAACTCTGAAATACAGTAGTAATTGCTGATAATTCTCCACTCTACTGTAATCAAGTTAATCTTTCTGTTTCAATCTGTGCCCAGTTTTACTGTGGTGGATGAACTGAATGCTCATAATGGTCTCTTTATGAAATCTTTAAACTTATATGAGTTAAAATAGTTGTTCTTTAACAGTCTTGTGAAGATATTCCCTTTTCTGCATTAACTTCTGTATATTTTTGTTTCTCCAGCTTGAGGTATCAATCACTACAAGAACAGAACAAAAATTCTGAAGACTTCTAAGGTAGGCTAAGGGAAATTCATTAAGATAAAAGTAACTGAACACAGACATTGTATTAAGGGTTTGTTCTTGTGGTTTGCCTTTTTTAAAAAAAAAAATCCAAACATCTTCTGTTCAGTAGCAGTGACTTTATGGACTTCAGTTACTGTTCTGTTGCTTAGCTTCATTCAGCACAATCAAAACACTGATATTTCTAAGTACTTGAAATTCTTTTAGTTGCAATGAAATCTGCCTACCTACCCACTGACTGCAGGGGGTTTGTGTGCCCAGAGTAAGGCTCACATCTGCCAGCTGCTAGCACTGCAGGAGAGAGGGCAGAAACCATATGGAAATAAGATCTTTGCAGGATCAGCAATACGTAGAAGGCCTTTACAATTCCATTTGAAGCGTACAATCCCGCACAAATAGTTAGCAGGTTAATTTAGCAGATTTTTGTCCCCTCAGGCTGCTGAGATTGTTGTCTACCTGGATGTGTTTGAGCACTGACTCAAAAAATGGTTGCTGTTCATATGCAGTAAGAATTAAAAAACCAAAGTTCTTGGAAATTACTCAGAGCTATGCATTTCTTAGTTTATGCATTATTCTATAAATCAAGGTGAAAAATGGATACCTAAAGTGTTCAAAACCACATTTACCATTATATGGGAAAATGCTGATGAAATGGGATCTGTGTATTTCATGCCTTGAGGGTTTTGGTTTTCCTTTAGTGGCTCCAATCACAAGAACCATACATGGGGAAGACTGTTTGCCAGCAGATTTTCAGTCTGGTTGAAAGAAAACTGGCTAAAAGAAAAATGAAATTTTGACCTCAGGTCAAAGCAGGTTTTTAAAAGCTTTTAAACAAACTACTTCCCTAGCATGCCTATTAAAATTATGGTTTGAAGCAGATAAAAGCTGTTATTAAAACCTGACCTATGGCCATTGCTGCTGAAAAACAATCTTCAAAAACTAAAATCTTATTATTACATCTTAACTGTACTTTGTGGTAGATCCTCTTGTGGTAGAGAGGGTCAACAACTGGCTCTTAAATGCTTGGAATGTAATGTTTTAATAAAGAAAAAGCTAATACTTAAATCAACATTTTTATCATTTTCATTTTTATCCACTATGGTTGATCCTATGAAATACTTAATAGTGTTATTTCCTATTAAAAAGGATGCTCAGTACATTGTTGGATAATGATTTTTATGAGAGTAGACCCAACTACAAAAATGATCTTCATCTTGAGTGAGAATCTGCACTCTTAAACAAGAGAAACAATTTTAAGATGACAAATCTGAGAACACGATACATGCAGCAAGCAGAGAGAAAAAGTACTTCAAGAATAAAATACTATTCTTAGTAATCCCCTTAGTGCAGCTGGATCTCTGGTGGTGGGTTTTTTTTTTTCCTTCCCCTGATAGAGTTAAGCCTTTGCTACATCATCCTGTGTAAAAGACAACTGTTCCCAACCACTGTTCTTGCAGCTTCTTTCTTTACAAGCAGTTTGTGTAATGTACTGGCCATACTGACAAGTGATTTGCTTTTGTCCTCTACTGCATCCCCTTATGATTTAATGACCTTGTGCATTACAAGTGAGAATTTGGTTTGGTGTTCATCTGACTCAGACTTTCAGTTTCTCGCTTCTTGAATAAGTACATTTCAGCAGCTTATATGGTGAATTAGAATATATCTTAAGAAGAATATTTTTAGGATATCTTTGTCCCCATTACCCTCATAATGAAAACCATGTACTTCTCAACATGTGTGGTAAATTCTTCAAAGGACTCTCTGCTAATAAGTGCTAAAGATTAATTAATTAAGATCGGAAACTTTTCCCATGCTTTACAAACAACTTTTGCATCTCTCACCCCAGGCTATCTTTAATACAGTATTACTAATAGTGAACACTCAAACTAATATCCACTACCCTAGTGGATTTTAAACTATTCTAAAAAGACAGATATTAAAAAATGAGGAGGAAGTGATAATACATACTCGAGTATATAACTGTGTGAATTAAAAGCCAGGTTCCCTCAGCCCCAAAGAGTTATTCATCCAAATGTCTTGTACTGCAAGCTGCTTGGAAAAGGAAATGCCTCTTCTTTGTTTCATCTTATGCTGAATAGTACATAAATAATTACTACAGTTTCTAACAGATGTGACATTGGGTTTGACAAACTGCATAGTGAATCAGCAGTAGAATCAAGGACAGAATCTAAGTCTGTCCCCTAGATGAACTTGCTGAGCTGCTGCTCTACTTTTACCACTACCTATCTTGACCAATGCCTTAAAATGCTGAATTATTGTAAATGTAAAATGCTTACATATATAGCTTTTTAATAGTAAGACACCTCTATACAGAGATACTTTGGACATGGGTGAAAGTAGTCTCTGTTCTAACAATTTTCTGTGCAAAGAGTTGTTCTTGACTGAGTATTAAACCATCTTACAGCTGACTGAACTGGCTATGTGACAACACTAAATCTGGACACACAAATGATACACATAGGTGCTCACTACTGGTGAAACCTTTTCATGGTGCTGCATTACCAGGTGGATAAATAATGTTAGGAAATTGAGATTATGTGTGGCTGTTACACTTTGGAACAAATCATAAATTTTGGCCATACAGTAGTCCAATAATCAAAAACTGCAGCAAGCTGGGAAGTGTTCTCTGGGCTGTTGATGCATGTACTTTTCTTACCTCCAGAGAAGCAACACAACAGTGAGTTTGCATATTAAGGTTGAGAAATGTTCTTGGTGTGCATGCTTACCTGCTCGAACCCCTTCATAGAAGTCATGGCCTCTCTGAAAGATTAAAAAAAAAAAAAGCTGTAATGTGACAGATTCTATTTATCCCATCTCTCCCTATCCCACTTCTACTTGAAATGCAGGTTTTCAAGATTCACTTAAATCCCACATGTACTGTTCTCATCTAGTCCTACTTTCTCTTTAATAAGTAAAGAGCTCTAGATCCTCTTGCTTAAAAGCAGCCACAGCTCTTAAAATCAGTCTGAACTGTAGTTAATCAGCCAACTTTTATGCAGTGCTAGTAGTCTCTCTGTGTTACATCTCATAGATTTTTCTAAAGAGTTTTGCATGATAGGGGCTAAGGTGTGTAGGATCAGAAGTTCTTCAGAGTAAGGCCAATCTTCAGGAATTGTGATGTATTCTGCAAACTTGAAACACTTTGCAGTTAAATGGGATCCTGGAAAGATCCAGTTATTTTTTATAAAGGTAAACATAGCATTTCAATCCCCAAGGATTCTTCACTAGCAATGGAGCAGCAATACTAGTTTCAGGAAAGATACAGCAAGGACATTGTCAGGCACTACAACGTATCAAAATTAGATACCTTTTTCACTTTTTTTTTTAAAGCATTTACTTTAACCATCACAAATCACTTATTCAGACATGCAAAAATCTTATTTTAAAATGTGACAAAGCTAATAATAATGACACCATGGGGAAGCTTTATGAGGAATTCATTCAGATAATTCAGTTAGCAACTTTGTTCTACTCAAAGGATCAATTCCTCATATGTTATCCAAGTACTCAGACCTTACTCAAATAGTACTAAAACTTCTTGTTTTCTTTAATAAATTTATCACAGCACTCCTGAAAGGCAGTGATAAACAAGTATTCCCATCCTGATGGGAACTGAGGCAATGAGAACTAAGTAATTTAAGTAGGAAATCTGTTTAAGAACACCAGTTTTAAAATTATGGTCCAAATACAAAACTTTCTATATTGTAACATTAACATAGTTTTCTTAACAAAAGCCCTCTACCATTCCCATCTGACCATCATTAATGTAGTCTCCTTCAAGTTGCATATAGAACTGGAAAAGGCAGCCTAACAAACACACAAAGAAGATACTAGAAGTAAAAACCTATACATTGTGAGTCCTTGATGTTATCTATATAAAACTTAGTCTCCACCAGACTTGCTACCCCTCTGTGGCTGAAAAGAGGCAAAGGGCTCAGCTGCTTGCTTACCATGCATGCTTGGCTCAGTCTGTATTCCATTGTGAGTACATCTTGTAAGCTCATGGAAGCTCCTTCTCTGAGTTGTCTGAGAGTCATCTTTAAGGATGTAGGTGACATCTTATTAATAGTCTGAGGAAGACATTAACAATTATTTTTATTCTCTTCAATTTAGACACATTTGTAAGTCTGTCTTTTTTGCATTTTAAACTTTGTGAAGTAAATGATGGCACTCTACTCCCTGAGCTTACTTACGCGATACCTATTCCTCCTGCTCCCTCCTACCCTGCTGTCATACTAAATGAACTTGCATAACTTTTATCAGCAAGATCTCTGGGATGTATGCCATGACTTGCGGAAAGCCTAGAACTCCTAAGGTCACATCATTTATGATCAAATTACTACTAGCCAGAGAATCTAATGCAGCTTGAAAGCTGTTTCCAAACAGATTCTTTTGAGAAGTGAAGGCAAGAGTTACAAGCAATTATACTCCATTTTTGAATATAATATATATAATCTGAATTGCTCTTAGATGTTACTGACATTGTAGCTGATATTAGTATTGTACACCTTTTAAGTTTTATTTGGTGCAATAATCAGAACAGTAAGGTAATAGTGAAATTAGCCACAAACTTTAAGTAGTTGCTTTATGATCATCTGCAAAGACTAGACAATATACTTACAAGAAAATTGTGGAAGAAAAAAATACTAAAAGAAATCAAATACAAATGTGTATTTGTCCACGTTTCCTGCCTGGGATCAACAGATACTGCAGCAATTTAGTCCTACATTGTTCTGCTGATAGGAAGCCTAGAGGTCTTGCCCTCCTTTTGACAGAGCTACAGGCTATAAATATTATGCTACAGACAGGATCTGTTCAAGGCAAACAAATGCTGTAAATCTGGCTCTCATGACTATCCTTCAATTAACAACATGCCAGTAAACAGTAGGGGGAGGTGGGGAAGAAGACAAAAACCTAGTAAAGAAAACAGAACTGAGCTTTAAAGCTTTCAGGGTTGTGGGGGAAAGGAGCTAAATCTTATTGTTGCTTATCTTTTTCTTGCTCTAAACAAGACTCTTCTTCCCCTGTAAACTCAACTGAAAACTTTGTATTATTCACAGTAAAATAGACATTTCCTGTTAATTAGGACATTTTTACCACTACTGAAAAGCAGCAGATGGTAGGATTTGCCTCTTTACATTATTTTCACTGTAGACATTAGACTCCTTACAGACTGAAATGGCAGGTTTCCAGTCATGAACATTAACATTTTTTTCTGCTCCCAATTACTCCTCATCCCTTTCCAGACACCAGCTGATACAGGAGTGACCCATTTTGCCTAGTTAAGCTGGAAAACATGCAATTGCTATACAAGCAGGAGGCTGTGCAATTTTACCTTAAAAGCTCTGGCTCTGTCATTCTGTTATTTGCATGTTGACCACCTCGCTTGAGGGAGAAGCTGGTTTAGAAAGAACTAATGCTGGCTCAACTGTCAACGTTTCCCGAGTTCTGGTAAAGCTCTCTAATAATGAGCTGCCTTTCAGCAGATAAAGAAACCAGCTATACCTCTAATTACATCACTATGTAGATCTCAGATGGATAGCAACTCCTAACTGGACCCTTTATTTCCCATAATCTGCTGGCTTTACCTTTGAACTGGACCTTTTCTCCTTTTGAGTTTCACATTCTGCCATCTAGATTAGGAAGTCTTTGCTCAGACCAGGTTAAACGGCATGCACAGTGCAACCAGATGGCTCCCTAGATTAAACAGTAATGGCAAGTTCCTTCTGGTCAAAGAAAGCACTGAAATCAGAAAGATCTGAAAATGACACTTAACTAGTCTAGTGCATCCAGCAGCTGCCTTATCTTGGCATATCAATGAGGCTGAAGGTGGAGGAGGCACTGCCATAAATCGAGCTGAAGGAAGAGGAATAAGGCAAGAAAATGGGTAGGTGTAATTGCAGAAAAATGAGTCACCAGTGTATCTATAAATAAATTATCTGTACAAAGAGGAGGAGGGGATCGGTGCTAGGGAACAAGCCTGAAAAGGAGATAGGATAGGCTGAAGTGGGGAGTATTAAAATGCAAAGAAGTCTTCATAGAAGTAATTGACATCTATTCTAGTATCTTTCAAACCATCTTGATTTCAACATGATCCTGAAAGCTACAAGCTGAATTTGCATTAGACCCAAATTCCAATAAGATATTATCAGAAGGTGACGGAATTAAGTGGCACTGACTCAGTGGAGTCCCTTGTAAGAAAAACAGCTGGAATAGTGGCTGCATCTTTTCTTGCCAAGGCCCATTAAATCTTCTGACTTGAACTGCTGAGGGTCCTTGAAGGAGGCTTTCTTTAACTTAAAAACAAACAAAAAAACCTCCCAGAGGTCCAGTGTATCAATTCCCTTGGAATAGATGAAGACACCTTACTTTCTGAGATACCAAAGCATTTGTTCATACATACCAAACAATGGTTCTGGATGAGCTTTGACAAAATATGAGTACCTAGGCAAAGCATCCCAGGAAAGCTGCTTAAGGACAGATATATCACTCTCTTGTTGGTCTGCTAACAGAGTTTCAGAAGGCTTCTTTACTTGAATTCAACACTACCAAGATACCATCCAGCTTCATTCCTGTAATCTCTCACACCTACTTGCCGCATATCCATTTCAAGTTTCAGGAGCTAGTGTCTGCATCCCAGTCTGACCAGTGATCTGGACAAGGTGTCTTGTAATTCTTAGTCTCTCTAGTGTCCTGCACACTACACTAGAAGTCATTCAGTAACAACGAAGGCTATTAAATCATGAAGTATCAGTGCTCAGAAGGTGTACAGTCCTGCCAAAAACAGCTATAAGAAAGCACCATGTAAAAACCAACTCAAATATCTGATGCTTTTCAGGTTTTGACCCCACATGCTTACTTCATCCAATCAGAAGTGGCTTCTGTCACTCAGATTAAAGCTTTTTGGCTCATGTAAATCCTGAAGACAAAGTAATGCTATGAAAGGTTTTAAAAAAATATTTTACTATGAGTTCAAAAAGTTTGTTAGTAGTCTAGCTTTCTACCTATTTGTAACTGGGCTCAAAATGTGATTTAAATTATGAAGCCATTCTCAAGTAGAATTTTAATAACTTTACATTCTTATTATTCATGCAAACCACTTTAGTATCAGATATGTGAAAACCTGCCAAGCAGGCATGTTCTGAAAGTAAAAAACAGAAGTACTGTAGATCGAACAGAACTGGATACCTGGGATAGCACAGCTCACAACATACTTGGATTATAGCAGAACTAGTAGTTCTATTTTATTAACACTAAAAGGTACCTGCACATCCAAGGCATGGATGTGCTAAGGTGTACCTCCAAATTAGGGTATTTGTATTACACTTTCAGTTAGGGCTTATTCCACAAGCTTACTAATACATTTCATAATAAATAGAGAGGGGAACAAAGAAAATAAGCATACAAATTGCAGTCACTGAATCCTTTACAGTCTCTGTATTTATCATTTGAATATGCTGTTGTTCCTGTACCTGGACACTAAAGTAAAACCTTGGTTTCACAAAGTGACAGGAAACTATCATCTATGGATGTACTCTTGCTTACTGTGATACTACTGATGAGGAAAATGACTTGCTTCACACAAGTTGGCAAACTGCTATCAGGGATAATGTCTGATAATATGTCTGTCATGGTTTTACTACATGTTCCCTGCTCTAACCAGTTCTTTGAGCTCCACTCCTCTGAGCCATGTGACAGCAGGCCCGTGCTTTGTCTGTCAGTGATGTAAAATGCTCAACTGCCAGAGTGCAAGCTACCATTCTTCCTCCAGCTACAATTAAGTTTAATTACAATTCTACTTCCCTAGTAAAACAGCACCTCCAGTTCAACTGCCAAGCATTTCCTGGAGAAAGCCAGATTTATACCTGAATCCCTTTTTTAATTTTTTTCCCCCACAAATGCATTTTCCTTCTTTGGTTTCATGAATCTTTCACAGAAGAAATTAAGTATTTGATCCTACAATCTTACTTAATCCTACTGCTCAGTACAGAATGTGTACTGTTAGAAACTTGTCTGAAACTTAAGTACTTGTTCACACTAATAAGCCTTGCATCTGCTAGAGAATGTTTGGGTTTGTGTTTTTCTTTTTTCTTTTTTTAATTTTTTTCCCCACAAATTTCTGTACGGAGAGAAGCAACTCATTAACACAGTCTAATCTCTTCAATAGAACAGGCAACAGACAATTGTTCAGGAACTTTTGTTGACTTCAAGGTCAGTCATTCATTTACGAATCATAAGAAAGAAAAAAGCTGCTATAAAGTCCTATTAAAGACAAGAAATAAGAAAACTGAAGAAGCAACAAAAAAGCTATTTTTTTTGTTCAGGAATTAAAAAAAAAAATCAGTTACACAAAATCATAACTTTGAAGCAGATTACATAGTTTTAAGTTTTAAATTAAAAATTTGAAACAAATGTATACCCCTAAACACCAAGGAACAAGAACTTTGTTTTTTTAGTAAGGGAGATCTGAGTAATGAGGCTGCAGATGAAGGAAGCAAGTTCAGCAGGTTTGGGTAACTAGAGCAAATATGGCAGAACAAACTGTCCAGTTAATGTATTTCAGTGACAAAGTGTTTCCAGACTCCTTGCATATTTTGTAGTAGAAACTATTTTGAACAAAGCACCCTTTAAAGGCTTTATGCCATTTTAAAAAGTTCCACTAGGTCTTGTTTATATTTTAACGTGCCATAAAATTGTATGAAATTAGCTTAGGAAAAGGTATATGCAAGTAATTCTTGATTGTTTTCAACCTCAACTGCAATCAATATAATATATTATATAATCAATATAATATCCTGCAGAATCATATTAAACTTTATAAAATCTAAATAAAATGCTGCCTTCTAACTCAATACTGAGTCACCAATAATACTGAGTAACTCAGTAAGAGCCACCAAAAGTGACTGCTATTAACATGCTATCAGTCTCAACAGACCTTAAGTATTTTCCCTGCCATCTGTAACATAGGCAAAAAGTGAAGAACTGAATCATACAGCCTATATAGTTTGGGGGGAAAACCATGATTGTAGCCTATAGTAGAATTCAAGTCTACAAACACATAAAATTATTATTCTGGCACTACCTCATTTGCCCAATTTATTCAATGAAATTTGAATACAAGTGGGCAAAAAGATTGGCTTTCTCTTTCATTCAGTTTTGGTTTTGTAAAATATATGTTAAACATCCTGCAGTGTACTAGGCCTACTGGTTGGCACAAATACAATTTTAAAACTTTTTCTCAAAAACTGTTTGAGAGTTCCAGTGACAAAATGTTAAATCTCTAATTAAAAACTAAAACAAAAAATGTATCTCTGTATCTGGGACAAGATGCCTAAAGTTAATGATACTTCATTATAGAATTATATTCCTTCTGCTCAAATGGTCCAAAGTTGGTGGATGTTTTTATTTTATTACAAGAGCAGGATTTCTTCTGTGAGCTGTAACTAAAGTTAAAAGAAAGCTTTTGTTAGAGAAATGCTTGTGTTCTATCCAATTATAAGTAATATTTTAATAGCTCCAACACAAACTTTTACAAGGCACCTGAATACAGATACTTCAAAGGAAAAAGAGAAAATACACACATTACTTATAAATGAATATAAGTTGCCTCTTGCTTTTGAGGCTGAAGTGTGTATTATGTGGGTAGTATTACTGTACTTTTTTTTGCATAGTGACTACATCTAACACTTAAAAATGCATTAGAAAGATCAAAAAATGCTTTGTGATGATAAATTGCTTGCTGTTTACCCAAATGAGATTATCTGGAATGGAAGAAAAAGAATAATATTGTTCTGGCACTGTTTTATTCCAAGCCTTGGCAATAAAATGAGAAGCTATAAAAGGAACCTTTGTCACCAACATCCCCCTGATCATGGGGAGGGGAAAAGAGAAAGGGAGTTTGCTTTTTTACTAGATTATAATTTTATGCGACATATGATGGTATTTGCATTGTGTGGTTTTACAGAGGAATATTCTTGTCTGAGTAGAACTACTGACAATCCCACAGGACTATATATGAGAAGCTGAGGATCTTGGTCCAATGTCCTACCGGTGTTATGTAGTATTAGTTATGTTAATAAGGTGACTAAAGTCTGCCCCATGATAAGAAAGTACAGAACCAGACTTAAAATACCTAACAAAAATAACATAAAGATATTACCTCTAGCTGTTTAATGGCAAAAGGAGAACCATCTTGCTTTAATTTTTTAACAATTTCTTCCATACTATTTGCTGAAAAAAGACTAAAAGAAAAAAAGTTAGTACATTAATTAACTGCTCCAGCCTTCCTCTTCCTTATGAAGTACTAGTAACATAGAAATTGGAAACAGAGTGTAACCAGCTGATTTGGCTTTTCTTAGCAATGTCTTCCCTGTTGTTCAGGTTTAATTCAGTTGACAGGCATCTCCTCTTCCTTTAAAAGTCTCTAGCATTTCAATAAACCTCACTTACAAACTCTGATATTTATACAGAAACTTTAATCACTACCATCAGTCTTATCTCTGTTTTTATAACACATCAAATCTTTAGCTATCAGCTCCGTTCTACTGGTTTGGTGTCAACATCTGTCATCTCTGAATTTAGTTACTGCCATCCTTCTTCAGGAGTTTTAGCTGCTGCTTATCAGTCTCACTTATTTCTCCTTCCCTTTCTGATACACTGAAGTTCCAAACAATGATACAAATGGCCTTATACCAATGAGGAAATGTGTAACATTTCCTGTCCAACTGAACAATTACTTTCACAAATCCCCATCCAGTTTCTATAGAAAATGTTCATTTTAATGTGCCACAGGGTAGTTGCTTAATATAATGATGTATGAATCAGGCAAATATGCTCAAGTATTTAATATAATAATGAGTGAAATATTTAATGAGCTTCAGATTAAGCTCCCTAAAGACAAACAAGTTTAAATGACTGACTTGAATATCATTTCTATCACCTTATCTGTGGAACACTCAAACTGTTAAGGGATTTAACTTCATATTCTCTATCCAAAAGAATAAAAAAGAAGAAAGATTGCCGAATACCTGTTAATCTTCTCCATATGTTCATCAAGTACAAACTCCTTTTCTTGATCACCTTTGCTCTATTTAAGAAACAAATATATGTTTTACTTGGTTAATTTAGACTGAAAAGCTTATTGCTGAAAAAATTCAATGACTTGTGTTAGAGAAATATATTACAAATTAACATTTAATATTAATAAGACACTGATATTTTTAATTAATTACAATTTTGCAGTGTGTATAAATGAACTTGTCACTATTTTGTGAATGTTAAAGATGTCACCTCATAGTGCAGTGCTTGCTCTGAGCTACTATGTATGCATATTTGACTGGGTGGTTATCTTGTATGCAAGTAATTATGATTATTCTATAAATACCTTTCTATCAAATACATTAAGAAAGCCAGTGTAGATACATCAACTCAAAAACCTGAGAATGTTTAAAAAAAGTTGATTTTTCTTAAATATACAGGCATATATATATGCATTTTTAAAAAAAGACAAAAAAATGCATTTCTCTTCCTTATCTTTTCTCTGTCATTTTACAAAATTTTACTTAGACAACTAAAGAGCATGAAAGATCTGTTGGCTTTATGTGGAAAGGCTGTCAACTGTTTCATATCTTCTGGCATTAAGGGGTTAGGGCATAAGCAGATGTTTCAGTAACAGCAGCTGAAGCTGAGAAAGGTTCCCTGTCATTTCAGCTCTGGTAACTAAAAATATACAGCTTCCTTTTCCATTCAGTGTCATCTTGTAACGTGGTATACAGCAACATATAGTCACTCCTATTTTGTCAAAATAATCAGCACTACTATGTAAATTAGCTCATCCCATTTATTTTTCTAATCTTTGTCTATGAACTTAGTAATTCCAAAATGGAAATAACAGGAGTAGGCACTACTCATTTTAAAGCCAAACAACTGGGGAGTAATAAGATTGACTGAATACATTGAATCCTGATTTGACTCCAGAAGTTTCCTTTCTCTTGAAATAAAATTACAAGGCACATCAGAACAGCTAAAATAGCTACTGAATAACGTGATTGTAAAGCCAAAACCTTTTGTTTTCATGCCCATTGTTACATGGGGCTAATACAAATACTGATTATATATTATCAGTACAGTTACATTCACCTCTAAAATCACAACAAAGAACTATGGGTTTGCCCACTGGGAAAACAGCATCTTTCTCCCCCTGAAAATATCGCTTTAAGACCTCATATGCTTTCCCTACAACATATCTGTGCTCTGCTAATGCTTACTCTGTTGATAACTGTAGTGCTTATTCACAGTCTTCCAATTATCTCAAGGTTGCAGACACAAAAAAATATTTGGGAAATTAAAGGAACAACTTGAACCTTTAAATTCAGGCTTCAAATCTGGACTGCAGATGGTCTGCATCAAAATAATGCTAAAATTTACATCAAATACCTCAAGCTAGCAAAATATTTCTTCAGGTTGATAAAGTTTCTGGGATGGAAACATAACATCCACTTCAAGTGATCAGTATAGCATTTAATAATGGGCGCTATAACTTCTGCAGCCCCTGGACTAGGCCAGTGGTTCTCCCCCTGTCATTCTGTGTTTGTCAGAATCCCTGGATTTCAGGCTAACTTCCCAGATTGCCCTTGCAATCATGTACAACTCCCAGCCTGCTAGTGGCTAGCTATTTTGCCTTCTGCAAAGCATGCTAGAAATCAAAGAGTAACAGGAAAAATTAAGCTGCAGTGTAAATTTTCTGCATCACCATGCTACTGGCTGGAAACTTACATACACACATAGAAAGAAAGCGAGCTGATCACAGTAGGAATTTGAGGGGTATCCAAAATGAATAAAAAGCGAAGAAAGACTTTTTAGTTTTGACCACTCTAGGCATTAGAGCTATAAATTAGTATTTTATGGAGTGCAAAGAGTTTGGAAACCCATTATTTTTTAACCACAGAACAAATGATCATTAGCATGGATAAAAACAAATTTGTATTTAAATATATTTTAACAATTTTGCTTGATTTCAGTAACTGATCAGATTACCTTCACATGGTAAGAGTTCAATAAGTCTGCAATATTTTCTGTTGAAGAGGATTTCAGTGCTATCAGGTCTTTCTCTAAGGCAGGTAGCTATTAAAAACAAGATTTAATTAAAAGCAAGTAAATAAAAATGTACTTCTTTGATTATTACTGCTATGGTAATAGTACTATATAGTATGTATATATATAAACCTGCCACCCAACTTTCAGATAGATCTTAAAGAGGTACCAAGTAAACAATATAAGGAGCCAGAGTTCACTTTTCAGTATTGAAACATCTGGATTTAATGATGTCTGCAGTGATCAGCAAAAAACTCTGATTCCCAGGCAGACACCCAATGCAGTGCTACAGCTGCAGCAGGTAAAGCCAGCCTACAACAGTCTGACACAAAAGAGCAGGAGCCTGGCAACCACGCTGTGCTCAAAACAGTATCTAACCAGCTCTTCAATGACAGTCATGGGTCTTTACACAGAGAAGGAAAGCAAGTCATTGTGTTTCTTTCACTTATGTCCATGCAAGTTACTGGAACATTATGACTCTGACTTTAACAAATATACTAATTTTTATACTTTCTTGCAGCCACTGTAAGAAACAAATAGGGTATCTGTTAAGAAGACTGATAAAGAATACATTAATGGAGTGTTACCTAGATTAAAAACTTTGCAGTTGTATAAATAATCTCTCATTTCGGACACTGTCTAAATTGTACAATTTTTCAAGCAACTTCAGTTATGCTCAGTAAATCATGCCCTTCAACAGTAGAATCATGAAGACAGCAAAATTTGCTCTCTCTTCCAAGCAAAGCTGTCACTAGCTGGCAAGCATTATAATGACAGCTTGAGAGCATCTTAATGATCCCTCTTCACAGTGCATGGCCAGCTGATATAATTGCGCCTCTGCATATACTCAAGTTGGTAAAAGTATACTGGTGTGCTATACAAATCAAACATCATTATGGCTGTAGGCTGCACACTTGCTAGCACTGGCTAGCAGCTTACCCTTTCAGATTCTACAAAATGTGTAGCAATGCCAGCTTTTAGGACATCTCTTCCTTTCAGCCTAAATCCTGTTAGTGCAAGGTAATAGCCAATCTTTCCTGATAGTCTTGGCAAGAAATATCCTCCACCTACATCAGGAAAAAGACCTGTAATAAACAAAGCAAAACAAAAATGTGAAGGGAGAACTTGTCTTAATCATGCATGTAACTTAGTAGCTATTTCTTCTTGCCTCACTTTCATCTCCCTGACTTAGGCATGGCTCTCTTGCCTGTGTTTCTCCTTGACTTGGTTTGATATTTCTCTGTCATCAAAACCCTTCCTAAAAGCAAACTCTTGAACACCTTCGAAAATATCCTTTCCACTGGCACATAATTTATAAACATATACCAGACAATAGTGTTCATTCTATTTGCCAACAACTTGAGACATTTTTAGATGTCTGAAGAATCAAGCGTGCTCTCAGCAAAAAACAGAAGTGAACAGAAGAGAATTGTGAAATAATTTGTGCGAACTCAAGCTGGATGCTGTTTTTTCTCTGCAATCTTTTATTACAATAAAAATATCAAACAATGATGAAGTGCCTCTTGCACAGCCAAGTTTGAACCAATTTTGGGACTAAGAATTCATTAAGAGATCAACAATATTGCCAGGGTGTTTCTGAAGGTGGAGGCATGAGATGCTGACCTAATACCTGGCTTTTTCACAGGACTCTGACTAACCTACCATTCAAAAAAAAAAAATAAAACTTCCCAGTTTAGTGACTGTTTTACATTTATTTTTTTTAAATCTACAGAGTATGGTAATTTTTAAAAATTAAAGCTATGAATAAAATTTATAAGACTTTAAAGTTGTAATTGAAAAATATATAACTACTTTGATAAAAGTTTAAATATTCAAAATCATCACTTTGTCAATATCTACCTTATTCTATTATATACGTTAATCACAAAATAAATTCAAACACTTATTGTAACTTTTAACATATTAAACTTAAGAAAACTTAAGCTTAGCTGCATCAACCTCAGAGATCAAAATGGAAAGAAGCAGTTTCCAGTTACTACTTCAAAATAATCACCGATGATGCGTTTATGAAACTGAAAGTGTTTTGAAGAAATTAAAGGTGTGGTGTTGGGTTTTTTCACTTTGAGAGAATAAATGAAATATGAAAATAAATAAAGAATACAAATGAGCAATAAAACTCAGAAAACACTTGCCAAAGCAGAGATATTAACTGGGAAGATTAAGATGTACATGAGGAGTTTAAATGGGGTTGACAGAAGGTGGTAATTTTTCACTCAAGAGTAACTGCTTTCAGTCACAAAAGAGTCAGTGTATGTATTGGAGAAAGACCCTATTACAAGTACTTGAAGATGTGGGAAATTAGTGGTCCCTGAATATTCCTCCCCCTTGGACAGAATCAAGGGGTGTTTTTTACAGCTTCTCTTCAGTGTTTTCTCAATCTTTAATGTTCATCACTGCCTTATGTTCTCTCAAGCATCTTTCAGCTTCTCCTTTGGTTCCCTCTTGATCCTTTTGTAGTTCTGCTGCCTCTAATACATCACAAAGTTGCTTTTAGGAGCCACTTCCTATCAGTTATAGTTGTAGTACTCTTCCCATTCCCACTGATGTGTGTGTTGCCATTAACTGATTTATTCCTCATCCCACAGACACAGCTTTTCTCCTAAAATGCTGAATGTCTTGTTGGTACCCTTTAAAAGCCCTAAGCTGTATTAACCCCAATTCATCACTTCTTTTCCATCTGTATTCCCATTCTGAATAGTCTACTCTGCATTTTAACTCCTCAGTTTGAGGCATCCTATCTATACTGTTGATGCCAAGACTGTCATTTAGTTTTATGTTTCTATTCATCTGTCTCCACTTGGATATCCTATCGCTGCAGAAAAATCACTCATTTCAAAATGAAACTTCTGTTACAAATGCCCTCCAAAGCAAAAAGGCAATTACATTTTTCTCCTCATCCACCAGGACTGCAACAGCAACAACCTTTTCCTCTGCCATAATTAAAATACTGATGCTGAAGTACTATTCTCCCCATGCTCCAGTAAGTTTCCAGAGGAAAAGCCATCCTTCTGTTGGGATCTATAGGGCCCTTACCCATGGCCATACACAGGGAAATTAGTTCTAAATAAACTATGAAGTTGATTAGCTTAAGTTGCTTTAGAGGCAAATAAAACTAAATTGAATGGTTTCTTTAATTATTAAGGAATTTACAAAAAGGATTAGTGAAGGTGTAACTAATCTACTTTAAACTTACTTGATTGCATAAACATAGTCTGCTGTAGCTTCTACTGTATCCTTTTCAAGGACCCTGTCTTCCTTTCTTTCTTTACAATTTTATTCCTCTTGTCCCTGTTCTACATATTCCTCCTAATTCTCTCAGTAATGCTTCCCATGTTTCTGCTTGCTGGTGGGTTTCTCTTAACATATTCCATATACTTGATTTTTTTCTTCTTTTGATAGCATTTACCAATTATTTCTCAAATCCCTACTTAAAAGAACTGAATGTCTGCTGGGCTGACCAGGCTAAAAGCCTGTGTCTGTAATGCTGACTTGCAGTCTGTGCTCTGAGACAGATGCAAGACCCTTCACTGTAATCCCAACTGTGGAACTCTGCAGTTGCCAAGTATAAGATAAAGGTAGCGCTACTACATTGCCACCTTATCTTGCAGAGGTGGTTGGAGATTTATTAGTAAATTACTTACAGAAAACTAAAAACTTCGGTGGATATACAAGAAAGTGTCCACTATTATTACACCACCACCTTAAAGCACACCTCTTAGAGAATACTTTCATCTTTTGTTCCTCCCACCAGTGTTTTTTCCATACCCTCCTACATCTAAGCTGCTTTCCAGTGCTTTCTCTTATCTGTCAAACTCCTACAATCTAGAATTGCCTTTTATTTCTGTTTGCACAGTGGCAAATCTATCTATATCCTTTTATTTATGGTGGTGTATAAATGCAGAATTATTGTGTGAAAATGTAGCAGCTGAATGAACGCTTTGTTTTCATTTCACAGAAAAGGTGTAATGCCTACTAAGTGAACATACGAAAAAATCAATGAATACAATATCTAGACAGCTAGACATTTTAAACACACCCCACAAAGATCAAAACAGCTAAGCCCTCAAATCCAAACAGGTTTCAGTGGTTTTACTTCTAATAGATCCTAAAAAGGTTTTAATTAAATTCTTTCCTAAGCAAGTTCTAAGCTTTTCCTTTACATGTCTTCCTTTACATGTCTTCCTTTACAGTCTATTTTAGTTTGAATAAGTTCTTGTCAACACAAGAAATGTATGTAAAGTATGTAAATTTTAGTACTGTAAAATTACTCATATCTTTACCTTTGAAGAAGAAAGCAAAGAAGGTATTTTCATTATTAGAATAATTTTATATGCCAAAGAACCTCTCTGTTTAGTTGAAAAAATAAAGTTGTTTCTTTCAAATGGGTTTCTTGTACAACAACTGATTATGAAATTCAGGAGACTAGCAAATTCATGTTGTATTAATGCTGGAGCTATTTAGTTTACGAAGTTCTCCTTCAGCAGAGAAAGATATTTGGAGGGCTGCAACAGTATTTGCTTTTCTCATCCCAAACTTATTTGTTCAGAAACATTACATAACATTTATCAACTAGCAGGAATTGCTTTAATATTTTTTTAGGAATTAAAATGATAATGAGCTTGCTTATATTTGGGGGCTTGTTTATGTTTTATTTGACTTGACACAGTTCATTTAATATTTTCAGAATTTTAGAATGAGTCTTGTGAAATGTTTCATATAGGCTGGAGAGCAATAAACAATAGATAATGTGTGCCAGACACCCTTTAAAAATATGAAAAATGCTAGACCTTTTAAGCATTACTAACGGGGGCACTACAAAAATCATATAATTAGCTAAGCCTGTGTTTTAGCCTTAGTTGTAATGACATTATTGGACTTAAAATGTTCTCAACAAAAGCAGAATATTATAACTATTACTCTCTACAGAACCGAGTCCTGATTTTATTTTTAATGTTATTTCTTAGTTTTAACATTATGCAACTATTTGGAAATCCTTACAAGAAAATAGTGGTCACTACTCTTTACAACTAATTCTTTGAGGTGAAACTGAGATCAAACCTAATAGCACCAGACATGGTGCCATTTAAGCTGTTTAACCACCAGATAAGCTTCTCTATTCTGAATAAATGTGTTCAACAGAGCCACATATTACAAACTAGCCTCATTCTGCTGCCTGAGGACATAAAGATAAGAATAACTGCAATCATCCTTCAGCTGCCTTGCCTTGGAAAGATGTAGAAACTAGAAATTTTGCAGGAGAGAAATGCAGGATAGGTTATAGGTTTTGAGCACTCTTCATAAACATTGTTAAGCAGGGAGAAAGGACCTGGACATTACTAAAAGCATTAATGGAGTACGCATGCCAACTAGTAACGGGTTCAGTGTTGGTGCCAGGATTGTCTTCAGCAGAAACTGAATGATTTCACAGGAGGATTCACTTCAACCTGACTGACTTTTCTTGAGCCATACCACCATCTTCACATAATTCTGAGACACAACATTTTCTTTTGTACATCTCAAGAGTTGAAAAAGAAGCTGTAGGATCAAACATTAGAAAACACACAAGGTACATGTTGCTATTTTAAAAAAAAAAAAAGACATTGTGATCTCACCTGCACACAATTTGTACACAACAGTAATGGGTCTACATTAATCTACAAGAAAAACTGGAATTTCAAAATCTGTCTCATTAATATTGTAGATAAGCTTGTAGTACAGCCAGTTCAACTCATACTGAGTTCCAATTGTGAAGCTGACATACTTGCACTGGGATCTTCAGGCTTTATCTGCCTACATCTGTAGCAAAGACTTAGTTCCTCAGATCTACTTCCATTTTTAAAAAATTGTATCCTAACAAGTCTTTGTGTCAGTCTAGACAGTAAATCCCAGGCTAAGAACATCAGTGATCCAACTCCCAGAATACAGATACATTTCTATTAGTATAGTAGAAAATACTTTCCATATATGGTCACCTCCAATTCCTTTTTAAAATTCTTTCATTACCGCCACTGCTTTCAGTCAAAGGCATTTCACTGTGATTACATAAGCAGTGAAATTTTAAACATGTTAACATATGATAATCTGTTAAAATACTTACCTATTGCTGTTTCTGGCATTGCAAAAAGCGTCTTTTCTGTGGCAACTCGGAAATGTCCATGGACTGAGAGGCCAACTCCCTATACATGGAGCACAAGCAAAGGACACAATTATAAAACTACTGGTAAAAATAATCATTACCATAATCCTATGTAGCACACCTCTTCCTTTGCTCTACAATTAAACAATATTAGATTTACCATGCACATCTCGACAAAATATTAAAAGGCCTTTTACAGTTCAAATACTAATAAAGCATCATATTGCCTTTATGATTTGGCTGAAATAGCATTCTATGCTTTAAAAGACTGATGAATCATGCAGAGATTAACTTAAAAAACCCACAAGTGACAGCAACAGAAATGAGTGACCCCATTTTCTCAATTAAACTACCAAGGGAGTTGACATCCTTTTGCTAATGTTACCCCAGCTGTAATTTTTGCACATACTTCTAACCACCAACAAAATCAACTTTGGAATATATATGAATTGCACAAAGTTATAATTATAACCCTTTTAAAAGAAATAATGCTTAACTATTCTTATAATGTGATAATTACCTATTTTATCAATACAGAAGTAATTTAAGCAGGAAAAGCCTTCAGCATTATTGATTAAAATTCAAAGTATGTGGTTATAAACTCACTTATTTAACCTGGGGACTTTTGTTCTCCAAGTCAGACATAGAATTCACATTTCTAAGTACCTGGCCCTCTTCTCTAGCAGTCCTTCCTGATGAGATACATCCCTCAAGAGCAGAATTGCTCCTGGTGTTGTCTATCATGTATTTTCTGATTTAGGCAGTGAGCAGCAGCAAGGCCCAATAAAAATATATTTTTTCAGTTCACACAAAATTAATTTAATTTAGATAAATGTTCAAGAGGCAAACTGACAATTTTAAAGAAAAATTGTTATCTGACAAAGTTATTAATAGTATTTGAAGTAATCCAAGAATATTTGGATTACTGGGCACAACCACAACACATGGGCAAAGGAGTCTCACTTGTCAAAGCTTATGTACATGATACATGTCAACAGAAATGTGTGTTAGAACCTACCTGGAGACAAAACCCTGTACTGAGTATTTCACAAGAAGTTTCTTCATACTAATATTTTCTCTCTGTTCCTTTCCACTGTTTCAGCTTACTTTCTTTCCTCACTGTTAAATTTCCCTTTGCTTAGTCATTCTATCCATCCAATTTTTCTG
Organism: Elanus axillaris; assembly: GCA_026212715.1. Classification (NCBI taxonomy): domain Eukaryota; kingdom Metazoa; phylum Chordata; class Aves; order Accipitriformes; family Accipitridae; genus Elanus; species Elanus axillaris. The sequence continues at coordinate 18,637,488 of JANZLQ010000001.1, forward strand.
TTAGAACTAAGATATCTTAAATATCATTGGCCAAAAGAAGTCAGCATCTGATGAAGATGTAATAGATTTTTAAGTAACATTTACAATTGTTTAGATACTAGAAAAATTGCACTTTACCCAGCTAAGACTACTAGTCTTCACAAACGTCTTCACAGTATTTCATACTTTCCATCAAAAACAGTGGGATTAATTGGGCAATACTTGCTTGGACCTGCATTATATATCTGTCCTGGTTTCAGCTGGGATAGAGTTAATTGTCTTCCTAGTAGCTGGTACAGTGCTGTGTTTTGAGTTCAGTAT
>JANZLQ010000001.1:18637887-18660508 GCA_026212715.1 Elanus axillaris
GCAGGTGGTGAGCAATTGCACTGTGCATCATTTGTACATTCCAATCCTTTTATTATTACTGTTGTCATTTTATTAGTTTATTATTATCGTTATTACTTTCTTTTTTTCAGTTCTATTAAACCGTTCTTATCTCAACCCACGAGTTTTCTTTTCCCGATTTTCTCCCCCATCCCACTGGGTGAGGGGGGAGCGAGTGAGCGGCTGTGTGGTGTTTAGTTGCTGGCTGAGGTTAAACCACGACAATATCTGATAGGCTTTTAAGGAGACATTAGAATGTAGTAAAACATGTTTTCATTTTGCTTATCTACAGAGATCTTTGGGTGTGTCTTACATTAAAATTTTAAAAAGTTATCTCCATTTAATAAAAATTACATCTATCTTCTCATACCATTCTTATGCATTCTTCCCTGGCCTCTCTTACATTTCTGCCCAGCAAGAAATTAATTGTAACTACTTCCATTAGGGCGATACATGACGAAATTTCAAAGTACCTTCAAGTTTTTTCTGTAAAATGAATATCTACCAGTGTCGGGTTTTAATATAGATGTATGAAGTTTTTAAGATTCCAGTCTAATTTCCTGGAAAATGGGCACTTAAGGTAACTAGTTATCATACTTCATTTTATATCCAGAGACTAAGCCAATTCTATACATGTGAAGTCCTGCTGTTTCAAGAAGGCAAATGGGATTTGAGCAAATACCTGAATCTTCCTTGCATAGGGTCCAATCTTATGTCTCATCCCTTATCTGTCCTTCAGCCCTTTCATTTGAGGACTGGTCAGAGGCTGTAGATCTCATCTGAGCAGCAGCAAGGGCAATGGCCCTGTATTTAGTTCTCTTGCAAATGCAAAGCTACATGTAAAGCTACATTCACTCCAAAACCAGCTCTAAAACTCTTAAATGAAATGGAAATGTGACTTCATCACTTCCAACTTTTTTATATATCATAACAGCATATTTTCACTGCATTTGGTAAAGACTGCTGTTGTTTTTATGCCTGTTGAGCAATAATGACGACTTTTTTATAAAGATAACAAAATTAAAAGAAATCATGCCCATTTTGCTCTTTCTAATGCTTAAATTAATTTTTTTCTAATCCTATATCTAAGAATACAAATACTATCTACCATAAAGCATTTTTTCTGGTTTATTTTCTAGACAATCAGAAGTTTAAGGACTCAAATTTTCAGCTTGAATATTAAGTAACAAAGACTAGAGCGTGAACTCCATGAAGAAAGCTTCTCTTCTAAGCTTGTTTTGTTTATAGTGGTAAAAGTAACTATACAGTTTTAATAATAAAAAGTTGAAAGAGGTAATTTTCTTTTGAAAGAAGTCATTAAATCAGATTTCACTTTCTCAAGTGCTTAAGCCATAATTGGATTTGTTTTCTAGATAGCTTCAAGTTTTATAGTATAGATAAAAGCTTAATTTCAGATATATATTTAAAAGACTAAAACTGTACTTTCTTCTTATCCATTATAAAGAAAATGGTGCAAATATGTCCTTACTTCTTTGAAGATAATTTCTAAATAAACCAACATTGAGATAAAATTAGGAGAGAAAAGTGAGTTAATGCTTTGAGGGTACAAACACCAGTCATTTATTAAACTGGTGATCATATGCTTTCATATGTTTGTTTACAACTTCCTAAATGGTTATTTTAACACATTCACTGTATGAGTTTAACCTTCTCCACCTAATACAGAGGACAGATGCTTATTAGTTTAATAGTATCCTGTGTAAAGAACAAACTTTTCCAGTCAGAAGTCTAAATGCATTCCTCCTCTGTTTCTGGATTTTGCAATTAATTTTTTTAAAACTTTACTGTAATCTTACACAGCTAGAGCCCCACCTAGGAGGCCCTTCACCCTATTACAATACCTGCAGTTGGGCTGTGCTGACTTCACCAAATAGTCCCAGCATTTACACATGTCTTGATGCTATAATGTCTTTATTAAAATACACTGTATCCTGCACTGTTAGTCCTAACTTTCATCATCTTAAAATGTATACTAAAGCTAATGTCTTCCTTCAGACTTTTCCAGGCTAATAGATTCCTATGGTGAATCAGGCTTGTTTTCTAACCCAGTTAGTTTATCTTAATACTGGCATTAAGCTTTTTTTTTTTCCACTGACAGCTGAATGTTTGAATTTTGTAAAGGGTACTTAAAGAATGAGACTAGAAGTTGAGGAGTTAAGAAATTAACAAGCATCAATTTAAACAACCTTTCTGTAGGGTTTATATATGGATTAATCAAAAACATAGAGCAGAAATGGTGGCCTGACAATGTATTACAGGAGATAGATTGGCTATGAAGGTGTTTGGTTACAAATTACATTTTTATTACTACATGGATATTAAGATATTAATCTTAAAAACAGTGTGTTACAACTCAACTATTAGACTCAGCACACCTCAGGAAGGTACATAGTATTATAGGCAGTTTGGTCTGAATTCCTCAACAAGCTCTGAAAAAGCCAGTAGAGTATCTGAATTTTACTTCCCATATACATGATTTGCTATGCAATGCCATATTTCAAAAGTCATGTGATTGTGTATAGAAAATTTATCATTGATTTCCATTTTTTCTCATGATGGATACAGAACCTTATTAAAAGTATTTTTCTAATGAAAAACAAGGTGCAAATTAATGATAGATGGAGAAATGGAATACAGCTACTATAAATCTTAGAAGTTGTAGCCAGAAGGCTGTATTATTTTAAATTGAGAATGACCTGTATTAGTAAATCAGAGAACTCATTACATCTAGGGAAGTTACTAAGAAATTGAGGTCCACCACAACAGAGAACCATACAGAGCAAAATAAATATGCCCTTCCTGAATGACACATATAAACATCTGTTCACATACAGAAAAGTAGATCTGTGTTACAGCAAAACCATAAATCACACTTGTCTATTTATTTACTACATAATCTAATTTGGACTTTAAAGGAATCACTGCCTAGGAAAGCATAAGTGACAATAAAAGAAATACAAACAGAAAAGGTCTTCAGCAATGTTCCTTGTATCATCTTCACTAGGATGATAATGAATTTTTAGCTGTTCAAGCAATTTTATTATAATACCAATATTAATATTGTCTGCAGTGAAAGTCCTGTTGTAACAGTGCACATCCAATGATTACACTCATTTTTAACTGCATGAGAATACAGTTTCTGGTAGGGCTAGAACCACAAAAGAAATGTGGCAATCAACAAAATGAGCATAACACAACAAAGGGCATATATATATGAACACAGATGTGCAAATATAGCCAAGGTGCAGCAAAAATGTTTTCAAAAGCATTAGTTGGCCAAGTAAGTGAGTGGAATTGATTCAGGAAGCAGCAGGAGCTTATAGCTATGTTAGATCAAAAATCACTGATGTAAGAGCATTACCCCCTGCATCCAGACACAACAAATCTTAAACTGAATCAAAATTAATCTTTGTTCATCATTAATGTTATGGACGACTCCAAAGAGTATAATCCATTTTTATCTGTAGATAGTAACAGACAAGATGACTTAGTGACCCAGAACAATGGAGCATAACAGATCAATCTGGACAAAAAAATATCACTTTCTTTGGTTGATGACACATAAATCAACTCTACTCAAGTATTTTAAAAAAAATCATTAAAAACAGTGCTTTCTGTGAACTTTTCAATCATTTAGTGTGGTATTTTAAAACATGCAATGTTAATGTAATATAATTTAAATATAAAATATTAATTTCCACATACTGATTACGTGTTAGAGATTCTCAGTCCAAATTCCTACAGACATACAAAAGCACAATGAGCTGACTGGAGATAAATTATCTGTAATAGTATCTTATGTTTCAGTCGTGTTCTCCTGACCCCTAATTATTTAAACAAATTTGATCCAACTACATTAATAGTAATCATTTAGGTAAGGTTCTTCTTACAGTAAAACTTAGGAAAGAAAATACATAGGCCATTCTGTGCACCAGTGCTGCTACAATGACTGTCCTTTATCAAGAGAATTTAGATTGAATTTTTAAAATCCCTGTTTTGATTGTTCTGCTACCAGCCAAAACTTATCAGTGATCACAAACTGTTTTTATTAGGGTAGTTATCTGCAATAGCTGTATTTTTTCTCCTGTGTAATCTGCAGGGACTGATCCTGTCTTCTGCTGATGAGCACCCATACTAGTGTTGTGATCCCACCTGGCAGACCATACAGAAGCCGTGGTGGCAGTTAAACACGTCTCCGCAGCAGGGATTGAGTGCCTGCGGTTTCATGTCCCCTCTTTCCATGTATGTTGGCTTCTCCAAAGCAAAAAGCAGCAGGTTGAACATTTTGGTCTTATGGTCCAGTCTGGCCTACAGATGCTGCGGCTCGACAACCATAACACAAACATAAAAACTTCTACCAAGAATTCCTTCCGGTGACTCAGAATTTTCTGAAATAACTTATTTCCAGAATTAAAAATGTTTTCCTTGTTTCTTTTTCACTAATGTGTATTACTTTCTAAGACCTACATTTAGTAAGCCTACAAAACTCCCTGGCATCAATTCAGCTATCTGTGTGAAAAAATACTTATGTCAGAGGAAGCAGAACTTTTTATGGACACAAGACTTCTGCTGCAACAGAAAGAAAAGAGAAGATGTACGAAAACTTAGATCTGAAAACCGTACAGCAAAAGTAATTAATTACTAGCAAGTGAAACTTTTTCTAGTGTTAAATTTCAAAGCTTTCTTTTTCCCCCAGTAGTTCCCCAGGTCATAACTGGCCATGTATGTTCAGAAAAAAATAGTAAGTGTGTGGTTTTTTATTATTTCAGTAATTCTGGAAGACAAGCTCTGTCCCTTTGTCCGTCTGTATCACCTAAAAATGTAGCTACTGCAAGAAATCTGTATGTCCAACTCACCACACTAATGTCTGCAAGGAGAGCAAGCAAGTGGGAAGGAGCCCATTTCAGCAAGTTGCATCAATGCATAACTAAGGTTTTAGGTTTTATCTTAAAACTGAAGAAACACTTCTTGTTCTTAAAAGACAGGCACATGCAACAGAACTTTATTTAAAGAGGAGCACAGTTATTTAGGATGACAGGAGTGAATTGAGGGGATTTTGTAATGATGTTCTATTTTTCAGGAAAAAGTGCTTGGAAAGTACAATACAGATTAAAACTAACTCAAGGAGAAAATGAGCTTTCAAATTCTTCTGGAAATGAGAAAAATTAGCAGATATATGAAAGGATGGAGAAGCAAGCAAAGATAATTCTCTTCAGAACTTTTTCTCCTTGATCTATAATAAAGGGAAGGAGAGGGAAATAATGAGATAACTCTCAATATGAGAGTAGGCATCTACATGAAGGCCTAGAATTAGAGAAAAATAGTGGAACTTTTCACAAGAAAGAGTCTGCTTTTAAATGGAAAGAACAAATCTGTGCAGAAACCTGCAAAAATCTCTGCAATGACAGTCAATAATGCAGGGGTAGGAAAGCTCTCTCTGAAGCCACAAAGAAAAACTCCTTCAAACACACAGGTTTCAGGAAAAAAAAATCTAGAAAGTACAGTTAAAACTTCAACTTTAGTCTCACAGTAGACAAGTGATGTTTGCTCTGTGATGTGATCTATATGTCATTACATTGCACAGGAATGCAAATTCTTATTCTGTAATTCTAAAATACTAAGTGCAGTATGACTGTATAATACCAACATCTGTACAATGTACATTCAGGAAGTCTGCCTTTTCTGGGTGTAAAATAGTGGCATCCATTCCTTTTCATAATGTACATTAAACAACTTGGTCATTGTAGAGTTGGGAGAGGGAGGGAAGAGAAGTTTTACTTGTTGCAGCAGTACTGAACCGTAATTTAAAATACTTGTTTTCAAGACAGTGCCTTATGATAAGCCCTTTGGGGAATAACATCACGTGCAAATCGTTGAACATTCAGTGGTTATTTTTCTGTTGATGTCAAGAGCTGCTGATAGTATAGTCCGATTAGCTACAAAATGAAGTGCACCATTTGTCCCTAGGATCATACCCAGGGGCTTAGTAGGCAGGCCAATGTGCCAGATGGTAAATATACTGTAATATCAGCAAAGAGCGAATCCTTCCTTAGCATTGCCTCAGCATAGTTTTCAACATCCTGTATTACAAAAGCTAAGTGGTACACAAGTCAATCTCACAAAGATTTGTTTCAGAGTACAAATAACAAATGACTACTTGCAAAATCTGTATTCTGTTTTATAGTAAAAGCTGTCTTCAGCTTTGAAGCACTGGGAACAAAACAGGCTACAAGCTTCTATGCGGTACACATCCATGAGTTTCCAGAAGGAGGGGGAGAGGAAGAGAGAGAATTTGAAAGCAGCTTATCTAGGTTTAGTATGACAATTACTTCAGGGCAGATCATAAATTAAAACCAAATCAAAGATGTTCAAGTTTCAGAACATGATGACTGACAAGAGGCATGATGTATTTATAAAAATGAAAAAAAAGGAAAATCAGAAGTCCCGAGAAGCACTGACATTTCTAAGTTCCAGTTTCCTAGCTGTAAAAGACGGTTAAAGGGATAATAAAGTCCATTTCAGTATAGAAGTGCTGTGCTATGTAAAAAAAATTTTCATGAACATTTACATGCTGCAGTTAGTCACCCAAAGCATGATATGTATATTAATAACTAATAAGCAGAATTTCTATAGTTTCCAATAAAATTTGCCCCCACATTAAACAACAAATTAATAGCTGGTCGTTCTGTGAGCAATATCAACCTGTGCACTTCATGAATGCATATTCACTTAAAAATTATATCACAAGTGGGCAAAAATTGTGAGATTTTTAAGATGTGATTAATTCTAATGTTTCCTAAGTTTTTGAACATTAGTCTCAAATGCTGCTTTCTACACCTCTGTATAAAAGCTATATGCACACAACCTAATGAATACACCCTAAAAGCAAATAAATAAAAAAATACAGATGGAAAAACATATACAGTGTGGAGGAAAATGGGGAGCTTCCCCTCCCCGTTGTATTTTATATGCCTGAAGAATATCAGAAGATACCTAACAAACATTTATGCAGCTGCTGCAATTATTGCAGCCTATGGTATTTGTCTGGCTTCTTTTTCTGTAGATTCTCTATTAACAGCTCATAGTTCAAGTGAGATCATGATGAAGTAAAGCAGTTGGTTGTCTTTACACTTCCCACCTTCCTCTTTCAGTCTTCAGTCACTTCAGCTAAACATATTGAGATGCCAATATTCAGTGGTTTACAAGATTATAACTTTGCTTTTAGATACAGGCTCACAACTTCTATTTAAATACTTTTTACAGAAAAGAACAGGCAAACATCAGGCATTATGTTCACAATGATTTTGTTTTACTAGCTTGAAAGAAAAGATAGACAGCAATGCCAGGCAACTTGCTCAGAAGGAAAGACTCTGTGTAGATGTCCATACCAACAAATGGCACAGAAAGCAAGGGCAGACCCCTCTCTCTTTTACATCACTGGGAGCTGGTTTTGGTAGTGGGCAGATTCAGGCTGTGGACCAGTGACTCTTTGAGATGTTCCTTCCCTTTTCTCCTTCCACCTAATGCAGCAGTCCAGCTAGTTGTAACTCAGAGGCTAACTTGTAAAGCCTGGGAATAAAGATTTTTATTTGTGTTTTAGATCTGCAGGACTAAGAAAGGTATGTTTTTACTTATGCTGCTTTGGTCCTGACTACAGAACAACAGGTGATCAAAAAACCAAGTAATTCCATTTTGCAACTATGTAATTTAAATTCACCATTGATGTTCACTTGTTTAAAACGTATTTTGGAAGGAACAAGGAGAAAAATGTTATTTGCAGATGTATGCCAGAAATTTTACTGTATTGGGTTTGTGTGGCAAGGTTTTGGTAGTGGGGCGCTACAGGGGTGGCTTCTGTGAGAAGCTACTGGAAGCTTCCCCCATGTCCAACAGAGCCAATACCAGCCAGCTCTAAGATGTACCCGATGCCAGCCAAGTGCAAGCCAATCTGCGACAGTGGTAACACCTCTGTGATAAAAGATTTAAGAAGGAAAAAAAGTTGCGGCACACACAGAAACAGCAGAGAGAGGGGAGTTGAGAACATGTAAAAGAAACAACGCTGCAGACCCCGAGGTCAGTGAAGAAGGAAGGGGAGGAGATGCTCCAGGCTCCGGAGCAGATTGCCCTGCAGCCTGTGGGGAAGACCATGGTAGAGGCAGGCTGTCCCCCTGCAGCCCATGGAGGTCCACAGTGGAGCAGATCTCCACCTTCAGCCTGGGGAGGACACCACACTGGAGCAGGTGGGTGCCTGAAGGAAGCTGTGACCCTGTGGGAAGCCTGTGCTGGAGCAGGCTCCTGGCAGGACCTGTGGAGAGAGGAGCCCACGGAACAGGTTTTCTGGCAGGACTTGTGACCCCATGGGGGACCCACGCTGGAGCAGTGTGCTCCTGAAGGACTGCACGCCATGGAAGGGACCCACGCTGGAGCAGTTCGTGAAGGACTGCAGCCTGTGGGAGGGACCCCACCTTGGAGCAGGGGAAGAGTGTGATGAGTCCTGCCCCTGAGGAGGATGGAGCAGGAGGAAAAACGTGTGATGAACTGACTGTAAACCCTATTCCTCATCCCCTTGCCGCTGGGGGTGGTAGGTAGACAATCTGGGAATGAAGTTGTGCCCAGGAAGAAGGGAGGTGTAGAGGGAAGGTGTTGTGCAATTTGTTTTTATTTCTCATTACTCTGCTCTGGTTGACTGGCAATAAATTAAGTTAATTTTCCCCAAGTTGAGTCTGTTTTGCCTGTGACAGTAATTGGTTGAGTGATATCTCCTGTCCTTATCTCAACCTACAAGCCCTTTGTTAAATTTTATCTCCCCTGTCCAGCTGAGGAGGGGGGAGTGATGGAACAGCTTTGGTGGGCACCTACCTGGCATCCAGCCAGGGTCAACCCACCACATTTACATATATGTTGGTAGTGAAAGGAACATTCCTAAAGAGTTACAGCCAGAGAATCTGGATAAAAATGGCACTGAATAAGGACAGCTATTGTTCAACTCCAGCTCCTTTGTATAGTGGAATTCTGTTGACTAAAACATGTAACATACAAGCGGCTTATGACATCACTACCAATTTACTTGATAAGAAATATTAATATAATAACAACTGTTGACTAAATCCTGCTAAAGTGTAAGTTTAGATGCTTGTAACTATATTGGTAGAATCCTCATGGTACCTGTAGCAAGCCTCTAACAGCATTCTTCAAGAAAACATCATAATAATTTAGTTATTGGAAAGAGTTCACTGTAAATTACATTTCTAGTCTTAGTAAACTCTTAAACATGTCCTGTATATCTAAGTCCTCATTTTCTTTGAGTAATGTGGTCCAAATCCATCAGAGCACTCTATATAGGCAATGTTACATAAAGTAACATATGGACATGCTAATAAATAACCAATATATTAAGTAAACAAAATACTGACTGAACATCTTCCCCTCAGTAACATTTCAACTTAAGTGGTTTAGAAAAATGCAAGATGCAGCTGTTATTTTGAATATTGAATTGGAAAACATCTTAGATGTTTCTTCTATTAAAATAAGCATTAGAAAAAAAAATGTTACAGCTTAAATTACATGCAAGCAGTGCAAAGTGTAAAAATACTGCTGAAAAATTGACCACCTCTCCTTGTAAGAAATTCCTTTATTTTAGGAACTGGCCTTCTTTTCACATAATTCTTCTTATTTCTGTGATTGAGAATGATTTCTGTTAGAAATATCAGTTCCTGAAAAACAATAGCATCACAGGATGCCTTTAGAGCAAACTCTTCCACAACGTTCAGCTATTTATTCTATGCAAGAACCTCAAACAACTAAGAAATAAGTAAATATGTTTTTTTTTCATACAGTGCAACCATGGGAAGTTGGCCAATTCCTATTGTGACATGCCAACATGCATTTTTTGGCAGCAAGCATCCCTAAACACACACAAGAGCACAGGGGACTAATTTTTTTTAATTATTTTCAAAAACTGCTGATTGATTTCACTAGTACTTGCAGTTAATCTAATATTTTGTATGTCAGGCATTTACTTTCACCTGCTGAAGAACTTTGCTACCAAGAAAAATTATATATCTGATGTAAATCTCTATCAAGCCTTCACCCATAAGTCTCAGAACATTATTACAGAGTCAACACTGGAAATACACAAAGCATTACTGAAAAACTTTTAGAGTTATAAAACCTATTCAGAATGTTGTGAGGTAAAATTTCACAAATATGCCAGGCTAAAATTTAAATATAACACTGCAAACTTTCTCCAGAAAAAATATTAATTAAAATTTAGACAAGTCTTTATTGATTTAAGCAGAGTAAAATCTTAAAACAGAGAAGTGTTCTACTTTTTCCTGAAGCTGGTTAAAATGTCATCTTTCCCCAAAAGTCACATTCTTCTTTAAACCCTTACTAAGATAAATGGACTTTACATGATGCAACAGAGAACAATTACAGACAAAAGATGCAAATTTCAACTAAGTAATTTTCTGCCTTAAAGACCTCCATAACAGGTGCTGAAATCTGATTTACAAGAAAAGCCAGATTCCTCTAACAATGTCAGCCTCTGGAATATTTTCTGAAAATGAAGTGGCAGTAACACAAAAAAGTAAAGCTAAATATTAGGTACTCGGTTCACTCTTCTATTGCAACAAAACGACACTGTAATTCTGAATCTGTAGTCCAGAAGGGAAACATGGTTAGATGCACAATAGAAGGAATATTTCCAAGCCAGAGTAGGTTCAGGAATTTTGCTTCATCTGTTTCTCTGGAACCCCTACATAACCCCCTGACTAAAATGACATTGTCACTCAGTAAGCAGTGTTCTGAAAAAGCTTCACATTTTGAACTGCAATGTTTCTGATGCTTCCCCATACACAGCATAGTCTCCTCTCATAAACAAACTAGGGAAACATAGCCTAGATTATATCCCTATGAAATGGAGGGCACAATCATCTGAAAGTATATTAAGACTTATCAGCAGTTTGCAATCAAACTGAGAGGGCACCCTAGCTGAGGTCATACAGAAGCCACTCATTAATGAAGTTTTAGTTGATTATTTTCATTATCTGCTTGGATGATGAAATAAGGGTTTCTATAATTTACAGATTACTTTTTGGGAAGGCAAACACTTTGAAGGGCAAGATGAGAATTCAAACCCATCTCACTTTGGAGATCAGATAGAAACTAACGAAATTAAGACTACACTTAAGAAAGCAAAATCAAATGCAGAGGTTACAAGTATGGTTTCTATGGAACAAATGCATAGACATTTTTCAGAGTTTTATAGCAACCATGAACTTAATACAAATAATAATGCAATGCTGTTGCAAAAAGAACTACTTAAGGTACCACACTACAGCAGAGTCTCTACCAGCAGGCACCAAAGGGCTGAAGCATACGCACTCAGCCTAGATGGAATACACCTGGGAAGCCTAATCAGATTGATGCAGTGGACCTATAAAGGGCAATGGCCCTCAGGTTTTTGGGAGTGGGTACTATTTTTTTCTTCTCCTTTGTAGTCCTTGAGGAAAAGGGTAGCACCACAAGACTGATGATAAACAAGTTCTGTTCAAGAAAGAGGATTTAAAAATTGGTAAATGGTAAGCAATAAAGAAATGTACTGTGATGGAAGCTTATGTTATGCAAAGAGGAAAGAGTAATAGCTTTAATAACTAGAAGTGGTAGCCTCCTAGTACCTGATGCTTTGAGAAGCTGCTATTTACATGGGCTATTTGTGACAAAATATCTCTGTAATATATGGAGGATAATTATTCTGCTCTACTTGGTGCTGATGAATCCTCCAGCTGAAATATTGTCTGGTCTCTGGTAATGAACTGTAAAGAACACAAATTGGAGAGATTCCAGAGGATTGCACAAAGACCAAGAGACTTAATCTATAGTAAAGGCTGAATAACTATCCTTATCCCTATTAAAGAGAGATGGCTAAGAGCAAGGAATGTAAGTATCTCAAAATGTTCTTGGAGAGCTGTGACTAAGACAGGAATATATTGCTTACACATACTAAAGACTTAAATTAGACACTAGGGAATCTAACTTTAAAGAATAACTAAGCACTCAGTGGAATATCTAGCAAAAATAGAATTTGTACTGTTGCAGAGTTCTGAACACATTAGGTGAAAATCTGCTAAGCAATCATATAGCTATATTTAACCCTACTTCAAGTGCAAAAGAATAATCCTGAGGCTCCTCTTGGCTCTATACTTCTGTATAGTCTAAAGCTTAACGTATTTGACTTTACTACCTGAGTGACTAACAGACTCAGTTCTTCAAAAAATTCTACTCCCTAACAGTCACCTTACTTACATAGAGTATCTTTAACTTAGATGTAGACTCTCAGTTTACATAAAAGACCTTCCCTAAAACAAGTGGTACTGCTAGGTGTGTTGACAAAACTAATGGAAAGCCACTCATGAACCCAAAGACCCAATTAACATGTTGTCTTCTCATACTCCCAGTCCATATACCTGAGGTCCTTCTCTACTGAGGAGAGAATAAAGCAGTCAGCACTGTGTACTGCTATTGCTGTCACAAACTGGGCCCTAGAATCTGAGGGAGACGGGCACAGAAACACGGTTGGGTGACCTTTCTCTCTTTAAATTGCAAGCTATATTGAAGTTTCAACTTCCTATTACTCTCCCTAAACATGAAGATTAGAAAGTAAGATTCTCAGAATAACTCAAAGCACAAGGCTTTGCAAAGGACTTAAGAGAGCTGGCAGCTATATCAAGCTCCATTTCTGTACTGAAGTTTTGGATCTTACCATGTAAGTTAACATCTACTTGCCCCACAGGAAGATGTTTTCTTATCCTAAAACTCAAAGCATTAATTGTTAAAGCAAGAAGTGTAACATAATGGTATAATCTTTATTAATCTGTAACTTTCTAAAATAAACTTAGCAAATACACTGTGTAAGAGGTCAGACTGCAGGATTAAATCCTGTATATAATTGTCCAAAGCCAAGAATTCCTATGTTTGAACAACAGTCATTACTCATCAGTAGAAAAATAAATATTTGCGGGTCTATTTTGGCTGTATCAATAAACACATAAGCATTCAGTAATATTAAGACAATAGGCCTGAAACAGCAGCAAATTGCTTTTCACAAAGTACAAAATGCAACTGTGAAACCAATTGCCACAGGCCTTTCTGAAGACAAAGCCTACTTAAGGTCAAAAAATACTAGATTAAATAGAGAGGTGAGTGTGATTACTGATGGTTATTTAGCACCAGCATTCTGAAATAGAGCCTAGCTCAGGAAGTTTCTAAATCATGCATGCTCTAGAATGCAATACTAAGGAAGAAGGTACTTTATACATGCTGTCAAAGATTCCTCCCTAAACTAAAAGCAATGGTCTTTGCTCCTGAAAACTATGTACTTCTTCCTTGGTGATATGCCACTAAAATTTTAAGTATGTTTTACATGAAGTTAGTCCAGTGACCTGGACCATATCCATTAACTTCCAAACTCTATGCCCTGTATTTATGGTTTTTTTTCTGTCAAATATTCACCTTGAATTCTAAGCTCAATCATCTGAAAGTCACCACTCAAATCTGTCTAGCATACTTTATTTGTCTCTGAAACAGGTTTAAACCACATTTTTATTAATCTTTTTAGTCTGTTGGGAGTATCTGACACAGCAATATATTTTGTGCCAAAGCCTTATTTAAAACCACAGTTTTAGACTGAGCTTATAAAGCACACTTCTATTAATCTCCAAAGAACTCGGGAAAAGATTGGGACTTTTCTAGAACCAAGAAGCCCAAACTCAGGACTTCATTTACAGACAGTAATATTAAAAAAAAAAAAAAAGCTTAAATACTCTGCATTTATTGTCTACTGTTCAGGTATTTCATTTCAAGGAAATAAAAATCGATGGATAGAAGTCAACTAAAATAATCTGAATAGTAATTTTTAGCAAAATGAGAGTACATGCCCAGTGTTCCCTTCAACAGTATACACCCGTTAGCAGTAAATGTGGTATTTATAGCTTGTTTCACTATTTTTTTGTAAAATGCAGTCATCTTTGCTTCATTAAACATACTTGTCACTTGAACTTACTGCTCTGAATAAGTACAAAAAGATGAAAAGATACATTTATATTGAATATCAATTTATGAACTACAGGAGTATAGACGAGAAGGTGCAGAAGATAAGCTCCACAGCCCCATCTGTTGGCTAATTAAGCTCTCAAGAAAGCCATCTACCAGCTTCTAATCAACAATGCTGAAGTGGAACCAGTTCATTTCTTTGATACAATTCCAAGTTTTACCATCAAAAATTTGTATCTGTGCATAACTAGCAACTTCTACTAGCTAAGCACATAACTGAGTTTCTAATACACTTGTGTGATTTTTAATTTATTCTAAGTTAGAACAAAGCACTCCATGTGCATAGCGCTGCTTTTTTGAGCAAGGTTGAGATTGACTTGCTTGCATTTTCATTCATAGATAAATTAGAATCACATAGCATCTAAGTGATTTAAAACAAAGCATCAAATTATGCCATGAACAGAGTAACTCTTCTGTATGAATGCAATTCTAGTGAATAATTACAGTAGGACAGAGTACTTCCATACAGCAAGCAGAATGAGATAACAGTATGACCATGACAAGTTCAAGGGCTGTTCTAGAGGTTTTAATCTATAAAATCCCACTGCAGTGAACCTATTTGTATCAGAGTAGAAAACAGGACTGCAAGCATTAAGTTTGGTTAAGGTCAGTTGTGATGGGGCTCCCGGTGCTGAAAATGTTGAGAGAAAAGGGTGAGGGAAAGATAGGAGTTAATGCACTTTTCCTATGTAAGCACTGGTCCATTCAGAGGAACCAAACCAAATCTTACAGACAAGGGAGGTGTTTGAAAGGAAAAGCATAGAAGACAACAAAAACCTAACACAAAACACATACTAAAAAATTCATCAGTGTTGAGAAATACTACTGCTGACCTCCTTTGTTAAATTATCAGTAGATTATTCCATGTGCTGCATGGGGGGTGGGGGGGAAGTTTAAGATTATTGTATTCTACTCCCTGCTATGGTGCAAATATATCCAACAGATGCCAAATGGAAGAGAATAGCATACTAGCATGTAGAAAAGCATGGTATTGCCCTTTTAGCTACCCGCTCATGGTGTTTACAGCCAACAATTGCCAAAAAAATTACTAGCACTGAGTATAACTAGCAATGTGATGGAGTCTTCTCCATGTTGCTTTAGTAATAAGGTCTGGCCATGGGGGGATGAGGGGGAATCAGGATCTTGTAGCTCATGTTTTAGGAGTACTGCAAAGGTGAGAAAGTAGACATATTTCCAGATTATTTGTTGGAAAAATACAGAACTCATGAATGCCCGTTAAAGTATAGCTTAGAATGATATTTTTCCAATTATTCAAAGAATTGTCCTTTAATTGTATTTTCATATAGTCCCATTTTTTAATACACTTTGAGTGGAGAATTCTTCTCAGTTCTTGTATGATCTACAAATTCGCACTTTAGCTTTCTGAAAACCTTTGAGGACTTCTTCTACACTGACAGGATTCTGCTCTTTTTCTCAACACAGTTGCCAGATCCTCAGAGAAAGCAGTTGCACTAGCTATCAAAGAACAGCAGAAGCACTAGAAGAGCAGCAATCTACGCTGACAAGAAGAAACAAAAGTTCAGATTACAATGAATTGAAATGTTTGAAATGCCATGTGTGCACTTCATTCAGCTCAAGTACAGAATATTACATTACTTTAAAACAAATTATATCAGATATCACACCAAGGTACTTAACTTACCCCTCCCATTGTAATGCCATCGATAAGTGCCACATATGGCTTCTTGCAAGTGCCTGTAAGAAAAGTAAAAAAAAATATAATTTTTTTCAAAAGAGTGAATCTGTGACTAACTGTATACATGACACATTTCCCCATGTTTTACTTCAGCAAGAGCAACAGAAAATAAATGGTAAATTAAACAGTAAAATATCAACTTCTAATGAAGGTACTTCATGTAATTCTTAAGCAAGGAAAAGAAACACCAGTTACTGATTTACTGCATTCTGAGCATTGTAAGAGAACAGTATACATCCATTAAAAGTCAGATTGTTTGCTGTGTAAGTACCTGACAATTTAGCCATATCTGGCTATTATAAACAGCTTTGTAGGACACTGAGACACAACAGTCTTCCCTTTCACCTCACCTCACAGCCTGGAGTAACAGCATGGTGTGTACCAGCACTCCAGTACTTTACTACAAAGCCAGATGCATTGGTAGGTTTCAGCCAAAATGTGACTATAAACTACTGCAATGCAAACATGTTCTGTCTTGCCAACTCTGTTGCATGTTACAACCCTGAACATGGCACAGGCAGGTAGAGATGATAATGTCCAAAAGTACCACAGTTTTATCTATCAACTTGATCTGTTAGGGCCTTTTGGAAGCATAAAACTAAAGACCTGATGCTTTCAATTACCATTCATGGAAAGAATCAGAAATTCACTGTGAATGAAACTGCTGCCTCATATTCAGTTTTCAGGTCAGACTTAAAAAGTTCAGTCATGTTGCTGACACAGGTATCCAATGTAACCATGTTGCTAGCATTTCTGCAGCAACTATAGATCCTTGTTTAAAAAAAGAACTATTTTTAAAGGCATTTTGATCCTTTAAATTAGTAGTTAGAAAATGTAACAGAATTGCATTTTTAACTTTGGTCTTATATGAACATATAAGCTAATGCATGGGCTCTAGATGCTAGTCTTTGAACTAAATTTCTGCAGAAGCATGCCTTCCCAATAGCAAATGCTGTGAAAGCAGCTCCCCTGTGTATTTTTAAGTTGTAAAATATAAGATATAATTAAAACTTTTTGGCAGAAATGTCAGTCTTAAAGGAATACAAGCGTACCAAAGTTGTTAAAAATCTAGGTTTTGTAGTTACATGCATTATAGACAGAGAACACCCTAACCATTAAAAAAAAAACCAAAACCAAGCTGCTAAATTATGTACCCTTGCAATAGTTCAGTAGACTAGAATGGTTAGTTGGAAGGGACCTGTAACAGTTATCTAGTCCAACTGCCATGGTAATACTAGTTTTTCCCAAGTACATGAAAACTTAAACTATTTTTCTTGATGAAGGCAAGAAAGGTACATGACAAACACGCTAAAACTAGAAACTCTGTCAAACAAAGTAAAAATAACTTCAGAAATTACTCTTACTCTAATAACTCTATGCTCTTCTGTCAGCCTCGGCTGATCTGCAAGATATTCACCTCTCCTCCTGTAGTGACTAAGACTGGATACAATGTTTAAAAACTCAAACTGTATTCCATTAGAACATATTTGGAAAAGTTTCTTTTCAACAAAACATTAAACTATTGACTTTTACCCTAAGAGTTAATATCCTTTCTTAATATCCTTTACCCCACTCAACTGTACAGTGTATTTGCTGTTAGTTAAGACCACATACTCCTAGGTTCTTTGCAATAAACTAAGGCAGTTAACTCCTAGCTTGAGTATTCATTTATGTAGTTTATTTAAATAGAAAGATTTAACATAATTTGATCTTCTGCTTTCTGCCTGAATACTAATGATTTTCTGTGCATCTATTTTTATCTCGGGTCTTCTCTGAAGTAGATCAATGATTCTTAGTGCAGAACTGCACTGTCTGAATCCGAGACTTAATTAATCCATAACACAAATATAACTACCCAGAACAATGGGATGGGATAAGGTAGCTATCATAATAGCTTAAACAAACAAATTCTGCATGCAAGGTATAAAAATGAGATATGTTACACTACTGGTATTGAACTTGGTAAAAAAAAAATTACTACTTATGTTATCAGAGTCTTTTATAGATTAGCAAAGACAGAAAGTGAATTTACATTCAAAGCAACTATTATGAAAACTGTACTGCTTCAGAATTTGCTATTAAACATACCAATGGCATTGTTCAGGATATATTCTTCTCTGAAGAAATCTTGTGCCAGTCTATCTCCAACTTTTCCTGCATCTGTAATGGCTTAAGAGAAATAAATATTCTAAAGATAACTGTAAGTTTAATAGAAAATACAAGTAAAAAAATTAATATTGCATGATAACAGGTTTTTTTCCTACAGCAATCAAACAACAACTTAATCCTGCTTTGTTTTATTTGAGAAAATTTGGTCAAACTTAAATATGAATGCAAAGTATCAAATTTGAGTCAATTACCATGCTGGAGACTTTGTCATATACTTGCAAGAGTACAGTCCATTTTCTATGCTACGGAAGCCCTCATAATGTCTGGTAGTTTTGTTTGTGATATTTTGCATCAATATATAGAACAGTCACTTAGAACTGGTTATACTGAAGACTCTGAATGCTAAAAATAAGAAGCCAATTAGAGCAGGACATAATTTAACAATAACCTGTGCTGCTTGTTTACCTAAAATTTAAAACAACTGCTAATTTGCACAGTTTGTAGATTTCTTACAGTTCACAGTTACAAAATAATCACAGATACATTGATCACCATTGTCAGCTCTGTATCTAGCCATCTCAAACATCAGACAAATTATCCAACAGTAACAGAACTACCTATTAGGACCCTTGAAACTTCTTGTAAAGAAGCTGTCGGTAATGAAAATCTGGGAAGAAAAAGATAGACAGGAACCCTCTCTTCCCAGGAATGACTGGCTGCTATTACCAGTTATTCATAAAACCCCAATTTTTACTCTTTTATACAATGTTCCAACAGCTGTCTCCTGTAATAACCTAAATAGCATCTGCACATCAAGGTGTCATAAGAAGGCAACACAACTAATCTCTCTTACTGTTGTGTAGCAAGCCTCTGTTTACCTGAGTCACAGTAAATAAAGGAAATCAATGCAAAGTAGTAACTGGCAAAGATATGTCAAATGTTTAAGTGACTGTATTCCTTACCTCTGATGTCACCCCCAGCACAAAAAGCTTTTCCTCCAGTTCCCTTTATAATTATTAGAAAGGTTTCAGGATCTTGCTCCCAAGTCTAAAAAGAAGTGTTTCCACGTAAGATTAAAGTCCATGCAAAAAATGCTTTCTCTGTATACTGTCTGTAATTCCTATTTTACATTTTCAAAAAGCAAATCAAACCATACTTAAAATAGTTTGTCTTAAACTGAATTTTGAGAGCTAAAGGCCTTTTTGCCACTCCTGAGTCCTATTCAACCTTGACATCAGAGATCAGCAGACCTGCCTCGCATATTGCAGAAAAACACCTGAGTAGAGCTCCCAATCTCTGAAGAAAGGTGGCACTCCCTAAAACAGGGTCTGACATAAATCTCAGTGGGAACACAAAGCTGGGGCAGAAAGCTGACAGTATGGAAGATACAATAACAGTGTTTAAGGCCAAATCATGAAAGTGGTGTAAATCTAAGATGCATGGCAAGGAAAACAGCATTTAAATTGTTGATGGATTTTGTCAAAATGACTGCAATCAATGGTAATCGAGGCTTCGATCAAGTCAATTTGAGCACAGATGTTTTGCTAGGTACAAAGACTATGGGTTTCATTTTTTTCCTGAATTAAATACACTGGTACAAGACTTCAGCAGTGGTGCAACCATATTGAGAAAAAGATGCCTTTTACAGGCTTTTTCCCTCTCCTTAAACTATGCTTACATATCCCTTATTCAAGTAAGTGTACCCAGATAAAAGAGAGAGAAGATATTTCTGTATACCAGCAACTGTACTTAAAATTACACCACCTTTTAAGGTTGTGCTTCAAATATAACCCAGTACTCAGCACTACAGATTAAGTATTTCTTTCTTTAAGTGTTCTTCAAATAATGCATAAATTTGCAATACAACCATTTACCAAAATACCAAAAGGCAGGCAACTATCCAGCAAATACTGGTATCTAATAAGTTTGTCTTTATGCATATGATAAATAATATCATTAAATTAAAAAAGACTATTTGCATGCTTAAAATTTCACATTACTTCACTAGCTTGTAGAAACAGTGCCTGTAAATCCATAAAGTTCTTATTTAAGGAATGACACTGACAGCACCTTGCTTCCTAATGGCTTGTATCTTTTATTTCAGCCACACAGCCTTTGCATAAAACGTGCACCCAGTCGAGAGGCAACACCACTGTATAGCTTGGAATTCATGCACGCCCATTGACCAACTGGGTTTTGCCAAAAGGAACATATAAACACTGAGTGCTGCTTCCTTTTAATTCTGGTTTTACTATGGGTGTCTTTTTATCTATCAAGATGCTAAATTTAACTTTGACAGCTTGTTTCTCTGATGTGCCTTCTCCTCTAACTTGCTTGAAACTGTCTGTTCTTTCCCATTCTATAAGTCTGAGCTCACTGGCCAATGCACTCACACAGACTTTCATTCTTTAAAGCAGTACATTAAGAAGTGTCAGACTGAATTTTAAAATTGGTTTGGGATAATGCATGTATAGTGGATGGGTACAAGCAGAGCTACTAACCTTTATTTGTGGATAAATTTGTTGGATCATAGAAAGATTTAGTGCATTGAGAGCCTTGGGTCTATTCAAAGTTATTATTCCTGCACCTCCTCTCTTTTCCAGCAACACTTCAGCTGTCGAATCTGTTTGCTTAGACATTTTCTGTACATGCAAAAACAAAAAATAAAGCAAATGTCGTCAGTTAGATACCTTGAGTAACATACCTGCAAGAGCGTTTATGGAAATATATTCTCAAAATACACTATTTAAGATCATAAAACATGTATTCTGGAATTGTATGCTAAGGCTTTCCCACTGTACTTCAAGTTTTATTTGCATTTCCTAAACAGTTCTTTTGAAACCACTTTGAGTCCTTTAAAGTAATAAACCTCAGACAAGTTTTTGAGCCACACACATTTTGACAATGATATTTGAGTTCATTAAAAAAACCCTCAACCCAGTAAAACACAAAACCATGATTCTTTAAGACTGACATTCTGAAAATACCTGCAACAATAATAACAACGACAGTTCCATGTGTTCCAACTGGCAGTTTGACACTGGAAACCCAGATGTACACATTGCTTTGTGTGTAAGTAACCTTCAACAGTAGAGAACAAATCACTGAAGTATTTTCGTAATTGATTTCAAACTCACAGTTGAATGATATTTAAGGAATATACAGAAGCTAACATAGAAATTAACTATAAAAGTAGGTGAGGCCAAAATAATTAAGCTTTAATTTACAGTATAATAGAAACTTGTAACAAAGTGCTCAAAGATGTGGGTGTTATGCCTGAGCAATAAACGATGGCATTCAGAACCCTTGCGAGCAGACACATTACAAGTTGCATGTGCTGTCTGCCTCAGGAGAGTTAAGAGTCCTAAAAGCTTCCAACTCAGTCAAACAAGATGCTGTTCTTACCAAATGTTGTAGTATCACTTGCAGTCTGTTGAATGGCTTCAACCTGAAAAAGAAACATTAAAGACAGCTAAAACCATAAACCAGCTACACAATCCTCAAGTATATGACTGCTGAGTTAAGCAAAGCTTTGCCAGAAAAATTTCCAAACAATTGTTTTCCATTCTCCTCTTTAAAATCAAGTAAATTAGAGTACAATTTTGATAACAAAGCAGTTGGAAACTTCTCTATTCTTAGCTTACTAATAAATAGGTAGCAAATACCAATGCCAACTACTAACGCTTTCAGTGAATTCAATTTCAAGTTAGGAGAACCTGGAAATAATAAGACAAAGAGTTTGGGGGACATGTTTCATACTTTGCAGCATGTATCTTAAAGGTTTACAGCCTTTTTTCTGGACGTTTAAATACCAGCATTTTAAAAAAACAAATGGTCTTGTCTAAAACTTGTGAATTTCCAAAACTTCCATTATTAACAAACCTGCTCTCTCGTCCTTGTCTCTATATACATTTACGTGCAGTTTACATAACAACTTGAACAAGGCTCGTGCTTCTGTTGCTGACAGGAGATACCCACCCTGGGACATTCTGTGAACGTGTTACTTATTAACTGGCACCGTAACGAGGAAGACTGTTAACAGTGGCGTTTGCTGGACCAGCACCTTTATCTTTCATCTACTTAAGAGCACAAAACACAGCCAACTAACGTGTTCCATGTGACCGTCCCGGCGTCCTAAACTAGTTTTTAAGAACACGCTCGTTTTAGAGTGGGAAAGTTACTCTTGGCCTGGCTAATCTGGGCCTAAATTGTATTTTATACTAGTTCAGGGGGTTACAATCCCGGGCGTTAGAGGCCTTCCCACAGCATCGCTCCCTGCCGCAAAGCACCGCTAAGCTGTGGGCGCGGCCGCCGCCATTTAAAAGCCCCTCAGCGGAGGCGGGGGGGGGGGGGGGTGAGCGCGGGAAAAGCTCCGCCGTTCCTCAGAACGGCCACCGTCGCTTCCCCCGTTACCTGGGCAGCGGCCTCAGTACCCGTGCCGCCATGGCGGCAGCCGGCGCGGTCGATCGCCGTCATCGGATAAGCTGTACGACCGCCGGGAGTGGGATAGGGCGCATGCGCGGGGGAGCGGTCGGCGGGACGGGCTCTGTTCCCCTCAACCCGTTCTTCAGCCTGTCCCGGGTAAATGGGCGGCTCTGAGGGGCGGCCGCCGGCCTCCGGGTCGTCGTGTCCC
This sequence comes from Elanus axillaris, assembly GCA_026212715.1. NCBI lineage: Eukaryota > Metazoa > Chordata > Aves > Accipitriformes > Accipitridae > Elanus > Elanus axillaris. The sequence continues at coordinate 18,660,498 of JANZLQ010000001.1, forward strand.
CCCCCCCCCCC
>JANZLQ010000001.1:18660608-18680535 GCA_026212715.1 Elanus axillaris
GCCCCCCCCCCCCCCCCGCTCGCCCTCCCGCCTGAGCGAGCGGGGGGGGGACACGACGACCCGGAGGAGGACAGACCCCCTTGAACAGCCCTTTATTCAGTCACCCTAGTGACTAACAAAGGCATAAGGTCAGCAGGGCGACGCCATGGGGTTCATAAGCAAGGGTACAGGCCCCTTGCTCGGTAGTTTCATGAAGGGTTTTCCTTACCTTGACAGGATCTGGGCTGAAGGAGTGCTGCTCCCCGTCCTGGAGTAGGCCGGGAGGTATGAGGACATAACGTGAGGCTGTTCGTTCGCTGGTGAAGGCCATGATGCCGTATGTAGTAATAACATAAACCGTGGTGGTTGCTGCCCAAGGTGGGTAAAGCCGGCATTGTCAGGTTACCTTCAGAGCCGAACTTTGTGAACTGAAACTGTTTTGAGGATGCATTGCTTTCAGCGGCAAAACCGGTTTCTTAATTTCTGGCCTCCATGTTTCTCCTCATCCTTTGCAACTGCAGCCACACCTCTGCTGTCCTTTTACCCACTGACACACAGATTAGTGAGCTGGGATTAAGTAGCTGCTCTAATGTAACACCCCCCAAAACCTGGTTATCCTAGAAGGTAAACACAAGGATTAAGCAGCTAGCGTGGTTATTACCACAACAGTAGCTACAGACAGAATTGTGAGCTCTAACATAGCATTGTGTTCAGCATAAATAGAAACTGCAACTGGGAAAATTGACTTCAGAAAAAAGAAAAGTTAAGGCACTTGAGAATTTATGGCCATCACACTAGGAGTCCATAGTACTAAATTCACTTTTATTTCCATAACTAAATTAGACCATTCCATGGATATTTTTAGGCTGACATATATGCATGAGACTGATACTGAAAAGTGAACTGTGGAGTATATGACAATACAGTGCATTAGGTAGAAATGTAGCTTCATCACCTCTCATTGTAGCAAGTTCTTAGCACTGGCTGTCTTGATTCACATCAATATTTACAAACAGTAAGCTTAAAACCTTGTAGCAAAATTTTTGCTGCAACAAAAAAAATCAGCCTCAGAAGCACTTCTAGAGAAGTCCCCAGAGGGCAACCTTGCTCTTCATTTCAAGAAATGATTCAGCCCCTGCTTATAGCAGCATCATCTGTATTGACATTTCTGTTGCAGTAACTCTTGGGATATATTAAATTTGGTTGTAAAAGATCAAACTAAATAGGCACAAAAAAAAGACACAGAACGTTTCTGTATTATGCAGTCTCAGTTTTCAGTCTTGTTCACTGTGAACAAAAAATAACTGACAGCAGGACATGAGGTGCTTTTGCAGGCATTGGGAGACTGCCTACCGCAAACTAATGAATTGCAGAATTCATTAGGCAATCCAGACTATTCAAACTTTTAACTACAGATTATATGATCATCAAAGATGCAAGCTATTAGTGTCATCTTGAGTGTATACAGCCCTGTATGCCATTTTACAGCAGGTACCATGCAATTTAATCTAAACCAGTCTAATAATACCAAATTATCACAGCTGCCAAATCTGAACCCTTACTTAGATTTATATTTTTTAAATTATTTTGGGGGATAAGTCTGCATCTCTCATCCAGGCATAACCAAATTATGAGGAGTTTGATAAGCAGATAACATTTTTGTACTTCATATCCTATGTCTGAAAGTCTGTATATTTCACAAACATGAACAGAACATTTCTATAGGATAAACTTTTTGAGCAAATTAAGAAATCAAAGTGTGGAAGCTAACCTTGGCTAAGAGTACATGCAGGCTGTTTGAAACTGCTGGAAATCTCTTAATAAATTCCACCTGCACATGGTGCACATAGATCAGGACAAGATTACATAGGATGTCTGTTTCTTGAGTCCAAAATAGAAGTCACTGGTCTGATTCATCTTTTACTTATGCTGATTTTAATCTATTTCCCCCCCAGCTTCAGTATAAATAATGGTGTAGGTCCTTTCTTTGTTGTCTTCCAGCTGTATGTCTGATTTAGAACAAGAGTGGGGCCTGCTCATTTGTAAACAATGAAGTAACAGTAAGCATTGTCTTGTGACAGCTACTGATTTCTTTCTGTGGTGCTGACACTGAATTTATACTTAAAGTTTTCTTTAAATCCCCCCCCCTTTTTTTAAATTGATTTTAGGAAGAAGGGATGGTGACAGAAGAGCCATCTGCCTTGAGCCTAGTGTTCTTAATTGTAAAACATGCTGGTGATGTCTTGCATTTACCTATAGATTTTTTGGGGTAGAGGGGTAGTAGGTGTTAAAAAACTGCAATTTTCTCACAGACAGCCATTTAGTGCCTGCAAGCCAGTCCAAAAAGTAACTCAGATATCATCCTGGTTTTTAATAGTCCTCCTGCACACCCCATTTTTTGCAGTGGAATATTAAAGTGAAAATGTTTTCTAAAAAGTAATTAGAAGACTTCTATAAGTAGAAATAGGAAAAAGAGTGAAAATAATGGAGTCGCATAAGAATAAGTGGGATGAGATGACCTTTATCCTGGGGGTTTATGGATGATATTACTATTAGAAAAGAGGGCTGCAGGAAACTGGATATACTAGGGGTGACCAGCACCCCTAGTAACCAAGCCAGGAACTCAGGGAGTATAACTGCAATAGCCAAAAGGATAGGCAGGTTGTAATTCCTCCCCCTGAAGAAATTTCCTGGCAGTATGTTAAGAAGGTTTGGAAAGATAAATTGCAGACTGTAGGAGGACTTCAGAGTTGAGCAGATGTTTTCGGGTTTTGTTTCTGGGTTTTTTTGATTTCTTTTCCAGAAAAAACATTTAACTTCAGGATGTGGGAACTCTTGCTCCTAAGAAGGATTCCAAGAGCAGCTCAGCTGCTTTCTGTATGCCACCTATATACTCCTAATTAATCATTAATTTGTACCTCTCACTTGCATCTGAGAGCTCTCAGTGTAGTTCACCAAGACCAGGTAATAAATGGTACAAGTTCTTCATCATGTCCCATGCTCCTCTGTCAGGCTTGCTGTAAATTTAATCTTTTCCTCTGCTGGTCTAACAGCTAGCATCTAATTTCTCTGTGTGTGGGTAGTAAGTGCATCCTTGCAGTGTATGAAAGTAAGGGAAAATGAGTCTGTGAAGGCTTGAGGAGAATGGGAAAATTTCCAGTTCATCCCTGCTAACTGGTTATTACTGTACTGACAAGCAATCCTCAAATTGTTTTTTATCAGTCCAGGCTCAGTTGACAGTACTGTAAAACACCCGCACAGATGACACAAGTTCAAATTTCCTTGCACCAACATGGACACCTAGTACTAAAGGCTCAGGTTTGCAGTGGAGGGTCTTCCATTGACGTCAGTGAGAGTAGAAGTAGACTTAAAATAAGTGGAAAACTAATCTGTTTCTCTACTCTTAAACAATAGGCCAGCCCACGAAGGACTGAAACACAGGAAACACATGTAATATGGAGAAGCAAATTTTTGCTTTTGTCTGTAACATGAGTAATTCCATGGGAACAGAGTACCTTCCCCAGGGCTTTTGGTCAGAGACTTTTCAGATAATGCATCCATATAACATGTGAAGTCAGATTTAGGAGGAGGGCACAGCTCATGGCATGCAGTAGTGAATTTCTCCTGTAACAAGAAAGTGTGTGAGAAGAGGAAAAATAAAACCTTTTTTTTTCCTTTTTTTTTTTTTTTAACCAGTTAATTAGCACCTTATCAGTGGGGAACTAGAAGTGTTTGGAAAAGGATGAAAGCAAATCCGTAATGAAACTGTGTGAGTGGAGCAGTTTCCATTTTCTTTTGGCCTCAGAGAGCACCGGGGAAAGTGTGGGGGTGGCTGGGTGCTGCAGATGCTGCTGTGTTGATGAGGCCGGGAGAGAGGCTCCAAGCAAGGTCCATCCACCAGTGGGTTCCTCCCCTCCCACCACCCCAGCTTAGACATACCACTTGTGCTGCATCCAACCTGCCAGTACCCTTTAGGTTAGACGGGACCCTGGGCAAACACCCTCCTACATCTTTTTTCCCTGCTGCCACAAGCAATCTGTCACTCCTCCCCTCGAACCACCCTCCACCTACATACAAAACCATAACTGTAAGGAACGCCCTCTTCCCTTCTCCCCCTATCCGCCNNNGGTCTGTTCTTCTTAGTGGGTGAAAAATGCTGTCTTCCTAGAGATCAGGTCACCCCTGAATTTGTCTTTGAGACCCAAGCTGTTTGATATCTTTTAAGACCACAGCTGGGAAATCTCTGATTGCAGATCTATTGTGTTAGTTTTTCATTTGCATGAAATTGCACATATGCAGGTAGGAAGGGGCTATTTGCTTCCCACTTGCTTTGATATGCCTCCCTTCCTAAGAGGACCGCTTCCTTCCCTTCCTGCCCTCGGCCTCCCACGCATCCAGCAATGAGAAATGCTGCAGAAAACTGACCAGCTACCAACCCGCCCACCTGAGGAGGAGGAGGAGGAGCACTAGCAGCAGCAGCAGCAGCACTTTTCTCTCTCTCTCAGCTTTTTAAACACAGTTAAAAAGAGCTGAAGCGTGGGTGGAAATAGCTATAGGGAGTGTGTGTGGGAATGGGGCCAGAGGAAAGTGAATTTTCTGTTGGTAGGACAGTTAACTTTCCAGTGGACCAAAAAAATCCCCCAAGGATATCTTATTCCTGAGAGTGTCTTTGGGCGTATAATTAGTTCTTAAGGTTGAGTTTCACAGGACTGAAAAGAATGAAACTGAGTTTCTTTTTCTCTGGTAGTGCAAGTGATAGTACAGGGACAGCCAGCACTCCTCACTCAGGGAAGCTTGCCTACAAGACTTTGGGAGTCTGCTTTGCAAATGATACTTGTATTGCATCCCGTTGTGTCATCACGTCTGTTGTTCCACTCACGGTGTATCTGCTTGATTCTGTGAGAAACAGAGCTGCCTGTATGTAGGAAGAGAAAAAGCATGTGGTTTTTACACAGTGTGGGTCTGTATTTCAAAATACTATCCCTGTTGGACCTCTTGAAATAGCACTATCCCAGAATATCAGTTAATTCAAGATTTACTCTAAATTTATTCTTCTATAAGAAATTAAATTCAAGCATATTTATGTTAACAGGATGTTATTTGAGGTGCTTTGCTTGTATTACATGAAAATAGCAGTGAAACTAGTATAGGAAAACAGAACTTGTAAGACTAGTGGTATAGAGTGCAAAGTGGTACTGCTGTTTCTTAAGAAATCTCTCTGATAGACTCCAAGAATCAAGGGTACAGAACAGCTTTCAGGTTCTGCCTTGGTTTGACTTATCTGGAATATCAGGTTTTACAATATGTAATCCTAATCAAATTCATCCTAACTTGAGTTAGTTATAGGTATTTTGCTCAATCCAGACTCTACCCATATATGTAGTTTGACTAGATTTCTCACCAGCATTAGACTATATATGAGACATGTACATTACTGATGCAGAATCTTGTATCAAGATGTGGTCTGTAATGATTCAAAGAGATGCAATAAGATCCAATTAATGAAATTGACTCTAAAAGTATAGGACATTTTTGAAAAATATTGTATAGGGCAAGTAATTTTTTCCTAGTGAGTAGTAACCTCAAACTTGGTATTTGAATAGGTTTAACCCTGTGAAGTAACTTTCTTCCTGGAAAAGGAGTGCAAAATTGTATCGTAAGGCAATTTACCTTCCCGTCAAGACATAGCAGTTTGCCAGACCTGTTTACAGACCAGGACTGCACAGTAGGGAACTGGGCTCAGTGACTGCAGTGCCTTCCCCCCTGCCAGCCTGTCTCTTGCAGCTCTGGAGATTTTACCCTAGAGTAGGAATGAAAAATGCAAGCATAATTCCTTACACTGATCAGCTCAGAAACAAAGGAAGTTATGAATAAGCCTAATTAACACATTTGCATGTGACACAACATAAAGATCAGCTGATGGACTTATGTTAGCAAGAGCTAGAGCAGTATCAATGGAGATGTAACCTTAATGGAACTAATTATCCTGATGTTTTAGAAGTCTTATTTCTGAATGGTGATTAATATTTTAAATATATCTTTATAACCCTCTGCTGAATCTTACGTAACTCATAATTATAATCTACTGGAATTACATACCCACCCTGAGGAGGAACAATATTCCAAATAGTAAGTTCATGTCACTTGACTGATTTACTTTAAAACATTGCAGTAATTCCTTTGTTAGTAGCATTTTGAAGCACTGTTGGCCTGCTTGTAATTCTGTCTCGCATTTAGCATTGGTTCAGTTAACTGTAAAGGTAGTGTTTTTCATACCTTTTATATCAATGAATGTACATCAGATTTAAAATGCAGATTATATGCTTATCTTGCCAACTACTGTTAGCCTGAAATTTTCCTCATATGATCTATTGTGGTGGAATGATATTATTCAAGAAGAAGTAAAAAAAAAAAACCCAAACATTTATATTTAAGAATGTAAGAATAATTAAAAATCTTTTTTAGGAGCTCAGTCCTGTACGTAACATTCCTGTTGGCCTCCCTGTTTTATCTGGTGTTCAGCTGGAATGTCACACGCTTTGGTCTTGAACCACCTGGTACGGAAACATTCCTTCTCAGGGGTCATAGTGAACACCTAGTTACCTCATTTTGTTTCAGTCTAAATCATAGTGAATTAAGTACAAAAGCATTTGATGCTAATTAGTAGCTTTCTGACAGTCCAGGGATATGATTAGGAGAGAGAGCACCTCAGATGTTTATTTTAAGAATTTGTTGCTCTAAATCAAAGTGAGGCTCTTCAGCAGGGCAGTTTGCCTGACAGCATGACAGTCAGTATCTTATTAAATGGATGTGTGTGTATTCAAGTCTTGCATGTTACTCATCTGACACCTCGCACAGGTATTAATTTTCACTTGAAAAGATCTACATTTGATTTTAAAAGTCAATATTAAGAATATTTTTCAAAATTTCTTTCTATTTTATTTAATTCTGGAGTACAGCTAAAACTGTTCATAAAATAATGCCTTTGAAGAACATTGCCTAGGGAAAGGTATCTCATTTTAATGCCACAAATGATGCAAAGGACAGCAGAGCATATTGGAGAACTTAAAAATGAGGAAAAAATACATCAGCAGAATAAATAGAGGCCTTTAAGCTATTAAAAAATAAGCATATATCATTCATTGCTGCAGATACATTCTGTTTGTGAGTATAAATTACCAGCCTCCAATATGGGGTAATTGTGAGCAAATGCTAGCTTCAATGCAACTCAGTTTACCAGCTCTGTGTATAATTATTAACCTGGTGGAAAGGATGTGTAGCAAGTCAGAAGGGAAAGTGTTTGGTTTTTTTTAAAAAAAGAACTATAGTCATCCTGGATCATAAACAAACTTGGAGTGCAAGTGACAGGGATGGAGTACTTGGTTCCTGGAGCCCTCATTCAGTGGATATACTTCCCTAGTGATATACTGCTCAGTGAAGAAAGGCAGTGGCAGCTGTGGCAGGGCACAATATAGATCTAAGTTGTTCACAAGGAAATACATGGTCTCTAGTATCGTTAGCTCCTCTCTGTAATCTCAATCTTCTGTCTGCCCTGTGGATTTCATGATGCCACTGGTTCTCCTGTCCAGATTGGGACAGTCGCTCCTCTCTTGCTCTGTCTCTGTCTCTGCAATAGCAGACTGGAAAGGAGGTTCATGCGGCTAAGAGCAGTATATGGGAATATATAATTATTTCAGAAATAACATGCAACACAGTGTGATTTAGTCATACTTTGACACACCTCTGTCTGCCAAGAAAAATGCAGGCACTACCTTACAGAACTGTTGCTAAGAGCACTTCTTCAGGCTCTAGGAGTGAGAAGATGCTTTATTGTATGGTTAACTGCAGGAATTAACAGCAGGGTTTCAATCTGGGACCTGCCAAGATATTAAAGCACACAAATCTGTTGCTTGAATTAAAGGCTGCGCGTCTGCCTAGGAGACATAGCACCATGTAGAATTAGCCTGGGACATTATTTTGTAAATTGAGGACACTTTGAAAAGTGATTTTATTGACATTTGTAGCCTAAAAAAAAAATTCAAGAAGAGAAAGTTCTAGCCAACGCCAAGAAGAAACATCTTTTGTTTATTTTAGGCTGAAGTTAAACAATTTTCTAAGAAAGCAGAAACTTTATGTTAAAAAAAAATTAAAGAAAAATCCATTTTCAATCTGAAATGTTAATGGAAATCTTTTTTTTCCTCATGACTGAGCAGGACAATCATGAAACACATTTGGACTGTGCATTCATTCCTTTTCCTGTGCCACCACTAGCATCCCTGTAGCTTTTGTGAGCCTTTTAGAACATTCACCATCAGCTAGACTCTTCCTAGTAAGAGACAGCTCTATTTTTGCAGGCACAGCTGTCTGCTATCTTAATTATAATAGCAACATACAATTTTCAACAGTCTTTAAATAGTCAGAAGAAGCAGACATTGAGAAATAAGTTTGTAGCTTTTCCACTATTCTGCTTTAGCTTTCACTTCTGTAAAGTGAAGAAAGTAACCTTTACCATCTCATTGTAATATCAATATTAACTTTATAGTCGAAACAGTAAGATAGATGATATACACTGGTGATAATAAATGGTATCTTGTCATTGCACAGAAGATAGTTCCTATTATTGAGCTAAAGCATAAGTGTACTTTATCTATATGTTTGCAGTGCATACACCAGAAAATGTCACATAGCACAATGACCCAGGATTATGGGTTCCAGAGGAAGAGGTTTCAGATACCACATGCTTTGAATTTCTGGGTTACTTTACAAATCAACACATGGAATATATTTTCCCTTTCTTTAAAAAAGAAAAGAAAAGCTGTTCTGTAAACTGTTATAAAGAGGTGTCCAACCAGGGTCTCGTAGGTATGTTAAAAGGGATGGGTGCGTGTTTTTTCTTTCTAAACAAATAATCTGACCACTGCTTCACATGCAAGTCTGTAATGCTGCCACCTATCAGCTGTTACCCAGCTCTACAGAAGAAAATGAGGATTTTTTCTTTTTAGCACAGGACAAACTGAGCTATGCCGTATTAAAATGCTCTCGCTCAGCCACACTCCTTTCCTGAAGAGTATTTCAATAATCTTCTCCTCTGAGGAAATTTCTCACTATCTGAGAATTTCCCGCCTTCTTCATTTTTTTAAAGTAAAAGAAAAGTCTAGTATTTACGGAAGTAAAAAGCCCAAAATTCTGTCAGGTCCTCCAGTATGCAATTTCAGGAGGTTGTAGGGTATTTGCATAAACAGTCACCTCTCTGTTTCACAGTAATTTGTTTGCTTTTGTTAGTTATGGACAATAAGCAGTCATAATGCTTGTAGGTAACATAGTTCCTCACTACAAAATGACTGCAACAATGGATTGTGACTTTGTCACTGCATAATAACAACCAGAAGCAGATGTCTCAGGAATATATGGAATTATTTCTAGAAGGTGAAGGAAAACATCCTCCCTAGAAGATGTCAGATGTCACTTCATCTTAAATACCTGGATACCTTTTGCCAAAGATTTCGGTGACCCATGCTGTGTAACCTTCACCTTTCTTGTCCAGGAAGGGGAACTGTTCGCAGATCCATGTTAATGTTTCACACCTATCTCACATGTAGAATGTGGGCAGTGTTTATCTATCTCATAAAAAACTATAGCTCAGCCATGTTTTTAAAGTGCTTCAGCTCAGTAAATAGCTAAATGAAAGTTCAACTCCATAGAGTTGAAACTGTAGTTAAGCTCACTTTCTCTCCCCGTTTCCGAGATAAGCCTGAGTTAATTAGTAGCCAACCTTCCAATACCTGTTTCCTCCTTTTGAGCCTTTTGTGTATATATATTTGTTCAGCTATTGTTGTTGCAAAGAGATCACCTCCACCCAGCTCAGAGTCCAAAGGTTTACCAGTTTTGTTTAGCTAATAAATCTAAAGGTAGGTAAGATAAGAAAGGTTTTGTAAACCAGTTACTGCATTCCATTTTAATGATACTGCATTGACTTAAAATTTGGTGCTGTTGGGTCAAAATTTAAAATACATTGCAGTTTGAGGTCTTTAAAAATTCTTCTCCAGTATTACTATTTGGAATGGTAGTTGATGCTTAAATTATAAATTCAGACAGTAAGAGAGACATACAAGGTAGACAGGCAACCTATGTATCATGTACATGTATGTCCATACACATTTTCGTCAATGGAAATTATAAATAATCCAGTTTACTAGAGAATTTTCAAGATTAGAAGTCTTACTTCTGAGAGTGTTGTCTGAAGGGTTTTTAGGTATCCGAAGAGCTGATTCACAATTGCCCTCCACAGTGCTTAGGGTAATTGTTTAACTTTTTTCTTCCACTAAAACCTGAATAACAAAACCCCTACAATTCACAGCTGATGGCATTTGCACTCTTTGTAGTGCTATTATTCAGCACATATGCTACAAAGAAAGATGGAACCAAGATCTTAGGCTTTCCTTAACATTCCCTGCTGTTGCTGTTATCAATGGCCAAGGCTGTGGAAGACACAAGGCACATTTGACAACGGCTTTTCTGACTTGGATATGACTGATGTCAAGAAGGAGCCAGCTGCTGATAGCTTGCTCTGGCTTCTCCTCCTTTCACTCATATACTGATGGACCTGCAGTAGTAGGAAATGCTACTGTTTTAAGTGCATTATAATGGCTCTGCAGAATAGGAAAAATGCCTTCCTAACTTGGTACATCTATAAGCTATTGTTTAAGGCAAAGCGTAAGGGTTAGGTAGCACTTATTACATGGTGTCCTAGGCAACTCAAGGGTCTGTGAAACCATCAGTGACCCGAAGATGATCTGCAAAAATGGATCTAGTGTTTACTTGAAACATTTAATTATAAGAATGGACAATATTTTGAACAACTGCAGGGAAAATAAGCTGTCGTACAAAATGTTTGAGAACTACTGATTTATTTTTATTCTAATATATTTTAATTGTCCCCCAGAAGATTACAGCTCTTAGAAACAAAAAGACATAAAAACAACCATGCTGAGTCAGACTGAAGGACTGTCCAGCCCAGGACACCATCTCCCAAAAACAGCCCTAAGGGGCTGCATGGGGAAAAGTAAGAACAGGGCAAACAAATTTCACACTCTGTTTTCAGCTCAGGGGACTCCTGAGTTGGATGTTGTGGCATTTTTTATTTTTTTTTTTTTTGTCTAGTAGCCTGGGGATCTGTCTTCCATGCATTTGTCCAGCCTCCCTTAGCACTTGACAGACTTTTAGCATCCACAGTATCTCTGCAAGCTTTGGACATGTCTCCTACTAGCTTCATTTGATGTTCCCTAATCCATGTATGAGAAGAAAGAGTAAATTAACCAGCTTTCTCCAATTCATGCCTTGGTAAATCTGCTATATCCCTGCTAAGTTGCCTCTTTTCCTGACTGGTGAATACTAGGCTACTCAGCTGTTCCAGGCAGAGAAGTCATTCCAAACTTTTGAGCATACTTCTCTGAACCTTTTCCAACTCTAATATATTCTTTTTGAAATAAGGAGACCATACTGATTTTTTTCCTATAATTCATATGGGATCCACGTCTGAATTTCTCTCTGTGTGAAAAAAAAATCCATATATTATGCTAAAATAGAATTCTTTCTTACTTTGCAATGGGTTTGCACTTACAATCTTTTTTTTTTTTTCTCGTAAGTACATTGGCAGTTTTGAACCTTCTGGTACTAAACAGTTAACAGCACATTGTAGCAATATAAGAAATCCTCAGGGAGCTAAATTGTACATCCTAAAAGCAGATAAAATTGTCCAACCCTGCAGGCAACACCTTTTCTCAACTATTAGTAGAACAAGGGGACGAGAGGGGAAAAAAGAAAAGGAGTTAGTAAATTACTTTAAGAAGCATAGGTACTTAGAATTCGTAACTGATGTGCTGATTTAGGAAGTCATAAGATATGACACAGAAAAAAAAAAGGTAAGAAATGTTAATACTGTTACATAGACAAAGACCATTTTTTCTGCTTTTGTCACCCTTTTGTGTTTTTTTCTTTTCCCACCCAACCATTTCAAAGGCATATCCTTACAATGACGCATCAGTTTCTGTCTGCTCAAGGTTTAGAAATAGCTGAGCTGTTATAAATAGATCACAATCTGCAAGAGACAAAGAGAATGGAAATATTGTAAAAGGTTAGCTGAAAAATTTGGATGTGGATTGAGATTTCAAATGTCTCCAAGAGTGGAAGTACTCAGTTTGAAATGCTTTATGAACCACAGCAGAGGAACCCGTGCTCCCTATGCAGCAGTGGGAAACAGCCAGGTAGAATCAGGTGGCACTTTTGGTCACAGTGCCAAGCTGAGGATGACGTCCAGCCCTGTCTCCAGGGGCTCACAGTTCAATGATGTGAGAAGGCGGCACTTTGCTGTTCCTTACTGTGAAGCTAAAACACAAGAGGCAATTACTCTTTTATACGCTGTAGAGCCACTAAATCAAAATGTGTAACTTTTACACCATAATTTTTCTGGCAGTACTCGTGCACTCTGAATTGGTAGCATTCATCAAATTTGCTCCTTTTTTCCACTTGGCCTCCAAAATGCCTTGCCTTTAATGAAGTGTCTTAGCATATGTTTGAAACCTTGTCCTTGTCCAGCAAGGCAGTGAAAAAGTCAAAACTGGGAAACAGTCTAATATCCCTTTGTTTCTCTTTGAGTACTCCCTTTGTAAGGTCATTTAGATCCTGCTAACACTTCCAAAGAGACTTTGGAACAACAGGTAGTTGTCCTGCATTGAAAACTGGTAACATGGGAGTGGTATTATTCCTCCAGCCATATACATATTGCTGAGGTCCATTTTCTTATCTTCCCACTGTTAAAGTGACTGTGAGAAAGATTATTTGGTGACTTTAGGTAAAATAAGACATTAAAGGAAAGGGACAAACTTCCTCTGTGATGTGTTTCTGTTTTGATGAGAAGTTACTTCCTGAAATCAGGCTGGGTTTCACAGTAGCTATATTATGGCAACCAGCTTTACATAAGCTATACATTCTCAATCTTTGCCAAATACAATGTCATACCACTAATGTAGGACCTGGTCTTTGCTTGAAGTGTGTCTCCAGCTGTCATTGGTTTTAATAGAAGTTGAGGCCAATACACACTGCAGAATCAGGTTCTTCAAACCTAAATTAACATTCTGTTAAAAACTAAACATATGTTGTTTTTTTTTCACTGTCAACAATTTAGTTTCCAGGTTTGGAAAAGAAACATTGCTGGGGAGGAATCCAATGAATTTATTAATGAGCTCGGTAAGTATGAAACTATTAATATCTTCTAAGATTTTGTTTGTCTTATTTTTATCTTAAACTTCAGACTCTGAAATAAACAGATGTTCTGAAGCTTTCCACTGAGAATACTACAGTATGTTAAGTCCTATCTTAAATACATTGTGATTATCGGGACATTGTAGGAAACGGGAACAATATTTCTGAAAGAATTTGTACCATTACATGAAGACTGTATCTCACATTGCACTGACAGCCCTAAAAAGAAGACACCTAGAACATTTCTTATATGTTACTAGTGATTTTTATTTCCAGACAGAAATCTGAATACAAAAATGGCAACATTAGTTTATTCTCTAGTATTATCAGAGAACATTAAAGCTGCTATTACTATTCCATGGCATGACTGACAACATAGTTTATCTGTCCTAAACACATTTTAAATAGATGAGGGCTTCTATTTGTCTAAAAAGGTTCTTTTTAGTTCAGAGTCACTTTTGATCAGAGATACAGCTTTGAATCTCAGTGTAACTGAAGTCTAGGGCAATCTTCCTAATGACACTTAAGTACTAAGGTCCTTTGTTCTTTATACTGAGGAATATAATCTTGAGAATTTGAGAAAAGCATCAGTAAATTGCTCATTGTTTTCACACTTTGGGGAGGGGGCACTGTTTGGAATTCACCTTGAAACTGAATTCAACTACCAGTATGGCTTGGATGTTCTCATATTAACCAAGAATTTAAAACAGATTAACCACCTATCAGTTATGCTGGAGGTCCTGAGATGAAATACAAAATAAAAAAGATCAGTCTGCTTTCTGGGGAAAGAAGTTAGATGGCTTGGCTAACACTGTGACCCCCTTCTGTATGAAAAGTGACATTTACTGCTCCTATTTATAATGAGGCAAATTCAGCCCTAGAGAGAATTAGATGTGAGGCCTCCAAAGTCAGCAGCTAGACTTAGCCTGAATTTGATGCATTGTGTCCCTCAGTAGAAAAGATTGTTTCACTGCTTGTGTCACTCAAGTAGTTTTCATTAAAAATCCCATTTGCATGTAGTAAATAAAAATGCCTGTCTTAGGCTTGGTTTAGGTTTACAAAGCTACATCTTAGCAGACCTGAATTTAATCAGGGAGATAAGCTGATATGACTGTGTTTTTATCTGATTCAGAAAAAAACAGTTCAGTTAAAAACTGCTTTGAGCCGTCATAATTTTTTTTTAGCTATATAAATGGTGACAGTTAGTCCTTGGATTAAAGGAGAAGAATATATAATGCTGTGTAAAATCAGAAGTAATTTTCTTGAACAATCTTTCAATATGTAGAATACTGAACCTCAGTTAAAATTGGTTTTGGTCAGGAATATTTTGCTGTGCAGTGGTATTGTATTTCCTTTAAAAGCTATTCTCAGAAACTTAATTTAGTCAAAAGCTGAGAACTCAAATTCGCATTGATCTCAAGTCATTGACTAGTAATTAGGAAAACAGGGATATCTGACCCTATATGCAATTTTTTGTGGATGTAAAGGACAATGATAGAGAAGAAATTCTTGCTTGAATGCCAGTATTTGGTCAACCCCTTGCTCTCAATAGGGATAGGAGGAACTTCCTAGGGATCAGAGAGAACTGGTCAGTTTGCTGCCCCTCAGTCATATACCTGCAGTTATTAAAAGCCTGTTAGGCTCAATAGTTATTTAGTACTTTCAGAATACAGTGTAGAAGGCATACATTTGTGTTATTGAAGCTAAGTGTGGAAGCAAGGACCCATCCTGCCAGGACATAGGGGGCAGAGGACGTGGGTGTATATGTCACATTTTTAACTATTCTCCCTGCCCTAGTAATTTTGCATTTTTATTTTAACATTCCTAGTTTTTATTTAGAATAAAATGTGTGTGCATATGGGGGCTGTTTAAGTTTTAGAAGTTTGGTCTTTTCTGGGGACCTGGCTATAAATGAAGGTCTAAGCAGATTCATTTCAAAGCCCTGGCCAGTTAAGCTTCCCCCGCCCCGTGAAGACAGGCCAATGCAGAATTCATTACAGGTTCAGTGGCTAAATTGCATAAATTGTCTCTAGTTCCTGCCCGGAGTCAGTCAGCAGGGCTTTGCACACTCTCCAGTCTGTAGCAGTGGAGCTTATGACAGGATCAAGGTCATCATGTTTTTGCACATATTCAGTGGCATCAATGTTAGCAGCAGCCCAATGTAAACAATTTGCTCTGTGGACAGCAAAACTAATGAAGCTTGATTTCCTATGGGTTTGTGTGTTATGCTTTTAAAGTCTACTCCCTTGTCTCCACCACTTTCAAAGCCTCAGCTGTCCCTTCTTTCCCTCCAGTTCTCTCCTCTATTCCTTTTACCTGACACCCAGTTCTTCACACGGTAACTTAACTGCTGCTTGGGCAGGAACAGTGATTCACTGGACAAATGGGAGCCTGCTGTGGAGTTCATGCCGTGGGCTTTCCTCCCGCGGAGGGCACTGTTTTGCCTTTCTTTTCTTTGCCAGCCGCTGATGTTCACACAACCGTGTAGGAATTTAGTATTTGTGAGACTGTCACTGCACATCAAATTTGATATCTGCCCGTGGGTTCAAAGGTTCTTGGGGTGATAAAAGGTTGACTACTGTATAAGCATGCAGATACCATGCAAACACAAACCTAATTTTGAGGGGGAGAAAAAAACCAAGAAGGCTTATCCAGTAGGAAAAAGTACTTATATACACATAGAGTAAACACAGTTTCTTAACTAGTATTTGCTTTTGTGCATTGCTTTGCCTTCTCTTGGCTAATGAATTTAATACTTCTAAAAGTATTAGATTAAATAAAAATTGGAGGAAGAGAATCCTCTGCTTCCCTACCAAACCAGACAGACCACTGCAATGGTAGCTTATTGTCTTACTGGCTGTGAATATTTTGTCCTTGGTTACCATTAACATTTCTTGCAGCTGTGTATGATTTACTGATTCACTGGATGACTATTTCTCAGTTCCTCTGTTGGGATTTTTCTCTTACTGGTAATACAGTTGCTTTTAGCCCTTGAAACAGTAGGGAAAAGTCACTTTGTTCCTCATGATGACTTAACTTCTTCCCACATTTACGCTGGGATACATAGGAACTGTTGTGTTACAAAGAACTTCCTAAAGAGGAAGAAATTAATGCCATAGTTGTCTTAATGCAGTGCCTCTTCTAGCAAAGGATTGGTAAAAAAAAGTAGTTTTGTTCATGTTATGCAAAATATATTAAAGGCCTGATGGAAATGAAAGCTTTTCTGTCATCTTCATTGTACTATGGAGCAAGTCCTAGCAGCGCAAATCTCACCTTAAATTTATCTTTCTAATCTGACTGATGCAAATGATTTTTTTTTCCTCCTTTTTTTTTGGCTCAGAGTTAAAAGCTGCTAAAGGACAGCAGAATATTTTGTGTCAACCAGAAATTCTTGATTTCAAAGTACAGCTCTAGCTTGTGAATGAAACCAAGTAGTTTTTCTATGCATTAAAATTTAAGCTCCTATAAACTATTTCCATAAGGTGGGGCTCCGATACCTTACACTTGCCATTACTGGAAAATATCAGAAGCACAAGATGCATATATCATACACATAACATACCAGATATATTTCTGTGAAAGTTTTGTGTGTTCTGCTATATTTACTTTATTTTTCCTCTAACCTAAGGAACAAGTCACTGAGTCAGCTGACACCACTGAGCCCTTTTCAAGCAAAATCTACTATGGTTAGCAATGTGCAGTTCCAGCAGGTATTTGTATGTAATTTTGTTTATTTTACTTATAAAAGATTACTTATAAAAGATAACTCCTTTGCTTTGATTTTTCAGTTTATTTGGAGCTTTCTTTTAGACATTTGTCTGGTTTTTAAGCAGTGAGGCATTTGTAACTATTTTTGGCAAGTTTTCTCACCATGATATATATGGTAAAGTGGTATAGGACACATAAATTGGAATATTTACAAAGTAACATATGCATTGAACCAAAAGCCCACAGAAATCTACAGGTATTCTTTCCATTTCATGAATAAGTTTAACCCAGGTGTGGGTTTATAGTACAGAGTTTATTATGTGGCATGCATATATATGAATTCTTTTTATTTTATAAAGAATTGTTTCTGAATATTCTAATATCCAGTGGTCAGGTACATATTTATTAGTGTCACTCTGTCTATTAGCTAAGAGGAAAATATTGTTGTTTCGTATATCACATTTATATATCACGTGATTCAGAGCTTGATCCAGAAGTCTTTGAAAAAGGAGATCTTTCAATTCATTTAAATGGATTTTATACTTGACTCAGCTTTATATTTTGTGTAATGTTTTATACTAGTAACTGTTGAAATAGAAAACTTTGTACTTTAAGTAGCTTACAACTACATTTCCTTTTCTCTGCACATTGCTTTGCCTAGAAATACATAGCCTTTTGTGATAAAAATACATTAGGACAGTTTGTGTACAGTGCAGCAGTTTCTCCATTTTTGCTAATCCTCATTTTCATAGCTGAAAGAACAGAGAAAGAACTCTCTGAGCAAGTGTAATAATTTCTAACAGGCTGTAATCCAGACCTTTACACAGAGCTTCACTGAAAGAAATAACCATGCAGAGCCCTATTATGTTCAGTTCTGCTCATGCTGGAGTAGCTTGTCAGGTTGGAATAATACTGTTCAGTGCTAAGGTTTTTTGCAATGCTTACCTTACGATGCTGACCAAATGGAGGCAGCGGACCCCAGTTTGAGCTATGTGGCCAAACTCAGTCAGTACTGGATTGGGCATTTAAACTCAGTAAGAAACCATTTTTATATATGTAAAGAGAGTTATATATATATACATTATATATATATATATATAAAGATATTTTATGTAAGGAAAACATTGTAAATCACTCTGTATCAGTCATATTCTATGCTCTGGTCCTCAGCTGCAACTTCTTGTTCACGTACCAGGTTATGCAACATCCTGCAAAGAAATGTTACACATTTGGTCTTAATTCATCCATTCAGAGACCATTTTAAAATTATTTTTTTTAGGAGATATCCCTGGCACCTCTGAAACCAATTAGAAGGAAGGGGGATGTTCAGGGTGTAACTCTTCAAATAGCTCCAAGAAAAGGTAATAAAAGCAAAGCTGCATAAGATGGCCACATTCTTAGTGTGTGGTGGGCAATGTTGCATTATCAGGGTTTAGGGAAAGACTGCTTTTATGGCTCCAGTAAATGTAGTCTGCGACTCCAAAGATCAGCTTTCCCTTTTCAGTTCACAAACAATGACTGGAAATTATTTGAAATACATGTTCTGCCTAAAAGCATTTGCAGTAATTTGCCAAAAAGTCTCCATCAAGATTAAATAATTTCAGTTGGAGCTGACATCTGGTT
Organism: Elanus axillaris; assembly: GCA_026212715.1. Classification (NCBI taxonomy): domain Eukaryota; kingdom Metazoa; phylum Chordata; class Aves; order Accipitriformes; family Accipitridae; genus Elanus; species Elanus axillaris. The sequence goes on from JANZLQ010000001.1 coordinate 18,679,179, forward strand.
TATTACAGTAATACTTGGTAATAAAACCCCCACTATATGAGCCAACAGTTGTCTGTCTCTGATTCTGCAAGATTACAGGAGGCCTGTGCTCCGGGTCTCCTCAGACGTGGTTTCCCTCTGTGGTTAATTAGCCGCGGGGGAGATTCTCAAAGATGAAGAGTTTCAAAAATCCTCCCAGAGACAGATGATAAATAAGCCTTCTCCTGCCCCAGGTCATCTCCCCTATGAAATTAACCTTTAGTCTCCTGCCTCCTTCAGGAGAGTCCTTTCCTGTAGGGGCAGGCAAGCTTGTAATCGGATGGTGTCCTCAACGGCCTTTGTATCCACATGCAAAGATCGTGCCCCATGGGTATGTTAGCGTGGCAGGGGAATGACCTTGAGAAAGCACTGCCTTCCATGGGGACTGGTGTCCTTTTCACTTTGGTGAGGACTCAAATTAAATGGGTCGAACACCCGTGCTGCCCCCGCTCCTCTGCCTCAATTAGGCAAACTTGTAGTTTTCTCTCAATTTCTTCCCTTGGGCAAAAAAATGCAAATTTTTTTTTTCCTGAGGAAAGGGGGATCCTCCTTCAGAAAAGGGAGGTACAAATAAGAAGATGCAAGTAGTAATGCATTTGCCCTGTGGTATCCCAGTTAATGCTGTCTGCCATCTGATCGCTGTCCTGGGCAGAAATTGCCTGTGCTGTGCTGCTGAGAGGGGTGGCCTGTGTAGTCTACTGGCTTTATTGACTGCTTGGACTGTAGCCCAGTTTGAGATCTTGCGTACCAAACACCATCACTTCAGCTTAATCCTCAAACAACTTCACTACCTCCTGTTCACTTCAGGGCTGATAAACACCCCAAATCTCAGGCTGGCCTTTCACTTTCTGTCTTGATTATTCCCCTTCTTTAGCTTAACACCGCTGACCTTTCGATAGTGCAACACGGCTCAGCTGTTGCTCAGGAAATTGTCCTCCCTGCTTGTGTTTTTCTGTTGGGGGGGGGGAGTTCCTGTTGTTGTTGTTTTAAGCGTTTACGTAATTTTATTTGTATATAATTCTAGAAACAATGTAACTGAAGGGACCATGCCAGTGGCTGCGGAAGGCACTACAGGTAATAATTTGATTCTTTATGCTGTAATACGTGTTTGGAACTTCTGAGGAGCAGGAAGCACTATGCCTGCGGAGTTATTTGGTTGGTTAGGGTCCACGAACGCTCCCCAAGTGCTATTTTTAAACCCAAACGTCCAGCCCCTGGCCCAGCGCAGGTACAGCTCCGCCACCCGCGGCCCCCACGTAGCACGTAAGTCAAACGACTCCCTGCCCGTCCTGCCCGGAGCCCCCGGCCGCCCTCTGCTCCCCGGCGGGGCCGGCGAGAT
>JANZLQ010000001.1:18680990-18693933 GCA_026212715.1 Elanus axillaris
CGCGGGCCGCGCCGCGGGGCGGCTGGCGGAAGAGGCGGCCGGCGGGCCGGCCGTGGCTGCACCTCGCTGCTGCCGGGGGAGGCCGTTCGCACCCCGATCTCTGTCTGACTCGGCACAGGCTCCAGCCCCCTCCCGGCTGGCGGCGGCGGGCCTCGTCCCCGCAGCCGCCCAGGATGCCGCCGTTGGGCCCTTGCCTCAGCCTTTTCCTTCCCTCCTTAACGGCTGCTCTGTTCGGCTTTTCATCCTGCCTGCCCGCGCCGGAGCCGATCAGCTGCACCTCTGCTGAGCCGGGTGGTCGCGTGTGCGCTGGCTTCGCACTTGCTGAGGTCTCCTGACGTTAACTGTGGCTAAGCGGTGACCTCCTTGGGATGCCGGCCCTCGTCTTCAGAAGCTCAGCATCATGGTTGAAGCGTAACCACCGTACGTGCGACCGAGCCAGCCAACGCTAAATGCCCTGCACCCTCCCGCGCGGCCACCGGCGAGAGTGTCGGTGTCCCTGGCAGCGGCCGCTGGCAGGGCCCGGTCCCGCGGGAACTCCTGCACACGCATCCCCGTGCTTGTCCCTGCTGCCAGCACCCAGGTGTGGTGTTCTGTGTGCCTGTCATTTGGCTTCTGAACCCTTAAATCCTTAAAGTACAATGATTTTTAGTAAGCAAGTTGTCAGCTGCTCCTCTGTTTATTAAAATAAGCATAGGAATAAATGCTTGTTTAAGAAACCAGTGCTGGAGGTGCCATAGGTCTTACGGATGCCTGTTATATCTTAAGTTAGATAGAGTTTAAAACCCATGTTTGCTCAACAGCTCTAAAGCTTTAACAGCAGGCTGTTTTTAAATGCTGTGTTAATGAAAAATGCCGTGTTGAAGAGTGATAAACTTGGAGTTTAGGGGAGAGTAGCTGTATGAACATAACACTGAAGCATTTCAGTAAAAGCTCGCCCAAAACATCACTACGTTACTAAGATATATCGGGTCTAATTGTCCACTGTATTTAGTAAAGTCCAAGGAAAAAGACTGTAAAATGCTTGTTTTCTAGCTTGGGGTTTATTTATTTATTTATTTCCCTGGATAAAAATAGTGTACAAAGGTGACATTTATTTTATTGTTTGTATTCTCCGAAGACAATAGGGGAAAAGAAAGCAGTCCTCTCTTTGAGGATGGTGTTTCTGAGAGCAGTCATAAACCCAGTAAAAATCCTAAACAGATTAAAAAAAAAATATTAAACAGGTGGAGTGAGACTATGACAGCAAAAGCCGATGATGTGAGAAGCTAATGTGAGGAAGCTGTGGTTCATCACTAATGTAGCTGGTGCTAGGGCACAACTCAAATGCAACCTGAAATTCATCTTCAGCTACAGCACAGGGGGCCTGAGTAGTTTATACAGCAGCACAGGAGAGTGTGAACTGGTGACATGATCTGGCCTCAGTAGTGGCGGCTGGTCCCCAAGGCTGGGTATTGCTTGGCAGGCCTCTCTGTTTTGAAACGGACCACTGCTGCTGCCAGACTTGGTGGTGCAGCTGGGTGACTGTGTCCCTCCCCAGCGGTGGAAGCAGCTGCGCTTGTGGAGTACTGTGGCTCTGACTCCGGGTGCTTGCCTGGCCCATAGTTGAAGGCACCCTTGCTATTTACCATCATTAATGAAATGTAAACCTTGGCAGTGTGGATATTTAGTTGGTAAATTAAAAACTGGTTAAAAAATTGGAGTCTAGTGCTGACTAAAAATAAACTGATTAAAAAACAGAATCTACCAGGACATGCTAATTTGCACATACTAAACAGAAAACATGATTGGAAAGCAAGAGTCCTAAGATGTGAGTTTAATGATTTTTCTTTTACAGATGAGGATCTGATAGTGTTCTTGTCATCTTTAATGTTAATACTAGGACTATTGCATCAACTTAGCAACTTCAGACCTATTATAAAGTGCATTAAACCAATTATAAACCTGATCTCGACACAGACATACTGTCGTCTCTCGCTCTAATTGACTAAATGTGTCAAAGTATGTGGGGTTTTATATGCATATTGAATGAAGTAAAAAAACCTATAGACCAACACATTAAGTAAGCGCATGCCAAGCAACACAAAATAAAGCGATTTTAAGAGTTAAGTGGTTTAGAACGAGGTGGTTTCACTTCATGGGAACCCTAATTATAGTGGTTAATGTTACAACACTAATGTCTTGCTTCAGACTTGAAACAAATGTATTTCCCAGCACCAAGTTAATGCACTAAATGTAATTTATTCCTGATCTTACAAATTCTTAGTCAGGTGTCCATGCTGGGACCTCACAGGAGGACTGCTTACCTTTAGAGAGCAGGGGATGGTGATGTGGGGCAGGTGGGTCAGCCTGTGTGAGTTGGTCTGTATGGCTTGGCAGGGGACAGCCCCTCCAAGGGCTCCGCCTGGAGGCTGGCCTACCTGGGAGAGGTTTGTGAACGTGATGCAAGAGTAGATGAAATCTGTGCACTCCTCTGTCATGATGTAAGTTGTTTGTATAACATTCTCCTTTTTGGCATCGATGCTGGTGAGAGCACCAGGCTGTTCCTTAGGGGTGAAACTTGCTTGGAAATGGAAAACATGGTCTATTATTCATATTTATTACAGCGATGCCTTGTAGACCTGCTGGATGCAGGGCTTAATTCTGAGAGACGCTGCACAGATACTGTAGCAGAAAGTCTTTGATCCAAAGGTTTTGTAGTTTAGATCAATGGGACAAGGGGGCCTGAGGAGGAGGTAGGGTACATGAGCAATATGATGGATGTGCTCATTGTGGCAGTTTCACCAGCTGGGGGATGAGTGAGGTGAGCTTTCTTTGGAAGATGGATAGTTTTTAAGTGTACCTCCCTAGCACAGACCTGTACTGAATTAAACAATAATCAGTGACTTTAAAAAAAGGGTTTATTTAAGAAACATGCTTTCCATTAGCAGATTTTATAATGTTTGTATGAAAACTTCATGTGGAATTTCATGTGTTTGCTACAAAGTCAGTTTGCTAGTCAGTGGAAGTCTGAAAGGGGTAAAATAAGAAGTGATCCCATGTGGGCTAGCTTTGATTTATCCACACATTGTAAATGGCAAGCTAGTCTGCTCTGTTCTTACAGCTGCATGTAGCCTGAGAGATTACTTAATGATTCCTGTTTTGAAATTCTACTCTAGAGTATGTTTTCTGAGACTGTATAAATATAAATCTTCTACAGTGATTTTGCTAGGTATTTAACGGGTTAAGCTACTCTTGATCATTTGCACTGTCTTCTGATGAGCTGTCCTGGTGTTTGTTTTTCTACATTCAGTATACACCCAAACCCTGATTTTGAGGCTCTGCTTTGTGAGTCTTAATTGTACGTTAATTCTCAAAGCCTAGCGAATGGAATATTTATGCTGAATTACACTTTATTTAAAACCAGCAATACTCCTTTACCCCAAATCTAACTTTCTATTGGTCTGCAAATGAAGTTTTAATGCCTTGTGCTTGAAGTGCCATGATACTTCCCCTGAGAGGTTTAGGGATTTGCTACCCCTGTTTGATCTGTTGATGGGCTTTTTTTTTTTTTTTTTTCCCCTGAGGTACAGTGCAAAGGAGGTGTTTTGGGGTTGGGTTCCCCCCCTCCCCACCTCCTCCAAGGTTTTGGGAAGAGTGACTCCAAGGGGAGAGCTGAGGTTTTAGTATACTATATTATTATTTTCCTTATTGTGATTTTCCTTTGTTTTATAGGGAACTCCTTGTAATGTCAGGTTGTCTTGAATAGATTAGCTTTTTATCCTTTCTGATCTTGAAATCCTCTTAAGTATTAGGAGAGCCAGAGTAAATGAGGATCGATTTAAGAGATAAAAAAGGCAAGAATGCCAAGAAGATACTTAACTAAATGTAGAATACCCATATTTGCCTCTTTCCACCTACCTGCCAAAGAGCCTCATTACAGTCATCAAAATGACCATTGCATTGTCATCACTGAATTCCTTGGGACAAATGGTTTTTCCTCTGTTCCTCAAGACAGTTGCTCAAAGGTACAAGTCTGAAGGAAAGTTACTGTAGCTGTTTGCAGAAGATGACTGGATGAAAGACCTGTCATAGATGTAAGGGTTTGAAAGTGGATTTTGACTTGCTGAAGTAATAGATATAAACTAAGCGGCAGCAATCTGTATCAGGAAACTTAGAAAAAATAGTAGACTAGTACTTCCGTAAAATATCCTATCTGTGCAAAGCTTGAAAGAAGAATAGTCTTCTGGTTAACAAGTATATTCTTTATATCTGAAAAGAAGTGCATGTACTTGTGCATAAACAGGCTCAGAGCACGAGTGATCTTGCAGAATAATCTCCAGTCTGAGAAAGCTGGGTTGGCCACAAGCTTCCTGTGCAGCTGCAAGCAAGGGACTTACACTCCTGGGCTGGTACAACAGGATCATGGGTTGAGAGGGAAGTGGGAAGTTCAGATTTTAATGAAGTCTTTTTCTGTTGTAGCCATGTCAGGGTTGATGGGATGATGAGGGAACAAAGACTTGGTTCCCTGTTCTGAGTTCTGTAGTGGTTTGGAAACATAAACCTGTGGGAAGACAAAAGTATGTTTCTCTGCTGGAGGACCAAGGTACTTTCTTGTGATGTACATCTGCTGTGCTGTCTGCTTGCTACACCTCTTCCTTTTCCCTTTGCAGGGCTTTCTCGGGATCTCTGCAGAAGTTTCTTCCAATTTGCGTGTTAGGGCTTTGTTGTACGTTTGTGCACTTACCTAAGTTTAGGGAACATGGCTTTCAAAACTGTTACTCCTGGTTTTCAGACAGGGATGTTACCACTCTGCAACCTCTCTGGTCTCACTTGTCCTGGCTGAACTGATGACATTCATTCAACAGGCCTCTGCCAAAACTTCGTGCTCCGTTCAGCCTCAAACGAGTTCAAATTTATATTCACACTGAAATCCATTCTGTTTACTCTCCGAACCTTTCCTCCTCACTCCTATTCTCTGTTGTTCATTTTAAACGTGACGGTAGTGCTGTCTTCTATCCTCCTACTGTCTTGTGGGTCAGAAAAAGTTTTTGCACAGTGAAGATACAGTATTTGAAGGCTATGGTTAAAATAACCAGTAGATAACTAGTCTCTTCTCACTTAAAAGTACATTGTTTTTCCATCTGTTTGATTTGTGGCATTCAGTGCCTGACTGGCACTTTTTTTTTTTGTCTCTAGAAGGAAAGCCCCATAGACTATTAATTTTTTGGTAGATTTTTCAGTAACAATACAATTTTGATGGTTTTCTCATTTTCAGTCATTTATTTTTAGAATTTAAAAAATTGCTAAATAAAATAATTTCAAAAACCTGACTCCTGAACTAACTAGTGATCAAAACATTGAAGAATGCCATATGGCTCCTACCAGTCTTGATGCTGTTAGATTTCTGAAGAGTATATTCTGTGTTGTTAATAATATTCAATGAAATACTCTCAGGGTGGGAAAATATTTACTGAAATGACTATGAAATATACTTTTCATAGCATTCTAACCCACAATGTTCTAGTCAAAATACTAGGAGTGGAACTTTTGGATTAATTCTTGCACACAGTAGGTTAGAAGAAGATGGGTGCTGGGGCAGATAGAAGTTATGGAGGGAGAGAGGAAGAAGATGCAACAACTGAAGAGTTTGAAGATTAGCAGTGCAAAAATTTTTAATATATCCACTATTCATACAGTGTACAAAATTGGAAGTCCCATTCCAACAGAAAAGGGAAACTGAATTAAAAAAGATTGAATACTGATTGCTCTAAAAGCCTTCAGTGTAATTTATATGAAATCAGATGGTTCAAAGCTTATATATAGGGATAAGGAGTATGGCTGTGTTGTTTAAGTCAGGGTAATTTCAATTCATACTTGCAATGAAGTTGTCCTAATATCCAAATGGTTAAAATGTGCTATCTTATGTCATGGGGACAGGGGAGGAAATTGATTCTTCAGAATTCAATGCTGTAAAGCTCTGATATAGCTAGTAAGCAAGTTGCTGTAAATAGATGAGCATATACTGGTTTTGGTAGGACATAGGAACAAGGCTGAAACTTCAGTTCTGTCCCCTTCACATAAGTGGGGCCATGTGCAAGTTCTGGAGTCTTTGTTGTCAAAGCAAGGCAAGGCATAAAGAAAATAAAAGCCCAGATGATGACTGATCTAATTTACTCATTAGAAGGACTTGGTTTATGGATATAGAAGTGAAAAATGAGCAAATATATGAGCAAAAATCCCACAGTCCTTCCAACTGTCAGGTGAAAGTGACTGACTGAACCAAAAGTTGCAGGAGCTGATGAGACAGCTGCTGGTTTTTGGTTCATGCGGCTTTTGATGGTAGCAAGTAAGAGCAAGAAAATGTGTTTTCACATTTGACTGTTCTAACAACTTAATTAGGACTTCTTCTAATCTTTTGACACTTGCAATACTTTTTTTTTTTTATATTGGATTGTCTCTGAAGAAAAAAGCAGTCTGTGTATACGTGCTGGCATTGTTTTGATTAACTTTTGTCCTTGAATGCATGAGTATTTAAGGTTCCAAGATTTTTATGCAAGCTTTTCTCCGTAAGTGAAAGCAGAGATCTTCGTAGATAGTATCCCACAGAAATGACATTTAAAAGTGAAAACCACACACAAACTCATATGAATGTTTGGGATTTTAATGACAGTATTTTAGTTTTGTCTATAACCGAACTGTGTAAGGTTTAGATTATTTTAATGGACTGTTTTTAGAAGTATCTGTGGCTTATTCTGTCAGCTGCTATGTGTATGTTGGATCAGTAAGAAACAATTTAACATACTTGTGAATGTTAGAGTCTCTTTTCTGTTATTAGCCTTGCATTGGTTTGCAAATCTGTTGTCAGTATTTAAATAAATTCTGAATTATAATTAAATAATTTAAAGTCACTGGATGTATCAATGCATGACTAGTTTTAAGGGTACAGTACTGTGCTTTCAGTTGAGTTTGGAAAGTCTGAAATTTCATTGGAACTCTTCTAGTGGGAATAAAGTGCAGATCTGAAAAAAAATAGTTCATATTCTTAGAGAAGATCTTCCCAATGGTAAGTTGAGTGCTCTTAGAGAAATTTCAGGTTCTTCTGGAATAAAATGCTCTCTTCAAATATTGGTCCTTTGAAAGGTTCCTGTGTGATAGTAACACTAACTGAAATAGCAAAGGCATGAAAAAACTGAAATACATTAAATGTTCAACTTTCTTATAATGAACATGAGCTAATCTTCCTACGTTAAATTTACAGCTATTAATCTAGCAAAAATAGTTGCCTAATACAATGATTTTGAGCTGGTAGCCTGCTGACAGAGGTTTTTTTTTATTCCTTGAAAGGAAAGCTTCTGTTAGCTAGCCTAGCTTATTGGAATGGTTTGTTGTTTCTAAATGTGAAAGCTGGTTGGTCAAATCAAAGTCTGAGTAGTGGTGAATTTATTTTTAAGTGTTGTGGGTTCGTTTTGCAGTCTTTTGTTTCTGCAAAGGATAAGCGTGGGCAGCTGCAATACAGTTATCTCCCAATCCATGTTTCTTCAATTTCAGAATTTGACTTGAAGAGATCATTGTAGGGCCTGTACTTATTTTCTGTCACTGTGTTTCTTTGCTCCCAGGTCTTTGCCTTCAAGGTTGTTATCCTAATTTTGAGGGTCCCTTGTTTTAATCTTAAAGCCCTATCCTAATTCCTACCTCTCGTCTCATTCAGCCTAGAAACTCAAGCCTCCCACCAATTTCTGCTGTGGTTGTGGAGTGCTTGTAAAAATCACTTTTCAAGAGGAGACTGATGAACCTTTTGAAGGCCATCATGATGCTTTGGATAAGAATTTGTTTTGATAATTGAAAAAAAATGGATATATATATATATATATGTGGCTGCATTATTTAATTACAAAATCACAGCTATCCTTTGGTATAGTAGGGACTACTGGAAATAAAGCAGTTATTGCTTGGGGGAGAAAAGACAACTTGAAAGAAGACTTGCAAAGGCTAGCACTTAATTGCCACAGTAACTTTGAATATATAAAATATTCTCTGTCCTAAACAGGAAAAAGATTTTATTGCACAATAGTGAAACTGCTGTTATGAGAACTTCACAAAAGTGGTCATAAAACACGTTTTTATTGATGCTACCATGTACCACTAGTCTAGACAAATGGCCTTCCCCACCCTGATACTGCATTTATTGCTTAGGAGTGTCACTTACAATAAGAAGCTGTCTTTGTCCTTGATGACTAGCATTGCAGGTCTGTTCCCATGTGGTACCTTAATCATGTTATGTTTTATTTGTTTGCAGGGTAGCCCTAGTTCCTTGAGAGTGCACCAGATACTGGATGCTTGTGGAAAACCATGGCAGCTGATGATAAAGTTGCCATTTTAACCGATGATGAAGAAGAACAGAAGCGAAAGTATGTGCTTGCTGATCCTTTCAATGGCATTTCCAAGGATCAAGACTTGCCACCCCATAATGAATCCCCTTCAACAGAGACAACCACTGTCCCAGATGAAGAGCTCGATTGGTTAGAAAAGCACTGCGTCAAAATAAACAATGATCTTCTGATCTCAAAGGTCTTTTATTTTTTCTTCTATTCTGCATATGGCTCGCTCTACCCCTTGCTGCCTGTGTATTACAAGCAGCTGGGTATGTCACCCAGTCAGAGCGGACTTCTGGTGGGCATCAGATACTTTATTGAGTTTTGCAGTGCTCCCTTCTGGGGAGTGGTGGCAGATCGCTTCAAGAAAGGGAAGATTGTCCTCCTCTTTTCACTTTTATGCTGGGTTTTATTTAACCTGGGGATTGGATTTGTTAGACCAGCCACCTTAAGATGCGTACCAAAGGGCCTTCCCCCAGCCCATCCCACCAATGCAAGCAGCCTTTTAACAACAGTTTTGCAAAACACCTCGGTGTCTCCTCTGCTAACCACAGTGAGTACTGCATCCCCAAAAGTTCGTGGGAAGAGAGACACTTCCAACCCGGTCACTTTGGAAACAACAGGGACAGCTAATCCTGAAGTTACATTCCTGTTACCTACAGAGAGCAATGATGTAGAGTTTGTCTTGGAAAACAGTACCTATTTTATTTTGAAAAACACCACCACTAGCCCAGTCTTGCAAGGAAATGTGACTCCGAGTACCACCCCAGCTACCATCACCACAAAGCCGATGCCTTCTGACCAAGCTGTGCTCGTTTATGATCAACAAGAAGTAGAAGCTATCTTTCTACTCATTCTGCTGGTTGTCATAATAGGGGAATTTTTCAGTGCTTCCTCTGTTACTATTGTGGACACTGTAACTCTGCAGTACCTTGGCAAACACAGGGACCGGTATGGATTGCAGCGTATGTGGGGGTCTCTGGGCTGGGGGTTAGCCATGCTCTCTGTGGGAATTGGCATTGACTATACCCATACAGAAGTTGGCATTGAAGGTCAAGGATGTAAAGCTCCGGAGTACAAGAACTACAGGATAGTTTTCATCGTTTTTGGTGTTCTGATGACAATGGCATTAATTGTGGCCACCCAGTTTCGATTTCATTATGCACACTTCAAGCAAGATGAAAATAAGAGAAAAGAGGTAGAAATCTCACAGGTGGACAGAAGCGCCTCCAATGAATCGTCCGATAACACTCCTACCAGTATGAGCCAGTCGCAGTCTTTCAGTTTTTGGGATCTTATAAAACTGCTGTGTAGTATCCAGTATGGCTCGGTCCTCTTTGTGGCGTGGTTCATGGGGTTTGGATATGGCTTTGTGTTCACCTTTCTTTACTGGCACTTGGAAGACCTGAATGGCACCACCACTCTCTTTGGCGTTTGTTCTGTGCTCAGTCATGTGTCTGAGCTGACTGCCTACTTCTTCAGCCACAAGCTGATAGAATTGGTTGGTCATATCAGGTAAGATGTTAGCAATCATTAAAGTGCTATACAAAGCCCATTGAATTTCAGGCATAGCCTTGTGTTAAAAAGTGAAAATCAAGCTAATCCTTTTATTTTTAAATTCCAGGTCCTGCTCAGTTATGTGGCTTGTCTGATAGAGTTGTTTATTACTATTTTAAGAGCTGAAAATCCTCTGAAGTGCTTCCTTTGCATTTGAGTTGCATGTTAGTACATGCATTATGCCTGGCACCATAACCTTTTGCAGATGGTTCCAGAAGACATCCTGGTTCACTGATGCAAAGCTCTGTTAAGAGATCTTTACAAATCACCACCCACTCAAGGACTGTCTGTTTTGTCATGTGAATATAATTAATTTTACAATTTTTTTTCCTGTGAGTAGCAACGTTCTGGAAACCTCTTTATCCTGCTTCTCCTTGTGGGGGGCAGTTCTTTGCCCCCACAGTAGCCTAGAAAGATGTCACTTGCACACTGAGAGGGGAGGAGGATGAGATGAAGAAGTGAGGTGAGCACCTCCTGTGCACATGGCCTCGTAATCGGATGCTGGGTGTTGGCAGAATGAGGTTGCAGCCTGGTAGTGTCGCTTACCAGTTCAGTTCCTTTAGTTGCAACTCTGTGTGTTAGCTATTGAAGAGAGATGGCTGTGCAGGGCTTTTCCTCTAGTTTTTGCCCTGTGCAAGTGAAACTGACTATTCCAGCATGTTAGTGAACACTGTTTTCCACCAAATTCACAACTGACTTAATTTTCACATATTCTAAATCCCTTCACTACTCTTTGGAAAAAGCTCAGGGGAGGAGAGATAAGGGGGAATCTGAGTTAATGAAGTTGTAAAGGGTTTTTTTTATATTTACTCAGGTACTCTGTGCAACTGAGCACAGAGGTCTGTGTGCTGTTAGCATTATGTCCTTTCCAAATGCCCTGTTTATAATCATACAGTCATTGAGATGTTAAGTATTTTTAAGCTGTCTGCACTGTTCTTCTTGTGCATTCTGTTCTGTGGTTTTGCTCTTTGGTTTTTTGTTTTGCTTTTATTGGGATGAATATTTTGATTCATTTGACCTCTACTAAACATGTTGGAGATGCTTAGCACAGTACTTTGAGACATAACTTAAAATGTGGGTTTTTTTCTTCCTTTAAACTGAGGAGGATCTCTTTACTTTGAGTCAGTCTTTTATTTGCTGAATTCGACAATAATTAGTACGAGAAAATATGACACCTTGCATGCAAAGACTGGAGGAAGCATGTGATGATGGAGCAGTGGTCAGAACAGATCGCAGTCTTGATAGCTAAAAATAGCTTGGGTATGCTCTTTCAATGTGTATTGTTATAGTACAGAATTCAGGCTTAGATTTCAGCTAGAGGAAGAAGAAAAAACAAAGAATGCTAGGCTTGTGAATAAGATGAAATACAAGGGGACAGAAGCATTGGCCAGTAAAAATGAAAGATTATGTAGAGGATTAACTCTTTTTTTTTTTTTTTTTTTTTTTTTTACTGTTGAGCCTATGAAGCCAAGATTGGATCAAGATTAAGTTGTTTAAACCCTAGCTCCTATTTGCAATAAAACAACATTCTTTATACCTACACCTGGGATATGCACATTAGTCATATTTTAATGTTATCTAATGCTTACTTGTATTTAGTCATCACAGTTTATGAGATGTCTCCTTGTGGTTGCCTTTCTTCTTGTACTTTTTGAACTTTGTATAATGCATGGTTTGTTCAAGAGGAGGCAAATTTATTGTTTTATTTTTTTAAAGAGGAATGTATAGGAGCTGATAGCTCATATTATTTGATAGTTCTGCGTATGTCTGCTGTCTTATAGTACAGATACTAATTCTCCCATTAATAAGAACCAAGAGCCTCCAACTATATACCCTGCTTGAAACCATCTTAGCCAGAAGCATTAGGGATTAGTATTTTTTTTTTAATATCTCAAAATTCCTTTCTTCTGGGTTGTTAGACTCCTAGATGTAGACAGTCTTTCTGCAGTATTTATTTGAACATTATCATTCAGTCTTTCATTCCTGTCCTAATTCTTTCAAGACAGGCATCAGTACCAGAATGGCATGCACTGTCACAGTAGCAGGAATAAAAGTTACTCACTGTCCTTTGTAGAACTAAAAGAAGACAGGCTTTACACCCTTGTCAGACAGAAGGCAGTTTTTCTTTTCTAGCCTTGAAAAGCTTTCTGTTTCAAGCATGGTACATACATGTTGGCATGTAAGACCCTTACAATGTTTGAAACCCATTCTGTTTTCACAGAGGTTTTTTTTAACTAATACTCAAATTATTGTCCAAGCATTTTAAGCATGACCATACTAAACATGTGCTGACTAAAACACCTGATTTCTGATTTCATTGGCTTTACTGTTCATACACATGTGCACTGCATGTGTGCATGTTATACATGCTGCTAGCGTTTCTAACATTGCATATTAGCAGGACACTAGATGAACCTGGAGTAATGACAGTCATCGGTTCAGCTAGAAAGCTATTCTGTGATTGTACAGATTTATGAGGGGAGGGAATATTGCAGATGTTAGGGTATTTTTTGCCTTGCCTCCTCCAGCTACCTTCTGACAGATGGCAGAGTAGATTTTAATTTAAAAGTAAACTAAAGAGTTAAAACAAAGTAAGTCATCAGAAATTGTGGTGAAGGCCACAAATTCTTTGAGAGGATATTGCAATGGAAAAGCATACAAAACTGGCTATCAAATATTTAGACACCATTGTTGAATGGTATCCTGTGTAGAAGCACTCATAACTGCCATTGAGTTTAGGAAGATGATGTTAATCTCTGAAAATAACCTCCTACTTGAGGTTAAGCTTGAATGTGTTTGACCACAATTCCAGCATGTGAGGTTTTTATAGGAAGCGGAGACTGGTAGTCATGGCTGTAAACAGCTTGTCTCCTTAACATAATGTCGTGGTTTAGGGCCAGCGAGCAACTAACACCACGCAGCCACTCACCCCTTCCCCCACCCCAAGTGGGATGGGGGAGAAAATCGGGGAAAAAAAAGTAAAAACTCATGGGTTGAGATAAGAACAGTTTAATAGTACAGAAAAGAAGAAAGTA
>JANZLQ010000001.1:18694033-18726248 GCA_026212715.1 Elanus axillaris
ACTGAACTCAAAACACAGCACTGTACCAGCTACTAGGAAGACACTTAACTCTATCCCAGCTGAAACCAGGACACATAAACATAGATTTAGTGTTTTAAACGTTTAACCTGTAAGTTGAATATGGTGTCTTTGTGGATACTGCATACAGGGTTCATAAGGAACATCCATTTACATTTTCCATTTAGGTGTGATAAAGACCCTGTGATTATTATAAATACATTTTTTAAATGACTCTGTAAATACACAGAAGTTCTCATGTGTCGTACCCCCCCCAAAAGCATAATTACAGAAATCTTCATAAACTGTAATTTACCTGAAACTCTGTACATATTCTAACAAATTAAAAGGTGGAACCTGACTTAAATTGCTGCTCTTAAACTCTGAATCCAAATCTTCCTGCAAGAGTGTAACATGGCAGAAATGCACAAGTAGCCAAGTGTGTTAGTGATTATGGAAAAACTAGGAAGCAGGAGACCTCTTCACATCTCTGGTCTGGCTATGATCGGGAGCAACTGAAATGGTAAGAAAGTTCTCACAGGCAAAGTTTTTGCGAGACAAAAGTGAAATTAAGCTGGCAAGAACTGGTCCTAAACAGCTGTGTGCATCTGTACTGCTGATGAGGAAAAACAAGTATATGGTGAGGTGATTCCTTTGTATCCCCAAGAGTGTGCATCACCTTGGGCCTTACTAGTAGGGGAACGAAGAGAAGACTCTACAGACCTTGTATGTTCGCTTACTTTTTGTGGCAAATGTGTCCTAATACACTTTAGAAATGTGACTGTACATAAGAATTACATTAAGTTGTGGGTATGAAAGGAACTAAGTTATTTATTTGGAACAGAAGGCATTAATTAAAGGCAGAGATGAAATTTATGATGCATGGTGCAAATAACAGGTTTCTTCTCTTTATTGTATAATAATGAACTTTTTCATAGCTTCCCATGTTTTCTCCAATGAATGCTTGGACTTGCGTTGCCTAAAGGCAGCTTAAGCCAGTGATTCGCAGACCTCACATGTATGTGGAAGCAATACAGTTTGGTCTGATGTGTGATTTGGAGGGGGGGGAGCTTCCTGCAACCTTACCCAACTTGTTGAAAGTAAAATATATTGTCTTCTGTAAATCCATGTTGTTGTGAAATGCACAGGCCTGTCTTCATAATTTTGAATGTTTTTTGCTATCACTGACATGATGGAAACTATGGTACCGATTTTTTTAGCTGTCAACATGTATATTTGGAGACCCCAAATGTTAACAGGATGCTGCATTTTTATGATTGCATCTCACTCTAGATTTTTCAGTGGCTATGTACCATTTAATTAAACCTGGGTCCACTTTTGTAGAATAACTAACTAAAAAAGCAGCACAAAGAATAACGAGCCCTTTTACAGTGTCTATGCTTACACCTTAATTATCAATTGCATTTATTTCACTTGTGCCCAACCAGGGGTCAACCAAGAAGCCATGTTTGGACAATAAATTATTTTTGTCCCTGAAAAAAAAATCTTTAAAGGTTGCAATACAGCATCTTTTCTCAAGCTAAAAACATGTTTTGAATTAAGTCTTTGTTTCCTAAGATCCTTCTAAAAAAAAAAAAAAAAAAGAGAAAGATAGCAGGATGAATAAGCACCCCAGAAGTAAGCTAAGCTAAATCTGAAAACTGGAAGGGAAAAGTCATCAGGTTAAACATGCAGTGGGAAATGCACTGCACAAATAGTCTTTGTGCTTCATTGTTTGAAAACTGTTACAAGACCATTTTTTTCCTCTTCATTCAGAGATGCAGCATCTGCTGCTTTTCAACAGGATGGTTAAGTTTTATCCTGAGGCTTGTTGTTATGAACCATATTGGTTCAGTGGGATGTGTTTTTAGAGTAGTTCTGAGCAGTTTGCAGATACTGGGACTATAAACTTATATTAATGGGGGTAAAATTAATTAATCTAATAGAAACCTGCAGCAGGCTTACATTAAAATGGCAGAATGAATCTCTGAATGATTAGAAAAGATTGTTTGGAAGGGATGTTGAATGTGCTTAGAAATGATCTCTCTGAAGTATAATCTTGTGTAGAGTGTGACATGGAACTACAGGGCTTATTTAAGAGCTCTGTGGATCTGTCGTCCCTTTAATTTTTTTTTCCATTAGGATTTTGAAGAGAGTCTTAACTTTATCCTTGGTTTGAATATGTGTTGGGAGTGGGCAAGAGGAGGGTTTTATGTTTGGGTGTTGAGCAAATGCTTTAGACTGACAAACTGTTTGTACACCTGCAAATTATTTCTGAGGCAGTAAGCTACATTATAACATACCAAAGTGCAAACTATCCTGACTTCTCTTTTCCTTACTTCCTTTAGAGTGCTTTATATTGGTCTTGCCTGTAATACAGCTCGGTACATTTATATCTCGTACCTGGAAAATGCCTGGACTGTTCTTCCGATGGAAGTACTTCAAGGTAAGACAGTGCAGTAATGCCCTTCCAGTATAAGATCAAGTGCTTACATTTATCTTCTTTTCAAGTGAACTGTGATTAAGTAAAAATCTGGTATCTCTCTATTTTTTTTACCACAAATATCCCAGAAGACCCAGGTCCATAAAGCATTATTGTTTATCTTGGGAAATATTTGATGTCAAAAGGGTGGGTTTGCATTTGATTGTGCACAGTTCTCTGTTTATTCATACAGAACTGTGCGAGGCCAACACACCCTTTAGCTAAACAAAGAGACAGAAGCACGTGGCTGGTACACACCTCCTGCAAATCCTGTTTGGTGGTAAATGTGAACTTCATTAAATGCAAAGGTCATGGTTCTTGAAAGGATGCTGTAAAAAAGAAAAAGAACATAGGCTGGGTCATTCTGTCTCTTAAAATATTTTGTAGCTTTTCAGTGGTATTATTTGATCAATACCTTTAAACTACAGGATTAATTTTTTTAATAGCTAGAAGGGAATTTCTTTCAATAGCTTTGTCTGTGCTAATAGAGCTTCTTTTTAAGATACTTGCCCTTTAACTAATTTAATTAGAAGGACAGAGGTTATTTATTAAAAGTAATTTGAGCCCTGTTTTCAAGTTGTGTTGTCAAACAAGTCAGTAAGACCTTCATTGAACATTACAGTATAAATAGTTCTGACTTAGATTTTACCACTTTTGTTTGCATCTTTGTAGCAGGTACCACTTGTCAAAACCAGGAAAAGTCTAAACTATTTTGTTTTCTGTTTCTTCAGTATTTGAAGAATACTGAAGTATTTGGGTTTGTAAACTTGCAAGAGGATGGTTAATTTAAATGCAGAAAATATTTTCCCTGTCTTTAAAAAAAATTGTACCATCTTTGGTAAAGCCAGTGTTTTGGATTTATACAATACTACTTAGAAATTTTTTCACAGACTATACTTAGAAGTTTTATTCTTCTATGTGCAGCATAATTTGAATTTGCATTAACTTTTTCTACTATATTTACACAAATCTTTTTAAGATAGATTTTTAACTTGAGTTATAAAATGCCATTGGAGAGCACTGTGTATGTAGATCTTTGCATATACGTAGAGATTTGTTTGTGTCCTGGTTCCTTAGCTCCCTGCTAACAGAAACAGTTTATTGTATTAAAACTGCCCCAACAGCAAGTTTCTGAATTTTGTTATTTAAAAAACCCTAAACCACAACTATTGAATTCATACTTCATTGTGCATACGAAGTGTTAAAATATGAAAATGTTACAAAGAACCTGAAGAATGCGTATGTGTTGCCTGCTTAAACATTTATGGGGAACAAATGATGAATACAAAGCTTTGGATATTACCTTCTAGGTAATCCTGTTTTAAAAGACACCTCAACTCAAAATACAGGAAAAAAACCCCAACTTGTGTCTCAACAATACAGCCATAAGTCTGTGCCCAGAAGCATCCTATAGTCATGGCTGAGAAAGAAATTTATTTTGCTTTTAATCTCGTTTTTATTCAGCTGAATTTCAATATGAATTGCTTAATACATAAGGTTGCTTTTACAGCAAGGCTGTGAGGGAGCCGTTTTCCTGGTTTTTTTTTGTGTGGTGTAATCTTGAGTAATTGAGACTTAAAGAAAAAACTAAGGACCTTCAAAATAATACTTTCTCATAAATTTACTTGTCAGGCTTTCTCTGTATCCAGCCACTCCTGAATCATGTACATTTGGGTTAATCTTGCTGTTCGCAGTTACTTATAGTCAACAAATGAGAAAGTTAAAAACAAACCAAACCACACAGACACACAACCCCTCCCTGCTGTGAAAGACTCTTCGTGTTCTACATACACTTTTCAGCCTGCATCTAACATGCTTTATTAGTGTCCATGAAGTCCATAGGTACACTAGATATGTATCTAATTACTGCCACTACATTTGTTACATTCCAGTAATCTCATTCTGTGTTGCTGAATGGGAGATGAAGTACTTTTTATAAGTATTGTTGACCCACCCCACACAGCCCCTTTATTCTTTTCCCCTCCTTGCTCTTACTGGTTTTAATCCCTTCTTGATTCATTATTTATTTTTCAGCAGTTACCAAATCCTGTTTCTTTGGGCTCTGCTTTCTTTCCTCCATATCCACTGAATCTGTTGGTAGGGATAAGGGGTGAGACCTTAATGAAATTTGGTGAGGTGGAAGCTCTTAGTTTTAAGTGAGTTTGTTGACAGGTAAGAGTTGTAACTGCTTTGCGTATGTACGGATTAAGAGTATTTAAAAACATAAAAAGAGTAGATTGTGCAGAACATGGGTACCGTGTGGGCCACATGACTGCATTAAGTTGATAGGTCTTTTAAATCCCTTAGTGAAGTACTTGTTATAATTGTACATGCCTCTTTTTCCAGGAAGCTGTCAAATTCTGTGTAAATTCCAGTTCTATCAGCTGGAGAGAGGTTTTAAGGTCAACAACAGTTTCAGCTGCCTTTTGTAAAGAATTTATTTTTCTTTTTAATAAGTTTCTGCAATACAAGGAGGATTATTCCCATGTGTTGTGCTGAGGGGCATGAAGAAATTTCTGGAAGATGACTCTGCAAACTGCATCTATTGATTGTAATTAGACCCATGCTGTGTTTCAGTTGCTGTCAGTAACTGGGATGGGGAGGACTCTTTAAATGCATTGCACTCTCAAAGGATTAAATGAGGAGATTTAAACTTACTTCTTAATTTAGAGTTTTGAATCCATATGCTGTATTGACTTGTCCATGCAATGTATGAAAATAAGAGCTTCAGCTGAATCTTTAATAACTGAAAATTTCAAGACATCCTCATAGGCAAATGTGTGTAATACATATATATGTCCTCACTCTGTGAACGTGCAAGCAATCTTGTTCATTTTGCACTTAGATTAAGTTTTGATATGCTAGTTAGCTGCAACTTACTGTTCCAAAGTGATGGTCCAAATTCTCTGGTAACAGCTATGCTAGCTCACCAATTTGCGTAACAGGTATTTTCTGAATTACAAAACTATATCAATAACCTGAAAGTAGTCTATTTTCACTTGGCAGTTATCCAGCAAACTCCAAAACAAGTACTATGCTAAGAAGTTACTCCTACTGATGCTCCAGCAACACAGTTATGTCTAGAGAGCAAAAAGCTTGGGTCTTTAACTGGCAATAATTAGGATGTATCTCTTTTGAAATTAATTTGGCTCCCCAAATCATCAGCTCTTGGTTTACATGTAAATTATCCAAAGTTTGCTAAACATTATTATTCTGAGTGTAATTCTAGGGTTGTTACGCTTGTTGGAATTATGGTCCAGTTGGAATTATGGTCCAGATAGTGAAATGGTGGTTACTGGTTTTAGCAAATAATGTCACAACATATATATTGTGAACAACTTTTTTTTTAAAAGAATTGTAGTTAGCAGTAAGCCAGACTAGACTTCTTACATAAGTTGTTGTAAAAACTGTTCTAAATAGTCACTGTTGTATAAATAATTATAATAAAGATCACATTAGTAATGTATACATACAAAAAAAAAAAAAAAGCCCGTACCTTTAAAGGCAGGTGAAATAAACTGGTATTTAAAGGTATGGATTTGTTTTCAGAGGAACTCAGAACGTTGTGTTCTATCTGGATTGCCTAGTAAAGATGAAAACATCCAAGAACCTGTTGGTTAACTTATGGCCTTTTGTTTTCAAATAAATACAGTGGTATTGTGCTTCATGGTTCAAATAATTTTTGATGTGTTTTTGATTTGCCTGGCTTTAAAACTTGACTTACTCTTTAACAGCTGATAAAACTGAGTGTTTTACATTAATTGATATCCTTTATAAAACAAAAACACATTATCTATATTAGATTAGCATTGCTTTGTTATTGGAACAGTTCTTGGCTGCTATTTTCAATGCATACATGGGTTTGCATTAAAAAGAAGTAGATATTCAGTGGTTTTTAAAACTGAACTTTTTGCATGGAAAATCTGTGAGGTTTAAAGCTTTAAACTGTAAATGGTAAGGTAAAATATACTTATCCTAATGTAAGCTTTTTATTTTTCAGCAAGGTGATATACTATTACCAAAACAAGTTCTACAATGTATAAAGGTGGCCTTTACAAACCCAGAGTTTGAGAAATTTTTATTTAGATTTGGAATGAAATTGAACTGTACAGCCTTATGGACATCTAACATGGCTATACCAGAACTGGATCAATTCCATATGGTGCTATTTATCATTTTACAACTAAGCGAAATCCAAGTTATTCTGTGAGCATGTTACAAAATCATGTGTTTTCTTGCTCTTATGAGTCTACAGCCTAAATGCCTAAGTAATTATTGAGTGTCCAACTGTTCATTAATAATGAAGTCAAGTGTAGAGGACAGAAACATGTTGACTGAATTATCTGTTGTGCCAATATTTTTTTTAAAACCGAGGCAGTACTGCTTAGACATTGGTAAGCTGTGATGACTATTTTTAATACCACTCAAATAAGAAAAAAATATTCCCACTCAATCTGAGAGTGGCAAAATAGTTCAGGCTTATTTAATGTATGATGAGCTACAAAACCGTTTTGTTTTTCCAACTTCTCCCCAACCCTGCCTTTTCCTGTCCTGTTCTTCCCTACTCCACAAAAAACCCAAGCTCAAAGGCGAGGGCTCCACCTGCAGCCTGTGTCTGCATGCTGATGGTTATTCACTGTCTTTCCCTTTAGCTGTCCTTCTGCAGTAGGAAAAGGTGTTCATAACCTTGAATCTACAAGGCACGTGCCAGAATGAGACTTTCAAAATCTCTGCTGGAGAGCTGGGGCTGTCTGGGATACATGGCCGCTGTTTACAGCAATGAGAACCTCTGCTGTGCTTGGTCCCTGGGGCGGGAGTGGGTGAATTGCGAGGCAGCAGCAGCGCACGGCAGTGCCTACGCATGATGCAGTCATAGCAGGAGGAAGGGCATGGTGACTCTGCCTCTAAACAGCAGGTGTGAAAATCGGCATCTTTGGCCTACCCTGAGGAGCATGTGTGCTTTTCCCCTCCAGACCATTCAGTGCTAAATTCAGAACATGTTGGTATTGAGTCCAGAAGGAGTTTGCTTGGAGGCAGTTGGTTCTTGGGGGGAGTGAGAAGGGCAGGAAGGGATTAATTCTTCCTTCTGAAATTACATGGATATCTCTGGTATTGTTTGGATTTTATGACCTTTGTACTGCCTTCATTGTGGCAGTAAGGAAACTGCTGCGAGGCATCAATGCTTTAATTGACTGCAGTTCACAAAGTCAGGACTGTATTTCAAAGGCCCCAGGTCGTTCTCAGAGGGACAAGGAATCTGGCAGAGAGACTGTTAAGGCACTTTTATTTAGTCTTCCTGGGGACTGTGTCTCAAGAAGAGAAGTGAGGTCATCTTAGAGGGAGAAAGAGCTATTGACAGACTCTGCAGAAGGAGTCATCATGTCTCCCTGTGGCTTGGTTGCCAGTATCACATTACCAAAAGCTGATTTGTACTTCACAGACATTTGTCAGTGAAGGGATTTTGTTGTTTTTCTCCAATGCATGCTCCAACTGATGAGTGCAGTTGCTCTGATGTTGTGTTAGTACACTCTGGACCCTGTACTCTTCACAATGTTTCATCTCTCTAGGTGTCACGCATGCGGCTATATGGGCAGCTTGTATTTCATATCTTAGCGCAGCAGTGCCTCCAGAGCTGAGAACATCAGCCCAGGGAATCCTGCAAGGTCTCCACTTGGGTCTGGGCAGAGGATGCGGAGCTATGGTTGGTGGGGTTTTGGTCAATTACTTTGGTAAGCAAAAATTGTATTGAAGATTTTTTGTTTTATTTATTGAAGTTCTGGTTTTACTGAACTACCAGCTTTAAACTTATTTATACTTAAGGTATTATTATGTTTTAAAGAGTAATGCACTTTGTATAAAACATGGAATCATAGAACTGCTCAGACTGGGAGGGACCTCAGGAGACCTCCAGTCCAGGCCCATGATCAAAGCAAGGTTAGCACTGAATTCAGACAAGGTTGGTTATGGCTTTGTCCTGTCAGTGTTATAGATGGAATAAGTATGTTATGCCTAGATATTTTTAGTAGTGTGTGAGCAAATCTCCAACCTGATCCTTAAGTAAGATGAATGAATCCTTTGTGAGAGAAGAGATTGCTACTATGCAGCCTCTCGATGAGCAAATGAGCATCTAATTATTTAGTTAAAAATCCTTTGCAAAGCCTGTTGAAGAAGTGATGGGGGAGGAAAATGTAATGAAACAAGCTAATAAGAGTCTACATGGGACAATACATATCCAAGGAGCGTATAATGCTGACTCATCTTGTATTACTTCATTAAGTAAGTAGACTCTCAGTTTTAAAAAAAAAAAAAAAATCTCATTACAGGTCCTGCTGCCACATTCAGAGGAATAGGGATGGCTTGTTTAGTGATTCTTCTTTTGTTTGCACTGATCCAATGGCTGTTGGTTCCTGATGAAGAAGAAGGTAAATATTCATGTCACTGTGACACTACAGAATTAGAGCTAGTGAAAAAAGGTATCTCAGAAGCTGCTCCCTGCAGCTTTTATTTTGTATGTTTGGTGACTTGACTCAGATTTTTACAAAACTGTTTTCAAGTGAGAAGTTTTTTCCTGAACAATGATAGAAATTGAGGTGATGTGTTCCTGTTGTAGGAAGGGCAGCATTGCGTTCGTGGATGCTGATAGGAGGAAAGCATAACATATTTTATTACCTGTACATCCTCTCAGTTCTGGGAATCCCTTTGGTTAGTCTTAACAGCTATAGTGAGTCACTTCATTTCATCTGTTCTTTAAGGACACCTTGACCACTGCATGCTCTCATATTCTACTAGTCCAAGCCACCTCTGCCAGAAATTGTAGAGAGGGCTTCAGAGGACACAAACTTTTATGCCTTAGCTCTGTTCTGGTACCCGAGAAATCTCCCCTCAGGTGGAACTTGAACTGTTTCATCTCTACCTTTATTAATATAAGGGCTAACCAGAAATTAAATGCTTAATGCAAAGGCAAGGATTTAGCATAAATCTAATTCTTACAAAGACAGTAAAACTATGGCAAATTCTGAGAAGTCATGAATTTTTGAGCTGCTTTTTACCCAAATGTTACTTGCCAATATGAGCTTTGAGTATGAAATGAAAGTTAGTTTTCTTTAGCTGGGATATTAAATTAATTGTCCTTGACTAGTTATCAAGTTGCCTGTACTGAACTGTTCAAATATTTATTTTGTTAGAATTTCCTTCACCTCTCTTCAAAAGATAATGGCAAAAAATGGAAAGGTGAAAAGGATATTTGCTGCTTTAGTTTCCCATCAACTTTTGGTTAATTACACATGAACCTACAATAGTTTGTTTTTAATGGCCTTATTTCATTTAGTTTGTTTCAGTCTTTGGTTTTCATTTTATACGCACTACCCACCTTAAAAGCTTGTATCCTAATTTTAAGCATGGCAGTAACTAGGTTGCTTTTAACAAGACCAGCTGGGTGAGTAAAACTAAGCATGTGGTCAAGTGCGTGCAGGGTTAGTTTCTTCATTTCCTCAGTACTAGAGAACATTCAGCTATTGCTTAAAATATCCAGTATGATCTAAGAGTCTGTAAACAAAATATGATTTTATAATTTTGAAAAAAGATCTTTTTAATCAGTAAAATATTTCTACTCAGAAAAAGTATTTTCTCAAAATTTACAGAATGAGTTATTTACAGACTTGTAGAGAACATATAGCTATTACTTAAAATATCCAACAGTTTCTAACAATCTCTTTAATTACTTTTTGTATATAAATACTCTGGCTCTTCAAGTTTGTAAGGCACATTGTGCGGGCCATGACAGTCATTTTAGGGGTGACATTTCAAGACAGTTGTGAAAACTACTTAAGATTGTCAGAAGACCTTAGAGGTAATGGTCTGTTTGGAGGATTTCTTCCTTTACCTGAAACTGACAGATATTTTGTCTCCTCCAGTGTGTCACTCTAACCTTGTTCTTTTCTTACTAACTGCATAACTCCTTAGTAACTATGGAAGGATGGTTTATTTCTTAAACAGAAAAAGGTGGTGAAGATGTGAAAAAACTTCTTTAAATCAGTAAGCTTAGAAATTTTAAGATCAGAAATGGCTGTTCTGATGTAGGCCATGCAACTTCACTGAATGGTTCCTGTGTTTAGTTATGAGTATGAGTGAGTTGTAAGATGCAGGCTTTATGCAGAGAAAGAAGTTTGCCACAAGTCTAGAAGACTTATTTTCAATTTGCATATAACAGGAAAATGACTTCTTCCATGTAAAATGAAAATGTTAATTTCTAATAGCTGAGAAAAGATGGACTGCTTCATACTCATTAGCCCCTCTTGTTTATACAGCCATCCAACATACCTCACTGCAGTTGCAGAACAGCCTTGCTTGTAAGGCAACATCCACATTGCGTTTCCCTAACTAGATTGTGGCATGTCTTGCTTCTGGCTGTTTGTGCCAGTGTTCTGCTT
Source organism: Elanus axillaris (assembly GCA_026212715.1). Taxonomy (NCBI): domain Eukaryota; kingdom Metazoa; phylum Chordata; class Aves; order Accipitriformes; family Accipitridae; genus Elanus; species Elanus axillaris. The sequence continues at coordinate 18,704,942 of JANZLQ010000001.1, forward strand.
TCAGTACAGTGATAACCATATTATGAAAGCAAGAAACACTTTGTGTTCATTGTCTGCTTCACACTTTTTTTAAGCTTGTTGGCTTTGCCAGTGATTATTTTGTTTTAAAATTCAGAAAAGACAATGCTGGCAGAAAGGATCCCAGTGCCTTCCAGTCCTGTTCCCATAGCAACTATTGACCTTGTACAACAGCAATCGGAAGATACCACGCCTCGGACTGAGCCCAGGCTCCCTCTGAAGAAAACTAAACACCAAGAAGAGCAAGAGGATGTGAACAAGCCTGCCTGGGGCATCAGCTCTTCTCCTTGGGTCACCTTAGCTTATGCTGTCTACCAGATAAAAGAGATGGTTAAACTATCCAAAACTAATCCAACTCCCGAGAATCAGCCTTTGCAGGTAATCTTCTAACGTACAGGAAGTTCTTACTTATTTATTAGATGCTAGAAAACCTTTATAGCTGTGTAAATCTGTTAGTACCTGGCAGGTATTCTCTGTCAGCTTGTAATAAACTTGGAGTTGTGACACAGTAGTTGAAATACTGCATTGAATAGAGTTGTTTTCTATGTGTAGAACAGGAATAACTATTTTTGCAAGTATTGTCCTGAAGATGGGAGGAGAGGGAGAGACATAGAAAGAGACTGTGTTTTACAGGCTTGGATATTCTTGTATTCCCTTTAAGTTTACATTTGTTTTCATGTTAGTTGGAATGTGCAGGTTATGCATTTTGCAAAATTTACAAGGTGATAATTGAAGATGCACAGCTGCTTAACAGTTTAAAATTATTTTTATTTAGTTTTGCTTCCTTGGGTGATGCTGTCAAACATCTACGTGGTTGCAGAAATAGGTGTTCCAGACAACAACTGATGGGATACAGAGCCCTCGGTTCAAATGAAGTTAATCTCTTTTTTTTTTCCTAGAGTTACCAGCTAAGAGCCATTGTGTGATGTAAAATGTCTGATTGTTGGTGCTTGCTTTACACCATTTCCCTTCTGTCCAGTCTTCTCCCAAAATACTTTTTAATACCTTTAGGTTTATCAATGATTGGATGGTCTTGTATGTTGAACTACCTTTTAATGCTTTGGACGTGTGTTTCAGAATGGAGCTGAAGCATACTGCTTAAGCAAAGTGGGGAAAGGCGGTCAGTGCAAGTTTTAGAACAGCATGGTTAATGTTAAAACCACTGTGTTTACCTGTCTGGAGGGAGCGGGTGAGGTACCTTCTTAAGCACCCAGTAGGCTTAAACACAGAAGTGCTTTTTCCATGGCTGTTGTCTTCAGAAATGGGTAATTTGGGATATGAGTGTGAATCAGCAGAGCAGAGCGTGTAGGAATTTCACCTAGTCAGCCATCTCCTGCCTTTCTTATTTGTCTTTATTCTTGAAAATATATTTACAGGCATGTCTGCTTTAGGTTGGCTGGGTTTTTTGCTAGTTTCTTTTTGAATTTCCCTGAGTCAAAGAGTGTGGTTTTTATAGTGACACTGAAGATGTCACTGGGTCTGTGACATCAAAGTGATTTGTCTAGACAAACTGCTCTGTTTCCCATTGGTAAATGTCCTCAGGGTCTTGGTTACTGTAAGCTGTCGCCTTTTAAAAAGAGAAATTGGAGAAAAGCAGTTGCACAGAACTTGCGCAATGAACATGGCAAGAAAAGAGTGTTTTGCAGTTGTGTGGTGTTTGAGAGAGACTTGTCCAACACTGCTGGTCACCACCCAGCTGCTTCACTGAGAATTGTGAAGAGGCCAGAAAGGCTTTCGTGTCTGTTGGCATCTCTATGGCACATGATCTTTTCATTATTCTTTTCTTCTTGTAAAAACACAGTGCTGATATAAAAGTAGTTCTTGTTGATATGCCAAAATTCAATGCACCCCATTGTATTATTTTCTTCATCATCTATGTTCTCCAAAACCCTTATTTCAGCACCCCAAAAGGACAAACCTTCTCCAAAACATTTCAGGGTTTGTGCTCAGGCATTTATTTTAGGCTGGTGATATTAAAATACTGAAACTAGAAAAAGGCAGCCCAGCTCTCTTATTAAATTTATTAAATAGCCTCCTTAAAATGGAAATAGATCTTTTGGAATGAGGGTCAGAGCACAGAAAATGGAATTAGTGACAAAAATTATTCATTCTTATTAAGATTGTGGCTTGATTTTTCTACTGCTTGCTTATACTTCTTCAAGCAAAGGACATACTTGCTGTATTCTCTATTCTTCAGTGCCAAACAAATAATCATAGGAAATGTGTCGTCTTCTAATGTGAAATGTGTTAGTGTGAAGGCTTCCTGTTTCAACTGTGGGGAATGTAACTGGTGTTTAAATGTGCTCTTATGCTCCTTAGTAAGGCCTGTTTGACTAGACTGGATGGAGTCGTACATCAATAGGGCAAAAGTTCTGCCATTCAGAAAGTCGGTACAGTATCTTGGGGAGGGAGGGAACTATTGAAGAAAGCTATATTTAAGGAGCATAAAAATTTTCCAGAATTGTTTGGTCAAAATAATGATCTTGTCTGAACACTTTGAAGTCCAGTTAATTGTTTTTTTTTTCCCTTGAAACACAATAAGTTTGTTTTTTGCATGCTTCTTGGGAAAGTGCAGTTAGGAAAAGAGATGGAAGGTAAGCTGCTGTCTGCTTGCTATTAGTGTCATCTGGATTTAAATGCACTACTTTCGCTTTGCTTCTTTAAGTTTGAATTGTTGTGTTGCGGGCATTCAAAGTAAGCGCTTTGTGAATTTCCAGAAGTGCCTGAATGCATCTGGGGGTATACCACTGGGGACAGTGTCATAAGTGTTTATACTTACTTTTTGCATGCAATCCTTTCCCCTCTCTTTAGAAAATCAATGAGAATTGCAGTGCTTCATCAGCCAGCTCAGCAAGACAACCCCAAAATCCAACAGATTCTGGGCAGTCCAGAAATTGTTCAGCATCAACACCTACAGCAACATCAGATTCCCAAGTAGATGGTGACTGCATTGTGTCGGATCATGATGCTCATCCTGCCGCTGCAGGGCCCTGAGATGCGCTCATCTTACCAAATCCAGTGCATGGAATTCTGCTTCTCACCTGGGAAATGCTGGAGTAGGAGCTCAAAAGTAGGACTTACTTCATCTTAACAATCATAATGTGATGCAGTGCAAGCTTTTAACTATATAAAGAATATTCATATGACTACACAGAGCAACATGAGCAGGAAAGCCAAAAGTTCGGAATTCTTGAGGGAAGTGATATTGCCAGATCTAACAATAGGAAGAATTCTTGGCTGCTTTGCTAAAGCTGAGTCAAATGCTATGAGATTTCTTTGCAGTCTGTAGAAAGACGGAGTTCACTCCTCACTTGTTGAGGAACAGAGTGCCTGGCTTGATTGGGTAATTTTCTTCTTTGAGTTTGCTCCCAGGACAAAATGAAAAGGCTTTTTAGAAGAGAAACGGGGTTTCCCTGCATAGTCTATTAGAATGTATCAGATGAAATAAATATAGGAACAGCATGAAACTGTCTCTGTAAAGATTTCTCAGAAACAGTGTAGCTTTAGGAAGCGTGTCTTCATATTATGGTGATGGATTAAGTAAAACACACGTATTCAAAGAATATGTCTTTGAAGCTAATGTTATCTTGTTAGAGATAAAGGTTTAGTTCTGCAAAGCAAAGATTTTGAACTGGCATTTTAGTGAAATAAAAAAGCTGGAGGAAGGCTTCTGAAGAAGTTAACCTCTGCACTTGCAGCCCTTCACTTGGGCATAGGTTGTGTGCGTTTGGGTAATTTTAGGTTTGATGTTGTATTGAGACAAGAATCTTTGATCAAGATTGCACAACCTGGGATTGATGAAGGGTTTCAGTGGACACACTGTCTTTTTGGTTTATTATTTCATCATCTATACAATGGTTTATTTAATGCAGTGTAGTTACTGTGGTTATTTATTAAGGAAACAGTAAGCTTTAAGTGCCTAGGGAAGGTGAGGGGTAGGGAGGAATCCTCTAAAAATCTTAATGATTAGGATTATAGGGGCAAAGTTGTTGACACAGAAATCAAGTGGGGTGGGAGATTCTCAGGAGGAAGCAAATGTAACTAAATTGCAGTATGTTTAGGAAATTACTTTGCCTAATGTCAAGACGCTGGAAGACTTTGGATTATGTTTTGTTATGCTTTTCAATATTAACTGCAGCCAGCCTGCTGCTGTCCAGTGAAAATTGCTGCTGGAGGGAAATCCCTGGGCTCAGGGAAGAGTCTGGGGGGTTTAGTCAGGATAGTGTTTTGGCCCATTTGCTGATATTAACAGCTTGTTCCTGGGAGATTCTGAGTACTCAGCTTCTACAGGACTGAGTGAGCGCTGCTCAGCCCTCCTTGAAATCAGACATACGTGACGTGTCAGGCCTTCCATGGGGAAGGTGTGTGCTGTGGGACCGTACAGTGATCCAGAGGCAAGGCTAACAGAGGACAGGGTTTTAGGGGAGAGGAAGATGGCAGCAGCTAAGCAGGAAAGGAGGTGCACAGTTTCACCCACTTTTGACATCCAGTCAGCTTGACTGAAGGGGTGTCTCATAGCTGTGCTTTAGCTGTGCTTTCAGAACAACCCATGTTCTGGTGGTGCCAGGGACCAACACCATAGACAATAGAAACAAACATTGATGACTAGCCACTAGTTACTTTTTTTGCACTTGAACTTAAATGTACTGTACTCACGTAAATCCTCATGACTTGTCTAAGTGTCCTTTAAAATCAGAAATGTATTTATTGTATGTTTGTGTAACTTGGGGGAGAACTAAAGACTGAACCGGTGACAGGACAGAAGGATGCTAAAAATCATCTTGAGGCAAACCGACCACTTGTTGAGTTCATGCTGTATGGTGTTACCTCAGCTGCTACTGCATAGCACCTGGATTGTGAGGTGAAGAGCTTGTACACTGTGTTTACACTTCAGAATTGTGTATTTGAAAAGCCTGCTCTTTTTGGAATTGTATAGTCATTCTGTGTTGCAAAACGGACATGTACACCTGGGTTTTGATATTTGTGAAATGTAAAAACTGTGGTAAGAAATACAGAATATCCGTAATGTATTTAATAGTATCAATCTGAACTTTTATTACATTTGCTTATATTATGGTGCCAGCAGTGAACACAGTCACCTGAATTGAAAATAATTCAATGATAATGAACTTTTGCAAGGTTCACTGGAGGATAGTGAACCTAGAGCCTAGGAACTACTATTGCACAGTGTAAAAATCTGTTTCCTGATAAAATCTGACTGTAGGCACAAATTCCCTTCTGAGGGGTGACAAGAACGTAAGGGAGGCACACCATCATAAAGTGTGCATCATAAACAGGTTGATATGGAAGTGTGCAGGATGTCATGAGTGAAAGTCAAAATTGGGTATTACATTTTTCACCTAGCAGTTTTGAGATGGAGGCTGCTAAGTGCAGGTCATGTCAGCTTGTATGGAAATACTTCCAACTTCTATTTCTGATTAACAAAATATATTTGCACTATTGCACCTGCCCTATACAGCAGCACATTCGTCTGGAATTTATTTTTATCTTAGGTGTAGAACAGTTAGATTTTTACTATTTCAACTGCTTAACTTGTATGCACACAAAAGTGATGACAGGGAGAGATCAGTTTTTTGTTGTTTGTGTGTGTGTAGCTGCCAGACCTCACTTGTCACCTTACAAATTCGGCTTTGTGGTGGTTTGCATCTGTCATGAGTGGAGAATGGGAATGGCAAGTTCCTTCAGGGAGATGCATTCAAGGTAGAGGGGACACTCGGATGTGGAGCAACCACAGCTAATGAAGTTACCATTTCTTCAGCCTGCAACAAGGGAGGAAACCTCAGGATATAAACACATCCAATTTGCTTGGTGCCTCCTTGTCATATGTCCTGCTGTTCTGAAGACAGTAAATGCGTAAGGGAGGATAACCATAGGCTTGAAAAATACTTTTATTTTAAAAAATCTTGAAAGGACAAGACAGTATATCAAGTATGCTGTACCATGAATACAAAATAAATATGAAATTCTAAATGTTTTGAAGACCATGAAACAGAAAGTAAATGTAACTCATCTTTCATTAAGAAAGAAAGGCTTTTATAATAGTTAAGGCAATGGATTACCATCTAGATTCTGTTGCCAGATTTTCTGGCTAAACACTGTACAGTACTTAACAATTGTGTTTCAGTAAACCTATGTAATCTCCATATATCACAGGAGCACTGTGCAAGTAAACTCACTGTTGGCAAAGGGCTCAAATGACAGCAGTTGGTTTCCGTAGGTTTTGTTTATGAAATTCTTCCAATGTTGGAACAGGCTTGGGAGGATTTTTAAGGTCAGTATCAGCTATCCACTAAAGTAGTTGTTGCCTTTCTCATACATTGCTGCACTTCTGTCTTGGATGTACTTAGTAGTTTCTTGCTCTCCTTTGGATAGTATTTACCCATCCCTGGCAAATGATGGACTTCAGAGCTACATAAAACGTGGGTTGATTTATTTTTCCCTTGTTGGAGTTGGTGTACCTGATACTGTTCTAAATAATTTAGAAAAAGGGACTGTCTGAAAAATGTAATTACCGATTTTGGGGGGGGCTTTTCCATTTAACATATTGCTTAGATAAAATATTATCTTAGTGTATTATCTGGGCTATTGTATGTAAGTACATATTATGTACTTATATATACTTAACAACGATCATCACTATCTCAGTAAAGAGAGGAAACCCAGAAAAACTGGGTTTAAGCTAGGACAAATTTGATTCTCCCCGTTGGCCTCGAATCACATGGATGGGAGTTCTTGGCTAACTACAAAGTACACTGAAAAAAACCCGTGTACTATAAAACATGCAAAAAACATTTAACATTGAGACATCTCTTTAAGTATCTTTTTTTGACTAATCTGTAATGATTTTAAGTACTTCATTTTCACAATGGTGACAGAGGCAAAGGTAAAATAAATCTTCAGTCTACTAAGATCATTGTTTTGGGGAGGGAGTTTCCATCCTCCCAAACCATCAAAGATAATGAAGCTTTCCTCTGTTTTCACAATAGCTAATGCTTCCAGCTTCTTGCTAGTGACAGAACCCCCTAAGCCAAGCCTGACTTCCAGAGTGTGGGTGACAACTGTGAATTTGGTAGCAGCAGCCTCTCTCAAGAGGCAAGTCTTATTGCTAGTGGCCTTCCTGAACAGAACTCTCTTGCTCTATTTTTTAATGTTGTGGTCTTAACAGTGAGTATATTTTGGATCACCTGCTTGACAGGGCTTCTCTCTGCTACAGATGCTGTAGATTCTGCATATGTATTTATAAATTTACAGCACAGAAGGGTGTTAAGTGTCTCTTTACTGTAAAATGGAAAAGTTCCTTTTAAAATGAAGCAAAGTTGAAGCAATATAAAGGAGGAAGGACCATGCAAAGTAAGGCTTTCAAGCACCAACTCTGAGTGCTATTTTATACAGAGCAGTTCTTGCAGTGTGGTATGGCAGCACTTCTTAGCATTGTTAGAGGTGACAGATTTTCTCCCTTGCCCAGCGATGGACGATAAGAAACCACAATAGAGCATGCATTGCTGAAGTCATGCTGCATCACTAGGCATGTTACAAAGAAAAGATAATCCCTTTTAAAGCAAATACATCCTGGTGTGACGCACCCATCTGGAGAGCTAACTGCTTCCCACCACTGGCAATTCCTGGTAGGTTTGTAAAGTCAGACAGTGCCAGAATTAATGGTCTTTTGTTTTCTGCAGTTTGCAAGACAGTAAAGGAAAACAGCAAGGTGAGGACAGAAGAATATAGGGATAGTCTAAAGAACAAGAGAAGGAAATGACCTCTGCAGATGGATATACTGAGGGGACATGATCTACTGCCTAGCTTAGGATCATGTAATATGTAAGCTGAAAGACATTTGACTAAGTTTCTTTCTCTGTTCTTTTCTTTTCCTCACCACACACCTCCTGTGATGAGTCCCAAAGAGGGTCGAAGATGGGGAGGTAGCAGCCAGGTGTCCCTCCCTCTTTGTTTTGCCAGGAATTACTTTCCGCTCACTATTGAAGGAGCAAACTACTGAGTGCTCTGAGGACAGTGAAGCTATATGTGGGTTATCTGTATTCCCAGTTACATGGTTACAGCACCACTGCAGCTCTGCTTGACAGCAGTTTCTCCAAGCAGCCGAAATGGCCTCAGCCTTTGTTGTCTTTCCTGGGCTGTCAAGAGGCCTGGAATGGACAGCAGCACCCGTCTGAAGTAAGGTGACAGTGAAATTGAAAACAATAGTGAAAAATACATTTAGGGATTGAAATCCTCTCCTCTGCAGTTGTTGGAGATGGAGAAGCAGAGGACTGAAGAAAGGTTCAGCAGAGGGACCTGTAGAAGAGGGAAGAAGAGTATGTGAAGAAACAAAGACATGGAAAGAACAAAGTGCAGTGTAACTAGGGTGGAGGCCAAGAACAGAACAATACAAGCAGAGGGTGAAAAGTCAAGCAGGGTTCTGAAGAGTAAGAGGAGCTTAAAACAAATGTGGAGAGGCAAAATGAAGCTAACAGACAGCAAGCCTAGCCAGAAGAGCAAACAAACTTTGTTCAACTGTGTTAACTCTCTACTGATCTTTAGCACTGAGAAGTCCCACAAACAATAACAATAGTTTATCAGCACATTAAAAACATTATTAAAATTGTTGACACATAGGGTACTTAGTAGAATACTAATAATGGCTTCTCCTCCCTCTAGTGCTCAGCACAGAGGACTTAACAGTGAAAAGGGCCACAACAGATTCTCTTGTTCTCTAGAGGTAGTATCCTTGGAAAAACAAGGCATCCTGGTGGTACAGGCTGCTGCCAGTACTTGCATTGGAAATAAGCAACATTTACTTCCCCAGTTAAAGTACCAATAGCATGAGAATCCTCTTCACTTGAACAGCCCCTGTTTTCCTTCTGTTGCTCTAATGAGGCAACATCAGTGATACAGGAAACAGTTTTTTCAGAAATCCTTGTTCACCAGCAACCACAAGAAATCACCAAGTGCGAGTTCTCAGTCTGTATGCTTCCTAGGATGAGTGTGTTTTCCTTCTCCTTTTTTTGGTTATTTCCCAAAGCTCAGAGCAACTCAGTAGCATATGGAAATGAAATTTGTTTATGCGTTTCATCTTCATCCTCCTCATCTCCTTCATGGATGGAATTGGCTGGATGATCTTGCTCAGATTCTGCCCTTGTCTCAAAGAGCTGCTCTTCCAGGAAGAAGCTCCCAATGCCATATTCTTCATCATGCGCCTTTGTTTCTGCAGGCGAGACGTGGGGGGATCCCAGAACAAAACCTGCAAACCTGCCAGATTTTAAAAGAGAGAATTTATCAGCTGAGAAATGAAAAAAAAAAAAAAAAACCCACTGTAAATGCAGGGGATACTGCCAGTTAAGCAGGGATGTTGTAAGGACATGCCCACAGGCAGTGCAGATGAGGGGAAGTTGCAACATGAGCTAGGGAGTCCTGAACAACAGAGTAAATTGCAAAGGATGGCAGAAACCCTGAAGATTTGTTTTCCTGCCTCATCTTTTCAGTCTTTAGTCTTTTCTATATAAGTAACTTTTGCTCTTCTGCAGGCCATCTGCAAGGTCTTGTGACTAAGCAAGAAGATCTAACTTCATTTTCTCATCTTGTCAGTACTCCTGGGGTAATCCAGAGTAAGCATTTGTGCAGTTGGATAGATGATACTTTAGCTCCTAAAAATAAATTAAAGCTGTAGCATATTTGAGACAAAGGCTATAAGAATTCAGGTAAGTTGACATTGAAAGGAGAAAAGGTGAGAACTTCACGTCCTACACTGCTGTGCCATCACCTTGCTTCTGGTGCTGTATGCACACTCTGGGCAGGCTGAGCTAAAGTCTTGCCAAAGAATTCCTGCTTTTGGTGAATGTGGAGCTGCAGACTGGGAATTCTGCAGCTGCTCCAAGTAAATGCCAAACTGGAGGTCTGGCAGAACAAAGCATGAACTTAGCACTTACCCTACGTTTCAGTTTGTCACAAATCTTACTTTCAGTGGACAAGTACATTGAAGAGATAGAATAGAGCTGGAGGTTTCTGGCAAGCGTGTGGAAACAGACGGCAGTTCTGACACCTGGGTAAGTGTCAACAGCGTCAGAGAAACTTAAGAAAAAGGAAATGCAGCTACATTCTGGAGTTCTGGTAAATTGATCAATAATTTACATTTTAGACTTAACATTTCTGCAAAATGAATGTTGTCACCTCACTCTTCTTGGAAGTGCTGTTAGTCTAAATAGGGAACAGAGTTGGACTGGCTGTGTTTTACAGGTTTGCCTTGTGTTGAATTATCTTCTGATGCTTAATGGCAGCTTGAAGGGATACTCAACTTTAAATCAGACTTCTTTTGGTTCTTTTTATTTTTTGTATTTTTATAGTGAACAGTTTGCAAGAATTATATTAACTAAGTGATGGCTAGAAAATACACGTCTCAACTGTTATGTGCATTTGGCAGTATTTTGTTTTGCAGTACTGCAGCGAGTTTTCACTTTTTGTCTTTCAATCGTGCTATACAATGCAAGTATCTTAGAAAATAAGGTAGTTTAACAGTAAGTTTATAAAACCTGGCAGAGAGGATGTCTGTGTGACCATCCAAGAAGATGAAGGTTCTGAAACTAGTTTTAACTTTTTATTGATTAAATTCCAATTTGACTGGGGCTTCTTGAAATTGTGACACTTGATTCTGTGGCAAGGGCCAAGTCTTTGTGGCTGGATGATATGTGATACTCTGCGTGATACCTCGAAGTTTCAGTTTTGACAGAAATACACTGCTATTACGATTAATTTTACATTCTGCAATATTTTCTGGCTGCATTTATCTGACCCTTCCCTTCCTAACCAGTATCTGTCTTAAGTTTGTCTCTTAAGCTATATCTGGAGCAGCTCTTCTACCTGTTATACTTCGTAGGTGCAGGTACTGATTTTTATTCCTCTCTATTCTTAGTCTTAGGTATTGGTTGATACTACAAATAATAGGATTTCTTGGCTGTGCAGGCTTGCAGTTGGAGAAGTTAATACAAGTAACATTTGAGCATGTATCTTCAGCCTGCCCCAATGCTACACCATGCAAAAGTGTACTTCTCTCAAAACTGAAGAAAGGGACATTTCACTTGTTAGACACCCACTTGGGTCGCTGTGTAGAAAGTTACAGAGGTATTGTAGGAAGTGTGTATGTTTTAGGGAAAGCTGCCATTTCCGTGTATTAGCTGTGAACATCTGCAAACTCTCAGAATAATTTATGGTCAGAGAGGAACAAACAGGGGTTTTAATACTACCACCAAGTAAAATCCTTGAGATGTGGCTGTGATCTTCAGCGGGATTACTCACGTATATAAAGCTACCCGCATGTCTGACTGCATGCAAAATAAACACACCTGGAACAGTGCCTGAAGTAGCATTTGAGCCTGCTGTGTAACAGTGTCTGTACAATGTGTTTCCTGGTTCAGAGAAGCCAAATTTTCTTACCTGTGTGGGGACTGGAGTTTGGATATAGCTAACCATGATGGGAAGTCAGGGTTCCTGCAGGATGAGCGCAGCTCCTCCAGAGCTCTCATAGTTTCTGTTTCACCTTGTTCTCGATACTCCTCTTGAGTAAGGCATTTAAACACTAACTTTTTTGATTTAAAGTGGTTCTTCATTTTTCTAGAATGATATTAAAACAATTAGTATTCCTGAAGTCTTCTGGCACATAATTATTGTCATTCTTTTTCTCTACTACCTGCTATTAACATGCCCTAATCACTTTTATCTTTTTGAGAGGACAAGCTACGTTCTTGCATTAAAATTTTAGGACAAGGTGTCTAATGTTTGCTAGCTTGTTTAGCCTAGGTCTTAATCAAAGTTGTAGAATTCCACAGAATGTTATCTAATGAGCTTCAAATGAGCTTTGGATCAGGTCCTTATTGTGTATGCGTGGACTAAAATCTCACAGAATTAAATAGATGGCTGCTTGCTCAGCCATTTTTAGGTGCAATATGCAAAATGAGTCTGCAGAGACATGGGCTGAATCAAAACCCAGTCTGCATATGTAACTTCAAAGATAAGCAGTGCTCTAAGTCTGTTATGAGTTGTTCATGTTGTTTACTAGATCGCTTCTCTTAAATCTTGCTTTAAATTACAAAACTGAGTAGTCTGAGGCCAAAATGTTTACAATCTGATGTTTTTTTAGCTGCTGCGTAGCAATGTATAATATAATTAGATATCAATTAGAAAGTGTGCCATGTTCTGTTCCCTTCTGTCGACTGCTTTCAATTTAAATGTTGTGATGAGTTAAGATAAGCAAGGGCTGGATGCCCATAAAACTTTCAGCTCTGTATAAAAGCACCTGCTCCAACCAGCAGCATTCGCTTTCTGCCTTATTTCCCCTGTAAAGCAAGAATGAACTGTAGCCTTTGTTCAGGTCAAATGGTGAAGGTCTTGCTGGCTCAGTGGGATCAGTACTGATCTTAACAAATAATGCAAGATTCTTAGTTATTTTGATATATCTGCTGCTCTGAACTGTGTATCTGGCATAATGGCCCCACAGTTTAGTGCTACTGCTTAGTGTTTTGAAACAGACAGACACACCCCCTGCCCCTTATTCTCCTAAGATAAATTTGTAGAGCTATATTTCAGTGCTTTTTGTCCTTACAGAAGCATCAGATCATGAAAAACAAAAAGAGGTCCATGTGGAAAACTACAGTGTTTCAGGGTAACACAGGTATATTCTGACTTCTGTGAGCTCATAGCCAAATCTTACTGATTTCAGAGTGAGGTGAACCTGCTTACATCAGGTTAAGTATTGATCCTATATGTTGCTTTTGAAACGGTGCTTTTCAGTTGCAGGCAAAAATCAATCTTTAACAAATGATGAATTCTACCTAAAATAAAAAAGTACCAACCCACTCCACCCTTCAACATCTAAAAAGAGCACAAGAGCAAAACAATATGTTCTTCAAAACTAAACAATGTGTAAAAGACTAAAAAAAAGAAATTATTTGGTTTTTATTCTTTTGGTTATGCCAGTTCTAGCCTTTGCCTCTTCCTGGTTCTCTGCTGTTCAGCAGAAGTCCACAGCTACAGAACAGTCTGCACTAAAGTCTCTCAATCTGGATGCCATCACTGAAGGTAAAAAACAGATGTAAATTGGCAGAACTCTTTAGAATCCTCATTGTGTTGTATTAGTAATAAAACATGCTTCAAATTCAAGGATGAGCAAACATGTTGTTCCCATATTGCTAATGAAAATACTTAGCAGACTTAAGGTCTACATATTGCAAGCAGTTCCCATTCCAAATGCCACAATATAAATGGGGCTCTGGGAATACGGGGAATGGCTCCACAGTGATAACATTGTTTCTACAAATTAAACGTAGACATGTACATCTAGGATAACAACCTTGGAAAACTAAAATGAATGGAAACCATTATTTTTGTGGACACGGGTTTTTAGACTTTGAACTCTACACTAGCTAACCTACAAGGACTGTCACTTTTTAACATCATCTTCCTTGGTGATAGTACACTGTTTTATCCCGTGAGATTCAGTACATGTTACCTGCAGATTCTCTCACTACACACGAAACCGAGGCAGTATTGCTGCAGTCTAATCAACTGAACAGAAATGTTTTGGTTACCATATGCTGCAGACTAGAAGGTGCTACATTTGTACTTAAGAGCACAGTCATATTTCTCCATTCTCCACAGAACAAAACTCATGCTTTAAAACTGCCAAATGAAAAATAATTAAATTCCTATGTCTCAGGGCTCTAAAGCTTTTCTCACTATTCAAGTGTAAGGGTTTTTTCATTATCTGCCTGCCTCCTGTATTTCCTGGTGATACAGGGACTTGCACATTCACAAATAGATACAAACCTGCCTATGTGACAAGCAGCACCAAGGGGGTAACACAGGCCTTTTGAACAGAGGCTGACTGCTATTAGTGCATATGCAACTTGAGGTATGGTGACACCACAATAAATGAAGACAAAGGCTGTTAATTGTAGTGTCCACGTGAACAAGGTTATGCTCAGTTCACTGGTAAGCGGTCCATGCTGATAGCAAATGGCAAAGCTGGTAATTCCAACAGCCAGAAAATACCCTGCAGAAACAGGAGGAGGACATGGAGAAAAAGATGCAAACTACACGTATAAACTTCATTAGTTTGGGTCACAAAGCTTGTAACTGCTGTGAAGTATAGCCTGCTGTTTCTTGTCTTATAGATACCTGCACTACGTTGTAAGTGCGTGCTTTGTATTTCAAAAGTGTGCCAAGAGTTCACGAGGTGATCTATGAACAGCCTTTAGCTAATGCTACGAGGTCCATGTGAACTCTCCCCATGCATGAATGTTGAGGCAGGTGCCAGATCAATGTATTTGTCAGCCCCTGCAGCTGCATCCAGTTAGCAATTTATGCATCCAGTTCCCAAATGCAGCAAAATACAAACCAGCACAGCATAGTTGCCCTTTTGCTGTTACTGGGAATGTATGTAGTGGTAAATCAATGAACAATACAGGCAAAATCTGCTCTTAAAGCTGCTACTGGCCCACTATGTCAAACTCCTTATTTAATGACAATGTGAGCAAACATTTGAATGAATTAGGAACCTTTGGAATGTTCCAATGTCTACAGCTTAGAAGAAAAAAGTGCTCCATAAATGAGTCACTTGACTTTGTTTTTTATGGGCAGGTACTCATTAGCCACTAAATTAAACCAAAATCTGCAGCACATTTTTTGATAATTTTCTTACCCAACAAGTAGTTTCTGTGTTCAGACCACAACCACTGCATATTCTCTTTGAAGCAGTAAATAAAATATAGAGAGGACATCCAGCAGCCACTCATTAAGATCCAGAAGGTACTGTGCTGGAAACAAAATTTTAAAAAACTTTTAAAAAATAAAAAAATTTCAAGTCAGAATCAGGACCATCGTGTGCAAGGGAACTCACAGCCAAAACCAGATGTGATATTTGGTAGACCTACATGGCTTATGATCTGTGTTAGACTTCCACTGTAGAGTGCTCTGCACGCTACAACTAAACAATATCAATTCTAAGTGGAGCAACACTATCTCTGTATTTGTGTATCATGTCCCCAAGTCATGGTATAAGCCTGTTGCAGTGTATTTCCAATTAACATATCTCAGCAATATTGTGGGAATGCATGGACTTTGTAAAAGTAAAGGAAGAATTCACATCTGCCTTACAACGAATTGTCTCTGGTGAATGGAAAAGAATCTGTCCCAGTTGCCACTAAAACTACATTTTGATTTAGATTGATTCATAGATACAAAAGTAAGCTTCGCTCCAGTCCAATAAAAGAATTTGTCTCAGAATAAACTCTTCTTGTAAATCAACAACGTCCTGTTTACTTTAAACTCAGGAGCAAGCTAACTAGAACTTGATTCTGACCTAATTCTGTTTACTTGACGCAAGAAATCCTGCAGTCATTTCAATGGAGTTACCTGGCCACAAAACCAGAGCAAGATCAGAAAGAATGTGGCTCTGTACTCTTCACTTCTATATTATGATGTTGATTATTATTATTTTGTTTTATAAATGTAGATTTACCCTTGGAATAAACCTTTTAAGTGTCAACAGGACAAAGACTAGCAGAGCAAGAACACCCAGTATTATTCCAGAAAGGTAAAAGAACTTGGTACTCCTGTAAGAGAACAAAAGAGAAGATGGTGAGAAGTATAATTTGTAACTGGTTAAGTTGCCAACATTTATAAAAACAGCAGTGATCTTCAATAAGAACTTAACGCAGCTGTAATAAGTTAGAGTTGTAGTTACAGGCCTCTGGTTAACAGGCCCAGTTTAGATATTAAATCTGTGTAAGGAAAAATTCCCAACAGATACTTCAGGTCACTGGAGTTGTTACAGGGTAGGAGATTGTGTTGGGTTTTTTTAAAGCTTACACTATTTCTGATTTCACTGACCTAGTTTCTAGTAATTACATTTTCTTCTACGTACTGACATGCTTCTGTACTGCAAGAAAAGTCGGGGGGGGGGGGTTGTTAATCTAAAATGTAAAAAAACTCCACAAACCTACAAGTGTTTTTTTTTCTAAGCTTATGCATTTATGATGTCTGACTTAATTCAGACTTAACTCTATAAAACCTATTGCTGCTCTGCTTGTTTTAGAGGTGGCTCCTGACAATTAGTTTGTGACTCATTTTGCTTTGAAGTCATGAGACACGTGTTTTGCTCTAACAGTCAGTACCCTCCCTTACATGCTATGCAAAACGTGCATCAAAAGAATAGGGAAAGGTTGGCACAAAGGTAGAGGCAGAGAAGGCCCCAGATGACCTTATCCTAAGCATTTCTTGCTGCAGGAAGGCATTTATAATACATGCAGCATTTTTTAGCATTCAGCTAACCTCACTGGTCTACAAAAAGGAGAGAGAATTCTTCTGAATCTACACACTTAATCACTGAGGATTGTCTTGGTGTTGCCCAGTGCAGGAAGCTTGGGTACAAGAACACAGCTAAGAGATTAATAGAGTGCAGCACTCCAACATATGTCACAATCTGTCCAAACACAAATGGTAGGAAGGAGTTTTAAATATACGTTCAGTTTTCTTATTTCACTTTCCCAAAGAACCACCTCTTTAGCTTAGAAAACAGACCAAAGATGCACACGCTTTGGGAAAGAAGGTCAAAAACCAGCAGCGAGTACTCACCTGCTCAGGCTGTTTGCAAAATGGAACAGAAAAATTCCAGCTACAAACAAAAACAAGAGCTTTCCATCTAGCACTAAAAAAAGGGGGGAAAAAATAGAAATGGACTTTAGACTAATTCAATCCAAAAAGCCAATTATATAAAATATCAACAGAAAAGTCCCAAGCTTCTTACAGAAGAGATGGTACATTCAGTAGCACTGGCAATACCAATCTATCTGTAATCTAAGCCAAAAGCTTTTTTACTTACTTTCTCGTTTTACACTCACAGTGTATGGTTCAGTATTGAAGGGCTGTATTTTGAAACAAATATCCTCCCCATATTGTTTTATGCTTATGAAAGTTTCCATAGATGTCTCTGGTTTCCAGAAGATTTGAACAGCACATGCAGCAAACTCAAAAACAGTTTCTGAATTACGACAGTTGCTTTTTTCTGAAATAGGCTCAAACCTGAACATTTCTCTGCTGTTAACTTTTACCTAAAAACAAACAACAGAATACAAAGAGAAGTAGCTCAGAATCACTGGGTTTTTTTGTTTTTCTGAACTATATAGCATATAAGCCATACATGTGATAATGAAAATCAGTATAGAGAGCTTGAGAATAAAATGTTAGTGCAATTCTTATTTGTTTAATATTAGTTCTTAACATTATGCAAAGATTAATTGTTTAGGCCATACAAGGTGATTTAGAGAACTCAATGTCAGTGAAGTTCCTCAGAGGGGCCTCAGTCCATCCAAAAGCTTGGTGGGTTTGGTTTTACCATGACACTTAGCCACACACAAATTTCTAACAAAACCAGCAATATTTGACTGACCACAGTTTCTTTTGTGGATGTTCATATGCTTCCCCATTCCCCTCCTGAACCATATGAAATTGGACTTGCTTTTCTTGTAGTTAATAATGCAGTCTTCATGTTAAGGACAGAAAAGGGATAAGGAAAATGAAAGGTATCATAACCAGAAGTTTAAATATAAGCACAATCCTGTTGGGTATTTAGGGGTTTCTTGCTAGCTCCTAGCACCCTCCCCTACCAAACTGGTGAAAAATCTTGTCAATCTTCTGAGATGGTATGATCTTCCTGAAGACTGTGATTCATTGTGAGCTCTTGGTCAGGGCCTATTAGACAAAAAAGACCCATCTACAAAAAAAGTGACGGAGCAGGTAATAAAGCAGCCTTCTACTGGAAGAAGAGACTACATGTCAGCAAGCAATCTGTTGCGGGAAAAATCTGAATTTCGTGCTTTTGAACATTTACTCCAGGAAAGCTTGTGTGACTGCTGGAGGGTTTCACCCACTGAAGTCTGCTACCATTCATAAAAACACCTGCAGCATGTTCCCGAGGAAGACAGTCCTGGGAACAGACAAAGGGATGTTCCACTTCCTTCTATCTGACAGCAAACGCCTCCAACAGAGATGAAGTGAAACTGTTTCCTTCCCTTGTTGGGAGACTTACTTCCTGGGACAAAAAGGGACCACACAGATAGTCAGCTTGCTCCTTTACCTATTACTGCTTCCACTGTTGAGAGATTTTTACATTGTTTTGAGCTAACCTCCAAAGGTATTTCTTGTAAGATGACTCTCTTGTTACTCAGAAAACCAGAAATGCACTGCTACTGCTGTTTTTACATTAGTCACTATCTAATAATATGCCTTTGGTTCCTATACTGTGGCCCGGTATGCTACAGCAAGTTGCAGAACTGCATTTTATCCTCAAATTTAAAAGTTTTATAAAGGCATTGCGTGATAAGCAAAAACATTTGTTACAGAGGTTAACAATGGTCCATCAGTAGAAAAGGTGTGCAACAGAATAAAGCACAACACTGAGGTAATGTTTGTGTGGCTTCACACTATAAGCCTGGTTGACATCCTTCAAATAAAGAGAAACACACCTCACTGCATCCAAAGTGGAGGATCACAATGCTGCATTTCTGTCGTGGTCCTACCTATACACCATTCAAACTACCAATGACACAGAGAACCTGCTTTGGTCTTGATAACTGATCATACACCTTGCTGGCAAAAGTTCATGTGAAACGTATTGCGTATCTGAATGATGCCCCAAACGGTCTCTTACCTGAAGAGTCGACCAAACATACTGTAAGTGAATGGTTCTGTTTTGCACATAGCAGTAACAGTTTTCATCCTGTTTCTGGATGACATCCATTTCCTGCAAAAAGCTACAGTTTCTACCTGGGGGGGCGGAAAAGTTAATTTTAAGCATGTATCAAATACAAATTTATCATTTTCCTCCATTTCATTGTTGTATACGCAGAGGGAATGACAAGCAATTTGCAGATAATCAAACGTGAAAACTATGCTGCAGGGTAGCATGTTCAATACGGTTTAGATGAAAATTCAAATCAGACTTCTAATCAAGTCATTTAGGCTCCAAAGTAAACTGCAACACCTTTGGGGGGAAAAAAAATAATCTAGGGTGTTATTTTTAAAAAATGTAATCCATAAAAGCTTGGCTTCGGTATCAGTGTTTTGATGGCACTGGAACAGGGCCCCTGGGCCAAATTCACTGCTTGCACGAGTGGGTGTAACTCCACCGGAGTCGATGCTTATACCAATGGTGAATGCAACTGTGGGAGTCTGAGCAGGTAAACAGGCTTACATATTAAAATAGTCATTTTGCACATGACACGGCTGCTGATCGCAGAAATCATACTCCTCTCCCTCGGAAATGTTTCTAATGTTAAATAACGCAACTTTTCTTTTCAAAACAAATTCTCCTGACATAGTCCAGCCGTGACATGTAAAAAGGCAACTACACTGGTAGCTTGCCATAAGTCATTTAATTAGGGATGCTAATTGGTCTAACTCTCCTGAAATGTTAATGAGCCCCTACGATCTTCAGAATTAGATTGCACTTTTGAGCAGAAATGCACCTGAAAGATTTATGGAGCAAACTTTGAAGAATAACATACATTCCTATCTATATACATGTGTAAAATATACCCTGCAGTGCATTACCACAGTGTTCCAGGAACATAATTAAAGAGAAGAATAAAGGAAATAATTACAGATTTAAACAGAGGGAATCATCTGGCTCACTGAATAGAAAATGTAGGCCTAACCCAAGCTCAGTAATAACTGCTAAAACACCATCATATGCTCAGAACAGCAAAATAAGTATGTGCAAAACCGTCTCAAATCTGGACAAGGAGATACTGTTTGCAGGTAAAAACCTGCCCTGTCTCTATAAGGAAGCTGAACTTAGGCTAAATTGGTTTTTAACCCATTTAATGGGCCAATGAAAAATACCTGTGTGGATAAGTTTATTAAGTCATTCCAGAATTAAAGTGCCCACAGGTCATCCTGCTAAAGTGAAATGGTTTAAACTTAAAATTTGGGCATTTTTTATTGTGAAAAATTAACCATCTGATTAATCTTCATCCACGGCAAATCCAGTGGGAAGGAGCACAAGCCTTCAGACAAGGGCTGGCTATACCTCTTGACAGGCACTTCCATAAAAGTCATCAGATGAAAGTTGCAAAAGGATTCATTCGTCTCTGAAGTGCTGCCGACTGATGCGGCAAGCGGGCGAGGCTGGGCACTACCCAGGGCTAAACCCAAGATAATCCAGTGATCGGAAACAGCAATACCCTAGCAGGACCAAAACGCAGCAGAGTGCCCACACCTTCCCCACAGGGCCTGTTAGGATTTTCTGCCATTACGGATAAGCTATCCATCCACACTGGAAGCAACGTCCTCCATATACAATGCTAGCAAATATTTTCTTACCCGCCTTAATTTTAAGGCATTTTCTTGAGAGAAATAATTTGCTTCAAACACGACATCCGCTCCACAGAGTGAAACAATCACGTTCCAAAAGGAAAGGTACTTCGGAACAGGTAACCGTGAGATGGACGAGGATTTTAGCTACGGTGAGAGGATTTTAGCTACGGTGAGGACACACCGAGAGGGCACCACTCAACTTTTGAGACTGCGAGCAGTGGAGAGAATCGGCATCTGCTGCAGAATCTAGAGGATGCCCAAGACTTGGGAACGCCAAGGCGAGGGAGAAGCAGTTCTGTCAGGTATTACTACTACCGCCCAGAACAGCCGTTAGGGTTTGCACTGCCCTCGCTCCGCTCTGCAGCCAGCTCTCCCTGGACCAAGTTAGGGGGGAAGCCAGAGGGAGTCCCGCAGACGACGAGTCCGTTTCCCACGCCAGCAGCTCCCAGCCTTCCCCCTCGGACACGGACACGGAGGAGCGGGGCACCCGCGCCCGAGCGCTGGGTGCCGCGCTGCCCACGCGGCGTCTCCCCGGCCGCCGGTCCCAGAAGGCAGCACGGGCCCAACATCCCGGTGGAAACCGAAGGGAGCCGGGACAAGCGGGTAGAACGCAGCAAAGCGCCTCAGGGACGCCTCCGGCCCCGGGAACGACTCCAGGGCTCGGCCGAAGCGGGCGGGGAGGGAGGCGGCGGCCCCCGCCGTCCCGTAGGGCAGCGCCATTTTGGGCAGAAGCGGGAGGCAACGGGTCGCGCTGCAGCGCCGGCGATGGAGACCCAGGGAAACCGCGGGGAGGAGAACGCGTCCCCCCGCTCCCTCTTCTCAAGAGGACGGGGGGAGTGAGACACCCTCCAGCCTGTGACCACCCGGGCAAGGGGAAGGGAGCCCCGCGCCCCCCCCCCAGGAC
>JANZLQ010000001.1:18726545-18741458 GCA_026212715.1 Elanus axillaris
CCTCTCGGCGGCGGCGAGGGCGGGCCCCGGCGCAGGGAAGGGGCGGTGCGGCCCTGCGCTCCCCCGCCGGAGGGCTGCGCTCGGCCGGCCCCGGGCAGGGGCTTCAGCCGCCGGCTCCTGAATGCTTGTGGGGGGAGCAGGCGGGAGCGCCGGCCTGGGCAGGGGCGGGGAGGCGCCTCAGGCGCCTCTTCTGGTGGCTGGTGACCAGCCGCTTGTCTCCCTTACTTGGGGTTTGGGGTTTCCGCGGGGCTGAGAGTGTGCGCTTGGGGAGGAAAAGGAAAATCGCGTGAATGTGGCAGCTCGGCAGAAGCGTTGCCTTGCCTTGTGGTCCCATTGCTGCCTGGCTGACCGAAAACGTTGGCTGCCCTTACTGGTCAAGGCGTAAACTGGTCCCAAAGCAAAGGCTCAGGTGAACGGCTTGCAACCCTTCCAAACCTCAACCACGGCAGCCACCCCAACTGGACAGAAGAGAGTTAGTATTTGCCTCCTTACGCACCCTGTTCCCGAGTCCCCCTTCCCCACCCAGCCTGAGGGAAAGGCCAGGCCAGGTCACCAGCGTGCCTGCAGCTGGCGGCGGTTGAGTCAGCCGTCGAACGACACACACTGATCAGACCCTCTGCCCGCCCAGAGAAACTCCCCGAATGAAATGGTATTGGATGCTTTGATGGAGGTGAATGTCCGCTGCTCTTCTGTGTTCTCTAGGCAGCCACAAGGAGAGCCTGGAGCAGGACATGCTGTTCCCCCGTCAGCACCGTGAAGACACGAGCTAGGTCCAACTCAGCTCACTCCCTGCTTGCTCATTGCCGTCATTTTAGATCGCTTGTGAGTCACAGTCAGCAGTCAGGGGTGGAAAGGGCTGGAGCTTCTTTCCTATTCTATGAAAACCAATAAACACAATTTTGCCAAGGCATTCTGGCATCACCAATGTCTATTTTTATACCGAGCCCTACATTTGGCCTTTCCAACCTACTTGCTTTGCTACAACGTGTTCCCTTCCTTGTTCTTAAAACTATGCCGTTTCTCTCCATGAAGGTTGCTTTTGGAGTTATTTTTGATTGTTTAGGGCTGGATCCAATTCCATGGGGTGCCGGGGTGGGCTTTTTTAACACCTGAAGGGGGCTGCCCACTGCCTCGCACCTTGTCTCTGCGCTTACATCTGCGGGGAGTGGGTGGTGCGGGCCTGCGGCTCGCCTCGCCTCCCACACCCGCTCGGCACTGGCTGGGCTCGCGAGTAACTGCAGATCATTCCTTGCAAGTACTGAGGAAGTGGAGAATAAGGGCAAAAATAGTTGGGATTTGATAGCGTGTGCAACATCTGACAAACTTCAGTCTGCAAAGGAAGCAGCGATTGATTTGTATCTTTATTTGTCTTTATGTAATTTGGGTGTGTCTTTATATAACTTTTCAGGCGCTTTCTCTAGCAAATATGGTGAAGAAAGAAATGCTGGGGTTTGTTGCTTACCTGCATCCCTAATAAACCCTTAGAAATATGGTACTTCTCAGTTGCGTGTCTAAACAGCAAGGGACAATCATAGCCAAGTTATTAGAGGAATACCCTTCACATTTTCAATTTGCAATATTTTTTTGGTTAAGTTAACCTTCTTGACAGTATTTTTCTGGGAAAGGAGACACTCCACACTCAGTTCTTGCTTGTAGTTTCCTTCCTAGAGCTCTTTGCACTTCACTGCTAATTAACTTTCAATAACTGTCATAGGGTTACAGTCAGTCAGCATGAATCAGATGGAAAATGTAGCTTTAGGGGACCGCACTCTGTCGAAAATTATTAGAAACCTTTGCTTGATTTCCGAGGAGAACGTACTCATTCAAGCAGGATACAGCAGCTATTAGACAGTGTTCTACCACAGCAAGAAACCTTTAATAAAAGAGACTCGGTTCTTTCGCTACAGACCTCCTTCTAGGGTGGCTCTGAGTAACTATGCAGCATTTTCCTTGCTTCCTGTTTGTTTGTTTGACTTCCTAAACGGTGGTGTTGCTTAGGCCAAAGCTTGGGTTCTGAGCTTAAAGGCAGTGGTTTTAACTGTTTGCTCACAAATATAATTCAAAATGGGGGAGAAGAGGGAGGTCGTTTATAGGTGTGGCTCAGCTCATGGAAGCTCTGCCCTTCCCAGGTCTCCTAAGCTGGGGAGAGTTGAGTAAGACTAGCTTTCGGCTGGGAGAGCTTGGGGGAAGACCTGGCAGTGCTGGGAATGGGTCACATTCCCAGTACGCAGTGCTCTCAGGCTCTATGCCTTCAACAAACTGCCACTTTAATAACTGGGGAGGTGGCAGGTGAGCATTGCAGAGCCCCGTCCCCAGCGCGTGCTTTCCTCTCAGGCTTTTGGAGCTCTGGGTTATGCCACCCAATATGCTCTGACACCTAAAAAGCTCCTTAATGTCATCTGCAATGCCCACATCTGGCTGCTTAAAAGCTGACTGTAATGTTAGATGTAATACCAAATCCTCTTTGTATTGCTGAATCCTTTTTCTTCCACAAAGACCCCAGCTACTCACTGCTGATGATTTCTTTGGCCTGTGCAGCCATACAAATAGGCTACAGCTGTGTAAGGCAATCCATGGGGAGGTCCTCTGTGCTTCTCAAAACCTTGCCTACCCTGAGCCTTAGTGCTGTTGGAGACAGTCCCTCTCCCCTGCAGCTTTCTGCAAGCCTGAGCTGGGGGACAAGGCACTTGGGGTCCCGGCTCCTACCCTGCAAGGTGATGCTCATTACCCGGTTGTAGTCTACTATTTACTTTCTAACTAGAGCTAGTAGAGGTTTTTAATTTCCAGGTGTGCTGTTAAAATCTCAACACGTGCCCCAGATGACTAAGGATGCTTTCTCTGCCTTCCCCCCTGGCCCTGACCCTTTGCTCTCCCTTCCCCCTCCTTACGTCAGCAATGGCTATAATTTGTTTGCAGAGTTACAGGGTGTTTTATCTTTCTTCGGCCAGCCCCAAGTGGATTGGGGTTTGTTGAAGTCACAGCATTCTTGCTTTCTTAGAGCTGGCATGTGGGTGTTGGATTGTGTCACTTGTAGGAGGTGAACGTCAAAGGAAGTGGGATCAACTGCTGGAGGAGGTTTGTAAGCCAGGTACTTAATATTTGGTTTCCTGGAAAAGCAAGAAAAAAATAGCAAAACAGTCAGCCTTTGTGTCTTTAGTTTTCTTATGTAATCAGAATAACACAATACCTATATGTGCTTAAATACAGTTTGTTTTAGTTTGGGTTTGGTTTTTTTTTTTGCCTTGGCTTATTCAGGATGGAGAACTACTGTATTTCCCTTCAAATAGTTCCACATGTTTTGGTGGATTCTGTTGAATGTTTATTCCAGTAATACAAATAACTTGTGTTCTGTAAGCACCCTCACAAATAATGCAATTTAATATGAGGTGCATTATGTTGTCTTTTTATTTGATGTAAAATGGTCTTTTAAAGTTAAAATTAGACAGAAGAGCCATTTGAGATTATTTTATTCATCTCCAACTGTTTTTTCAGGAGTGCATTAGTCTGAAGTATTTCATGGGCAAAACACTGAGTTATTTTGGGGGGGAGAAAAATTATCTGCAAAAGAAAAGTATAGCTACTTATTTTTACTGTAGTTTTATGGTAATTGCTATTTTATTTGACATGTATATGTACTGAGCTAGGTACTGCTCTGCTGGGAATATTTCTTTCTCCTAAACTGCTAGGTAGTAGGTATCTTCTGCAGTCCTTGGTCAAGCTAAGCTTAAAAATTAACAAAAGAAGTGATGTTTTAAAGGTTACCTGCGTCCTATCTTGCGGATTAGGCAAAAAGACCATATTTTTTCATTATGTTGTTTTTGCTTTGCCTATTTAACCTAAGTGCAAGATGCTTATTCTAGCTGCCTGTGTTTTTGAAAAATCTATGTGCCATAGCACATTTACCCATTGTATCACTGGTGGAGGTCAGGCGTGTCTGAGGCTGGTGCAATCTGAATGTTTTTAGATAAATGCCTCTGAGTAAAGCAGCTTTTTCCTTCTTGTATGGCTTCCGATTTACGCAGCTGTCTTGGCGTTTAACCCTATGCTCATTTTCCCATTGCTGTCAAAGGGACCTGTGGGTCAGGAGGAAGGAAAGCTCCCAATCGGCCAACGGTAAAGTGTTCATGGGAGGATGTGTCTGCAGTTGCTGAACAGTCCTTCCCTCTGACTTCAGCAAAGTAGTCTGGTGTAAATTCATTGAGCTCATTGATATTATTCCCGATTTACACAACAGTAAGTATTAAGTAAGTACAACAGTAAGTTAAGTAGCAGTGGGCCTTAAATATTTATCTAGTTTATTTTTAGCATACCAATTGCAGCTATTTATATAGCAAGGAAACAGTGGTACAAATCTGACTAGATTCCTCCTTCGCTTTGAATCTGCAATAGAGAGGCAGTATTTTATTTTTTTTTTGACCATGTGGTCTATTTATTATGCTAAATTTGCTCTGAATAATATGTTATAAACTTCATTTTTCAAGGGCCTCTTAACCCCCACTTTTAAGCAGAAGAGATGTTGTTACTTATCTAAAGGAGCCTTGATGCAGCCTAAGAGCAGCTGTGAGATTGCCCTGCAGTGCTGTGCAGGCACGAATACTTTACATGGATTTATCCTTTGGGAAAGGTCCCAAAATTGTGAGCAGGCTCCACAGTAGAGCAAACAATGTGAGAGGAACCGGTACTCTTTAATAACATCTAGTACAGCAAATAGAAAAAGCACATTTATGGTTGCTTATTTGCTTACTAATAAAATCCTAGAATAAAAATACATTCTCCTATGAGAGACTTTTGCTGGATGTAGGACAGGCAGATGGGGGTACTGCTGTGAGTGAGCCCTTATCTATGCCAGCATGGCTGGGATGGACATTCCCTCTGAAAAGATGCGTGAAGGGTAAACTAGGCCGGTGGTTGGTGGTGGTAGAGTATATAGCCTGTGGTTGTACGTGCTGGCTCAGAAATTAGCACTTTTGGCTCTTAGGCCACCAGTTTATGTGCAGTTTAACATATAAAAATCTATAGCTTTCTGTTGGTTATGGATGGTCTGTGGTAAATAGATTGGTGATCCTAGCCCCATCTTTAGTTGGCAAAGAACCACATCCCAAAAGCCAAGCCCTACCACTAATGTTGGCATCCCGACATACAGTCTCGGGCACGTACCTGGGACTTCAGTAGCAGCTGAACAGCCCTCACCACTTACAGACAGGCAGGTCATCACCTTGCAGGACCAGTTTTGTTGCTGCATCCCTCCTGTGGAGAAACAGGGGACTTACCCGCTGTTGTGAACTTAAAAACATCATTCCATATTTGATTTTGAAACAAACCTTGGGAGCCTGGGAAGGAAAGAACTAACACATGAAATCAACCCCCCCACGTCTGCTATGAGAAACCACAGGAGATGGTATGGTTTTGTAAAGAGGCCACGGGAGCAATGTCTTGTTTATGGATAAGCATGTATGTGTGTCTTGCACCTTCAGATTTACGTTCGTATTAACTGCTGTTGCTCGTTACTACATTTATACAGTAATCTCTAGTAATTGTCCTAGGATTTGATGAAGCACTCTGAAGAATGAACTGCTAGCAGTGTTAAACAAATGTGAAAAGAATTATTCTCTTTCCAATGGTTCTTGAAATCAAATTTTATCCCCAATGTGCTCAACTACCTTCATGCTTAATCTCTGTATTGTCAGAGGAGCCTGTCAAACCCTTTTAGATCAAAGGAGGCTGTTTTGTATTAAGGAGATTCTGATAAAGTCTTCCAGTTACTTTGTCATCATGCTTTTGCATGAACACCATTGCAGTTGCTGGTGTGCCATTGTGCTGGTCAGGGAAAATCGAGAACTTTTGATCAGCCAGGTGCATTTTGGTAGGCACCTCTTCTGAACCATGCCTGTCCACAAGCCAGTAACAGAGTTAAACCGGCTCAGAACCTAGTCCTTCATGTTGATGCTCTCAGCTGGAGCAATTTGTTAATAGCCAGTTGTTTTATGGAAACCTTCTTGCAAGGATTCACGTGAGAAGATGCTCCCCAGAAAATTTGAAAAGAGGTGGTAGCCTGCCTTAATGAAGGCAGGGAGGACAGGGGAGTTCAAGGGACCTGCTGCCTTAGCCCCGCAGGGCGCAGCCGAGCGCCAGCCCGGGCATTGCCTGGCCCGGTGCTGAGGAGACCCGCAGCAGGGCCAGCCCTGCTTGTGCTTGGAACGGTTGTCGCTGGCTTTAACTAAGTAAATGGTGAGAAAGGCCTAAGCCTGACTGTGAAGGCCTGGGAGGGCCAGTCCCTCTTACAGCTCTCAGGTACAAAACAAAGGTCACCTGTGGCTCTCTGCTGCCTTTTGACCCATGAAGTTTTTGGGTGTCTTGCTGC
The DNA here is from genome assembly GCA_026212715.1 of Elanus axillaris. Taxonomy (NCBI): domain Eukaryota; kingdom Metazoa; phylum Chordata; class Aves; order Accipitriformes; family Accipitridae; genus Elanus; species Elanus axillaris. Next base: position 18,732,907 of record JANZLQ010000001.1, read on the forward strand.
CTCCTATTTTCTTCTCTGTGCGTGCTCTGACGGGTCCAGCTCAGGCTGGCGGCTGTTGGCACACACATAAGCGAGCACTTCCAAGCCACCTGAAACAACTCCTTGCTCTCTTAGAGCCCGCCTGGTCTCGGTTGTTGACCATTTCTTTTTGCAGCCTGCTGTTGCTTACCCACGCACTGCTGTACACCTTCACCCAGCACCCATGTGAAATCCACTGGTGTGCAATTCCTGTTACTGGCAAAGTATGCCAGCTTGGCATGTGTCCCCTCCCTTCCCAGCATGTCTGGCATTTTTTAAATTTCTGGTTTTCCTGCTTTTGGACACAGTCCTCCTTCATTATAAAGTTTCTACACATCTCCAAACAGGCTGCTGAATGACTATTTTTTTTCCTCATCAACTCAGGATTTTTTTGACTGCTGCACTTTTCCTATCTGAATATAAACATGGGAGAGACTAAGAAAAAAGTGCTATTGAATGATTAGTTAGTGATATGCCAGGGGCTTTGCTTGATTAATGGATTTACATTGTACATTACCCATAGGCAGCTTTCCAGTGTCTTTCCTTAAAACAAGGTGATTTGCTTAAAGGGCTATCTTTTGTAAAATACCGCCAAGCAAGATATTTGGTGCATGTGTGAACGTCTACATAGGGAGAGCCAGGATGTACAGTCATTTTGCCCCTGCTAGTCACAGCCACTCCTGCAGGCACTTGAGGAATGCAGGATGTGCCCCAAATAGGTCTTCACAAACATTCCCGGCTGCATTCGTTTCAGTCTTTCCTGGCATTCGTATTAGCTCTTGCTGACAACAACAGGATTTTCATGACAGTGACTGCAGCAGTGTACAAATGCTTTTTATTCCCCTTTCATGCCAGCCAGAAAGTGAAGGTAAAGACTTGCTATACTGACTCAGATGAAAGGTTGGACAAGCCCGGGCTCCTATCTCTGGCAGTGGCCAGAGAAGCTTCAAGAGAGTGGAAGAACAAAACAAGCATGTAATACTTTTCCCCACTCCATCTTCCTCACAAAGTGAGTGTTTCCAGCTCTGGCATCTATTCTGACAGGATAAGAAAGAATAACTTGAAGAAATGGGGTGGCAAGGCAAGGAGAGAGGTGATCTCTTCAAAGTACTAGCAGGGTTTAGTTTTCTGATCCGGTGCTAAACGCAACAGAGGTACTTGCCAAATGCCCTTGCAATGGGACTTGTCCTGGGGCTTTACAGCATTGCACCTCACTGTCCATGTCCTGCTGCTCTGCTTCTGCTGGAGTTGGTGGGGTTCCTCTGCTGCCGAGGCTGCTGCCGAGCCTGCATGAAAATCCTGCTGCTCCTGACTGCAGGGTACGTTTCCAGAGCGTGGAAGAGCAGGAGAGCCCTGTCCACGCCGTTAGCAGGGCAAGCCCTTAGCAAGACCTGTAATTTCTTCTTGGCTAGTTGAGGTTGGGGAAGGACATGTATGCTGCACAGGGAGACAGCCTGTTTCACAGTACTGCGTCATTTATCACAGTGACCCGTGGATTGAGACTGCCTTCTGAAAATTAGGGTGGATGCTGGGCTGGTCCCTGTGGTTCTTCCCATCTACTTGTGACCAACCTTGTATCATTCTCCCATTTCCTTTGCATGTGGGGCCACATTCAGTCTGGTTGTAAATCTGCTAAAGGTTGTGGCATCAGTACCAGTCTCCTCTGAGGCACCGGTGCCTGCAGAGTCCTACCTCAGGATTAGGCCTGCTGGACTAGGTGTACATTTTCCACAGAAAATGTGTGAGAGATGGAGGCACAAGAGTGACTCCAGGTTGAAAACTGAAACTGTTTCTGTGAGATGCCAGGTTTTTTAACTGCACAGTGCTCTTCTGGCCTTTCCAGTTGTATAACATGGGTATTAAAGCAAAGGGATATTTAATATGTCTGTCCATTTTGATGTCAAAGGGTTAGAGTTAACTGGAGAGTGAGCTTCTGACTTGGACATTTTCTTTCACTCCAGAAAAAAACCTTTTAATCTCAAAAGCAGCATAGTCTAGAAGCATCAGCTTTTCTTTTGTGTCATTAAACCTCAAGTCTGAATTCCCAGAACTGTGTTTCTAAAGGAACGCATCCATAGGCAGGTGTTATTTGCCAGCTGACTTGCACCTTTGGCGGTTCCTAGCTCCGAGCAAGCTTCCTCAGCGTGGAGATGCACCACAGAACTGGTAAGCTGGCAAACACCGTTCCCTGCTTCAAAGAAGTTACAAGTACCAAACACACCAGGGGATTCTGCCAGCTCCATAAGCCAAAGAGACTGCAGTCTAAGGAGGTCAGAAATAACTTAGACACACCTGGAAATACTCATAAAGCACTTGAGCAACAGTGAAGAAGTTCAAGGTGTCCAGCAGCTCTGCAAACATTTGAACAATATCTGAGCCATGCAGGTGTGGCTTCGGCAGCTGGATGCCCCCCAGAAAACCTCAGCAGGCTGTAGTCATGCAGGCAGCGCTTGTCTGTTTCTTAATTTGTTCATATCTATGCCTCTATAGCCCTTGTGTAGGGAGAGAAGATCCCAGCCTTTCCAGGTACCCAGATGCAGAAGGAACAGGAATCAAACCATCCATAGTTGTGGTTGAAGGGTGGGGGGGAAAGCAGTGTCTGCTGGCATCAGGCCAGGAGAGGCTCAGAAGCATCCTACTCCGCAGGTGGGTGACTGCTGCCTGTGGCACAGCTCTGCTCCTGCCCTTCCCAGCCACCCTGCCTGCCGTCGGCAACAGCATCTTCCAGCCCAAAATGCCCGTGTTCTCTAAACTGGTCTTGCGTGGCTGTGGGACGCCTTTAGAAGAATGTTAATTTTGGAGAAGGACATGGCACTGCCATTTCTTGAGAATTAGACTCTTTTAAAACGTCCTCTAAGTGACCGAAACTTGCAATGTTCAAAATCATGGGCTGATGTTATGTGTGCATCTAATGCTTTGTAAATGTTTCTCATTGTTGGTTTTACTTCCGAGCTGTGCATTCGAGCTGGGTGTTGCGTTAGTTTCTTTTGCTGTGAGTCATGGCAACACAGCCTTGAGAGAGACCATTACTATGTCCACTGAAAATGGAGGCTTCAAACCTTTGAAGAAGAGCAGAAATTAGAAGGTTGTGAAGGGTCTCCCTATTGTATGCATAAAAACTAGCAGTTGGGGGAAATAGCAACAGGGAGACTGCACAGGAGCAATGGCTAGTGTGTTCCTCAGCCTCTTCAAGCAGAAGGATGCAACACATTTGGGTTCACTGCATTCCCTTTAGTTGAAGGATAATTAACTGTTGAGCTTTGAAGGCTTACCTACATGGCTGATGTGTGGTTAGGATGCTCAGAAATGGAGCTGAGTGCTGGGATGCCCCGCACTGCTCGGGATTTCCACCGCTGTGCTGCAGCTGGGACCAGCTTTCAGCAGGCATCTGCACCAGCCGCTGCCACTTTTGTTCTGAGCGCTCATAAATAGAATTTCCTCCCTCACAAGAAATACTGATGAGATTTAAATTGTTTTGATGATTTTCATGCAGAGCAATGGTATCACAGATACTGTGCTGTTGTTGGTTTAGCAGTGTTCATTTTCAGCATGGCTAGCAGGTAGCCAGCACAAACCTCGCCTCGCATTGCTTGATGCTTCTCAGAAGCAGATGTTCTTTGGACTGAGTTTCTTGTTCCCTGATGCTACAAAACACCACGCTCTCTCCAGTGCAAAGGCACCATTCCTCCTTTGTTCTCTACTGGCATCTGCAGGAAAGAAAATCTTTGGTTCCAGGCTGAAATAATTCTTACAATAGTAGCTGTATGCTTTCAGTGTATTGGGAGCACAACATCAGACTAGAAGAAGGCCTTCTGCTGAACTGGTGTTAGAATTGTGCTTATTAGCGCTAACCGCATTTTTTAACAACCATGGATGGGGAAGTTGAACACCGCCCTGGCAAATGAGTTATTTAAGACTTGTGCTTTTACAACTGGTTCCCTGTAGTGTCACGTTCTGAAATTGGGCTTACTGCTATTGTGTGGGGCATGGCACGTGGATCTGCAGGACCCTGTTTGACTTTCGGTACTTTTTGCTATTGCAGGTGTCAGCGTCATACCTGAAATGAAATGGTGCTTGTAACAAAGCCAGGCAAGCCTCACTCTGATGTCCTTGGTCGTATTATCAGCACTGCTGGAAGAGGCATTAGAGCATCTTGAAGGAGCTAGCTGGGGCAGAGGGAAGGCGATGCCAGGACTAGGCACAGTGAGGGTGAGGCAATGCAGTAGCACTGTGGATGGGATATAAGTGAGCTGGGCCTAAAGAGTCTTGGTTTGGCTGCCAGTCCTCTCAAGTAAGGCTTGGCTACAAAATTGTGAACCTCAGGCAGCTAGGAACTGTGATTTCTTGCTTAAAGCTGGTATATTCCCTGCCACAGAAACTGCATTAACTCCTTTAGTGACAGTTTGTAGCACAAATCCTGGCTGTTTAATTGGATTTATCATGGCTATTGCGAACATAAATGTGTTTACGGATTTGTTGTGAAAGCTTTTTTGTGTGTTTTTCTCATAGCAAGTCAACTTCCATGTGGTGCAATTATGTTCAAGATGTTCCCTGTAGCACTGGAATAATGTCAGATTATACTGTGTGTGCATGTTGTTCTTCAAAAGGATTTTATCTGAGGCATGATGCACTGTGTTGGAAAGGGAGCTTAGCCTTTCATTAAGAAAGGCATACAAAGTGTAAAATGCAAGTAATTCTGTCAAATCCTGTTGTCTTATTATAGAGAAATGCTTGTCTTTGTCTACTGAAAAGCAAAACTTTTTTCCCCATTAACTTCCTTCCTGCTCCATCTAACTCTGCCAGGACTAAGTCCCTCCATCTGCAGCTTGCTACTTCTGTGCTGCAGCCCTTTTGGTGCTGAAAGGTTGAAGCAAACACAGCAAGACATTTCAGAGACAAGAGTCTGGGGTGGGGGGAGGCACATGGGGAAGAGATGATTTTCATTAGGTTTGGAAAGTTTCTTGGTTTTCATTAGTTTATCGTCCCATATAGTTTGGCCTAGAAACTTGCAGTGTGTTTGATGCAGTGGTACAGGAACCCCACGTGAAGCCTGCTCACGTTCCCAGCTGAGGGGCTGCTGCTGAAGGGAGGCTGTGGAACTGGAACAGCCGTCAGATGTCAGGGGCTACAGCAAACAGCGCTGCGCTAGGGATGGAGCTGGCCCCTAGTGTTCACTGTCAATTTTTTCTTTTTTTTTTCTCTTTTTTTAATTAACTTGGATAACAATGCGATTTAACAATGCAATTTCCTGTCTGATGGCAGTTCAGATATTAAATGTCACGTCTGCCTAATACTTTCATTCTTAATTATGACAAGTTTTCCCAGCACTTCTAAAAGAGACAGTTGTGATATGTTTCATTCCCTGCTGAATGATAGTCAGAACCCCAAATTTGTTCTGTAACTCATTATCATTACTAATTGTTGTTATTAGTAAGCCTTGTAGAGGAGTTACTTGGAACAGCAGCACAACAATTCTCCCCACTATGGGAAAAGTCAGGATTTTCAGATGCCACTATTTGGAGCCTGTAACCTATTACTCTGTGTGTCGGTTGCAGGTTTTCTTTTTCAAAGTTGCACTGAAGGACAATTTCCAGGGATGTGCCTCTGCTCTCTCTTGCCATCTCTTTAGTCCATCCCCACCTTACAATGCCTCTCTGTCCAAGGGAAAGCTGCCAAGCCCTTGGCTGAGGTTGGCAATGCAGTGAACGATGCAGGCATTTGAAAACTAGAAAGCTCAAAACTCGTGTTCCAGCAACCAGAGAGATGGGTGGGAAAATCAAAGAAGAGGGCATGCAACTTGAGAGAGTGTAGCGGGCTCTGGCATCTTAGGAAGCGAACAGAAGACGGGCTCGGTGCCTGTGATGCACAGAGCATTGCTTTTGCAACAAATAGAGTACCTGTGCTGCAAAAATGCATATAGAAAGGCACAAGGAGCTTGCCGCTGTGCTTAGTCTGCCTGTCATCGGGAAGGTCCTGGGAATTACTTGCCTTTCTGTCATAAGCACTCATGAGGTAAGGGAGCAGGAGAAAGGATGCAAGCACATCAGTGCTAAGTGGAAAGGAAAATCTGTATGGCAATTACTCACTAAAGATGAAGGTGAGGGTTCTCTGGCAATCACATTTCTGGTGGCCCTATGCAGATTCACACCAGCTGAGAATCTGGCCCCAGAAACTGAGAGCAGCAGCCAAGCTGCAAGCTGAGTAACTGTGTATGCAAGCTTCAGGTAATATTCCTCATTGGCTTAGTAAACCCAGATCTGCAGATCTACTTTGCTGATTAAAAATTTGGCCTTGATTTTAAAGAAGAATAAAAAAACCCAAAAGCCTGAAGCTCTGTGCAGGTATGTAAGCATGTACCAAAGAATGTAGAAACACACCTTTGTGGGCTTATTCGGGTAGGTATTTGCCAAACTTTCCAGAACAGTTTGTACATTCAGAAGAAAATCACCTTTACAAAGCACAAAGTATACTTTACAGAAGCTCAGTGTCCAGGCCGTTTTACAGAATGCAGGTTTTTACTCTGCTTCAATCTGGTTAAAAAGCCTGAGAGATGAGCCATTTTAAAGCATTTCATAAGACCCAGGAGTCTTGTAAAATCCTATCACATTTTTCCCTCTGGTTGAAATCATAGAAGTTATGAACAGTAAAAGAGCTGTTAAATCACAGATAAAGAATGCTGCACAATGGGTTGGTCAAAATAAATAAATAAACCCCCCTAGTTTTCTTCCAGCTTCTAATTCCCCAGACATGAATTCAACTGGTAAAAGCCAAGTATTGCAGCTCACACTCAAAAAGGAGCGGCACGCAGCTGTATCCCTTGCAGAGCTGCTATTCCTTCGCTTGGTTTCTTTACTGCTCCAGGGGAATGGAGATGTTAATACCACTCCTTTATCTAGCACACTTAATTTCCCCACCCTGTACCAGCTCAACTTCTCTGGCAGGTATGTTGGGGGATGGGGGACCCAAGCTTTCATCTGCTCCCAAGTCTTCTGCTAACAAAATTGCCTGTTTGTGATCCCACAGAACCTGCTCCGTGCCCGGAGCAATCTGGGCAGGCAGGTAGGAGGTGACACCGTGTCCGTATAACTCCGCTCTACCAGTGCTGCTACTTCTGTAGTGTTAGGGTACCTGCATCCCCTAGATATTTTTATTACTAGAATAAATCCTGCCTGGAACTACTGCTGGGACCTGTGGGTAAGTGCTAGGCTGGCCTTTCAACTTTTCTTTTTCTGTATTTATTTCTTATGTCACTGTAATTGTTGAAATCCTTCTCCTTTTAGTTTCTTTTCCCTGAAACACTGTGATCAGATTTCCCAGACATTGTGTTCCTTGTTGGTCAGGAATTTCTAAAGACCAAGAAAGAATTGAAGGAAAGCACTATGCAGGGGGGCTTATGTGTCCATAAACCATAAGAGCATTTAATCAGAGGGAAAGTCTCAGTTTCTATTTTGGTCATCATTTTGGAGCATGTATTGGAGGTCAGAAATTACTTTTGGCACAAATAAAAGTAAATTCAAATAATAGGAAAAACGTGTAATTTTTTGCCAGTATTTTGTGAAAAAATCGAGGAGAAACAATCATTTTTCATTGCTTATGTGTTGAAATCTATATGATTAAACTGGCTTTTAGCTGAGGGAAAATAGTGTAGTTCAGCAACTTTGCTTGTGGCACAGAGAGGAATAGTTTTGCTTCTCAACAAACCTGTACTGTTCTCACTATTTAAGAGATTTCTAATGACTTCTTGTTGCTACTTTTTTCAGGTTCCTATTTTCACACATTTCTTCTTTCCCACAGTCACGTCATCCTCTCTCTATCCAGTTCCTGCTAGAGAAGACAATGGAAAAAAAGAAAAGAAACCCAAATCACTGTTAGTCATGAAGTTAGAGTTGCACACACTGTTTTCAGTGACGTTCCTCGGAGCTAGATCGTTGCCACCAGCCATACAACAGACAGCAAGGAACCCCAAACCCTGGTCCCCAGTTAACGTGGTGGGGAGGAAGCAGGTCTCACCAAGCATCACTGACAGTGTCCTCTTCTAGCATCTTGTAGCAGGTGATATAGACCTAATCCAATTCTCTGTGCAATGTAAGGCGTCGTGAAAGGGACTGGTTTGGACCGCTTAAAGAATCACTTCCAATGGTATTGGCAAAAGAAAAATGATTTAATAGGAATTTATATAAAGCACAACTTTGCAGTATTTGATGGCAAGGTTCACTCTGTTACTTAATGCATGGATGAAATGCACACAAGAAAATAAAGTTAGAATCAGACTGAAATTAGGTATACAGAGACCGAAAATGTAATAGGTTAAAAAAAGAGAAATATACAAAAAAAAATCTAGTTAGAATTGATTCCTTGTGATTTGTACAGAGATTGGGAATGTAAAAAGGGTAAGGGAGACCCTCCTGTCAAGTCATGAGGTTCAGAGAAGACCCCCTTGCTTTCTAAACTCCTGTCGGAGCTTAGGTGCGGCTGGATCGACTCCTAGTCCCAAACTTGGTCAACGGTTTATATCTAAAGGGATTATGAGTATA
>JANZLQ010000001.1:18761385-18831733 GCA_026212715.1 Elanus axillaris
GCTACCAATGCAGAACACAGCACTATGAGGGCTGCTATGGGGAGAATTAATTCCATCTCAGCCAGACCCAATACAGGGATGAAGCTTAATTATACAACCTGTGCAGTTTTTTGGGCACAGTGGTCTTAAGCCAGTCAAGTGAAGTGCAGGCTGTGTGAGGAGGAAGGGAAGGGACCATCTCCAGTATCGATGGGTGGCTGTAATTTGAAGGTTTATCCTGTAATACCTGCATAGCATCTGTTCCCTTGTGTCCTTAAAAATCCAAGCAGGCCTCCTTCGCTTCTCTTCTGGCATTCTTGAAGCTCACACTGCATACATTGTAATGCAATAGGTGTGTCTGTGTGGGGAATAGTTCCCTAGTGCCAAAGTACAGTACAAGAGGAGAATAAACATTAATACAAAGCAGTGCCAAAATGCTGTTTATATGAATGCTGCATCAGCATTTTCACAGTTAACAGTGATTGCAAAATTTCAGTTGGATTTAAAATTTGGCATGTAAGGCTTAGCTCCCAAAGGGAAAGGCAATGTTTATGTTACAGGAGTGCCAAAAAAACTGCACTGGCTTTAGCCTTTTTTTGTTTCAAGAAGTTTTGTAGGTGCGTGATCCATAGCGTAAGACTAGGTTCTCTTTATGCTTCTGAGTGGAAGGGCAAAAGGAAACAAGGCATATTTCTTTACATTTTTGTTTATGTATTTACATTTATAAGGCAACTGCACATCACCAGCAGTGACTTCACAAGGGCTTTTACTACAGGCTGGGGAGACACTTCCAAGGGAACTTGTCAGTAGTCAGCCGCATTTCTACCACACAGTTTTGGCAGTGCAGCTTTCGCTTACGTGCTTTGTGGCTTTATGTTGAAGAACACTTCTAATTTATGAATTCATCCAGTGTGCAAGAACAGATCTCGTCCTACTCCCCTGACCTTGCGGGACTCTCTCCCGTAACAGAACAAGTTGTGTATGAGATGGAGGCATGATTTGAAAGGATTAATTGTGTAGATGCCCTGTGTACGTTGCTGCAGAGTCAGAATTTGGAGAACGGGGGTCCTCCTCAGCTGAAGATGGAGGCAGTCAAGGTGTACAATGTGTACAGCTGTGCGCTTTTGCAGTCTCTCTCTGGGATAGCAGCTGCAGAAAATGCTCTAAATGTGGGCAGACATCTTGTAGGATAATTTCCGGGCATCCTACAGTGTAATGGGAGGTGGGTGCCAGGGGGAGCTTTTGTGTTGGGCGTATGGTAGGCTCAGGGGTGGCTCTGTGAAGCTGGAGGAGTGAATAGCGGCGTGGTAGTTTGAAGGAGCAGGGTAGCAAAGAACTGGAAGAAAGGATGACTGCTTTGCCTTGTTAATTTTTTTTAGTACTGCAGTACGGATCTTACTATATCATTGTAAAACCATGTTTAAAAATGGAATGAGAGCCTGGTTTGGCTTTAGGAAATATTTCTATCGCTATTATGATTAAGGGCACAAGATCAAAGGAGTATGTGGTTGACTTATGCCTCACTTACGCATGTGGGGCCTCGCTGAACTTGATGGGAACAGCACACATGCAAGCAAGAAGAATTTGCTCATAATTGGTTTACTGTTTGCTTAAAGAGGCCACATTTCACAAAGTTTTTTTATTGAACAGTTTTATCTCCATTTCCATTTTAAAGCAGAAAATACACAAATAGTAGCAATGAGACAATTTTTTGTTTAAAATCTGCTAAACCAGAGTTTGTCTTTTGGAAACTCAACTTCAGTAGATTTTTGGTTTTGATGGCTTAAACAATTTGCTGCTTAGAAGGAAGGACCATAAACAACCAGGGAGGTAAGTTTCTGCTCGTCCAGAGACTGTGTTTCTGCAGGTGTTAATACATTCCAAGGCTGTCATTCTGCCTCGCAGTTCAAGGTTTCTCCTTGCAGCTGGCAATGAACAGCTGAATAAACTTCACTATGAATTTAAAAGCTTAAGTAGTGGTTAGCTTCTTAATGTAAAGATTAGGGTATCTCTGGCTTCTCAAGCAGAGTGGAGTTGCATGCAAATTAAAATAAAACCTGATGGAATTATTAGTGGTGAATTAGTGAGAATGTTGTCTGTTTCAGTATGAACACTGGAGTGTCTCAGAGGGCTTGAGCAGCCATTAGAGGCCAGTGAGAGCTGTAAACACTGAGCTGGTTTAGAAGTGTGTGCTTATTGGTAGGGTTATCTGCATAAGGCAGTGATCTAGCATGGAATCTGATGCAGAATCTTTCAAAGACATTCCAAAAGTAATAAACATGGTGTTCTTAATCCATCCCAGTGTCTTGTTATTGCACAGCTTTTCAAGCACGGAGAGTACTTTAAACATAAAGTTGGACTGGAGGAGGGATGAGTATGAGGCATGCCCTTGAACTTGGTGACCCGTGCGTGTTTGAGTCAGATTTGTAATTTGCGTGTTAATATTTCACTGCTTGTCTAGGTACCTATAAAACCGAAAAAAATGCTGTTTAATAGTGTGAGGAACAGGAATAAGAAATGCAAGTAATACATTTTGTCTAGCTCGGTCTCTTCTTTACTGACTCACCAAAACAGTAGGGCTCGGTATTTAATTATGTGTATTTTAGTGGGGGAATCTATGAACCCCATCAGATGGGAATACACCCATATCTTTCCATAGAGCTTGTATGGTTATGTGCTGCTCCATATCATTAAGGCTTCCAGCAAACAGAATCTTTATTTTTAGGCATGCAACACTTTCTAGCTGCAGTATTATGCCTCCTGAAAAGGCAGGAAGCCATGATGCGCTTCAATTCAATAAGTCTGGATGTGACCTGAAAGAAGAAACTGGGAAAAACAAACAAACAAACATTTGGCTTTTCTCATATATTAGGATAAACAGCATTTGCCTACAACTACCCAAAGCGTTTTCAGTCATTTCAGCTCTTTGCAACCTTCCAACACTTTATTGAGGGATAAAAAACATCTCACATTATTTTGTAAGCATTAGCCGTATTATTCATCCTCAGCAAAGTAATACCTATCACTGTTACTGAAATTAATGCCTGCTTTTAATGGTAATTCTTTTCATCAGTGTTGTATTAACCTTTTATTTTTGCACCTTTCCCCCCTCCCCTGTGTTTTTTCTGAGAAGATAGATGTTGTAGAACAACTGTTCCTGTCTAAGGGGTAATAGTTTGTTATTTTAGCACACTGTATTGTAGGAACATAATAACCTAGAGATGTTTCACAGATTAAGCCTAAACTTCCCACCCTTGTACATCTGATCTGTGAGATTTTTTTTTTGTCTGTGGAGAGACTAGAGCATCAGGCAACGTATCTAGTTCGCCTGTTAAAGACATGTTTGCACTCTCATTAGCATTCAGGTATTGTGGGAAGTGCTCTACTCGGATCAGAGGCTTTTATGCTAAACATAGGAAAAAATTTTTATTAAATATTAGGAAGAGCAGTTCTGTGTGAGGTTTTACTGGAAATACTGCATAAGCACAGGCCACTGAGAGAATCTCAGCTCTTCTGATAACTTGTTTTTGTTTTTTCAACCTCCCTGGAGAACAAGTGCCGCATTAGGCAAAATACATTTTTTCTAATTTGGATGACCTCAAGCACTGTGGCGAAGGACAGCATGGTTGTGTGTTGTTCACGTCTTACAACAGCTTCCATCCTTCAGGGATGGAGCCTGCAGTGTTTCGGGTGAGTCGCTGGCCTCTGTCATTTAATTCACAAGTAACGTTTTGTGGTGTGGTAGATGGTGGGATGAAGGAGTGCGTTTCTTAGGCTTCTCCCAAGAGAGACCATTTAACTGCAGACCTGCTGCTCTGACCTCAGCTTCACCTTCTGTCCACTTCCATGAAAAGCACCTCTTGTACGAGCAGTGTTTTTGGTGTTTGAGGTCACACGTGTGCGGTCCTGCCCATCCTCAGCCATATGACTCCCTGCATTGAACCGCGGCTGTTCTTTGCAGTGCTAGATCAAGGGTTGGGGATGGCACATCTCGACCTGTCATGAGTATGCTGGCTGTGCTGTGGAAAACCTAGCTGCTTTGTAGTATTCAGTACCCTGAGACAGATACAGAACATACTGTTGACAGTAGCAGCAAAGCAGCTGTGCTCATTTGCGAGAAGCCAAGCCCATTAAAAGCAGCGTAATTTCTAGAAATAAAGAGTAGAAGAGTTGTGGACACTTTGGGGAAAACACCTGTAGTATTCTGTTGGCCTCCTGCTGTTAATGCTTCATTCGAAGTGCTGGCTGTTCTTTGGCTGAGGAAGAAGCGGAAATGTCTCTTCAGCCCCTGCTTACTGTAGAAGGAGCAGGGAATCTCCTCTTCAGCATCTCAGCTGCAGTGTCTCTTGTTGCCTCAATACTTTTGTTGTTTGTCCATACTGTTGACCACAGGCTTTTCAGACAGCAGTATTGTTAAGCTGGTATAATTCATGTCAGTATCACCACTTCCTATAGGCTTCTGAAGAGCATTGTGAAACCATTTTCAGCCTTAAGGGTTCCCCAACTCTGCCCTTCGTGAAACTTATTGCCAGCACCAGAGGCAGTAGAAATGTCCCAGCAGGAAAACATCCTTGAAACAAGTTACATTTAATTCATGTCTGAAGATAGTCTTCACAAACACGAGGGTGAGAAACACAGCTAAAAAAAGTTTAATCGTTTCTTAAACCATCACCTTCTACAGAATTTATGCTGTATTCACCAGGGAAAGCCATCTGTACCCACACTGTCAGGGTGGGGTTTTTTTTTTCCCCAAGTCCTGCGCATATTGCGTTTATAAAAATAGTATTCCCTGTAAACCAGGCTTTGGGAGCCAAACACTGTGAACATTCAGAGCTACTGTTTTATGCTGAGATTTAATTAATGCTGGGATGAGATACAAGCAGTGCACATTGAGAGAGTCTTACAATAACATTTTACTTTAAAGGACGTTAAATGCATCAACTACATTTATATCTTTTCTTTTCCCAGAGGTTTACGTGGCTTCGTAAGGGTATAAATAAACTGAAGAAACCCTCCAGGGTTTAATATACAATTATAGGTAATTTTACTTGTGATTGAAATTTTTTATTATTTTAGAAGAACAGGTACTTTTACAAGCACAATGGGTGAAATTATGCAAAATCATGAATCCCTGTTTTTGTGTTTGATTTCCAGCTAACAGTTAATGAAGCAGCCGCTCAGCTGTGTGTAAAAGATAACGCATTGTTGACCAGGAGAGATGAACTCTTCGCACTAGCTCGGCAAATCTCTCGAGAAGTTACATACAAGTATACTTACAGGACCACCAAGTAAGGTTTTAATAACTCAAAGGACCTTTACTTTCAGGGACCTAATCAGTCTGATAGCATTTCTTCTGAAGAACTAGAGACACTTTCTTCTTGCTCTTTAGCTAGCGAAGTGCTCTTCTGAGGAGGTTAGGAAAATGCTGTTTAAGTTGTGAAGCTTTCAGACTGCTAAGATTTCGCTGTCTTGAATTACCTTTTTATTTGCTCTCTAGTTTTCCAGATTTTGCAATGATAGTGCATGTTGAGAGGCATCCGAGAGGCTGGCGTTTCGAGTATTTGAGGCATTTGTGTATTTCAAGGTTAATGCAAATAGGCAGAGTAGCCAAACCTGCTTAATGTATCAATTATTTTTTTTCCATATACAGATTTGCCTTCTTAGTTTCCAGGGAGTGAAAAAGATAAGGTCATAGGGAGTGGCTTACAAACTTGCTTTAAAGGAACTGAAGCTGAGTCCTAATTTCAGTTGTTGCTGTTCTGTTAAATGAACTACTGTTATGAAACAGTAACAAAGGCTCAACAGCTTTTAAATACAATTAAAACTTCAGAATTAGTAAATATGATTGAAAGTCTTGATACTTCCTGAATATTGTTTTTAAATGTTAACTTCCTTGAGTAATGCAATATCCTTTCAAAATACGTTTTCCTACACTTCTAGGAGCTTTTTATGTTTTTCCTTTGCTCCCCTTTCTTCCACAGTGATTAATGTAAATATACATCCATTCTGAGTAGAGCAATGCCAAAGGCATTTCTGTAATTCTCTGTGCTCAGGTAGCTTTCCTTTCTGTTTGGAAGAGGAGTGCATGAGTCTCTTGACGTTTTTGAAAACAACACAAGGCACTTATATTCCTCTATACTTGAGTGATGTTTATTGTCATCTCCAAGTGAATTGGAGGCTTTTTCTGTGCATCTCACTTGTTCTTGCCTGATTTTTTTTTTTCCTTGACTCTGTTTTTCATTATTATTCTGATGGTCAGGGTTAATGTGCTGCTTACTGATAGTGTATGTGTCTTTTCTTCTAGATCTAAATGTGGAGAAAGGGATGAGCTGTCACCAAAGAGAATCAAGATAGAGGTACAGTATTGTGACTCCTGTATTTTGACCTATGCATGCTAAATAAAATTCACTTGTTTTGAAGGAATCTGTCTTAAGGAAATTTGTCAGAAAAACATTTGACAGAGAGTTGATGGGTGTGAGAGAGAGAGGTGGAGAACATCACCACTGTCTCTGCAAATGTAAATGCTTGATGAGAAACCTGGAGGAGCAGGGGTAAAGAGTAGGATTTGCTTAATTGCAAAGTTACTCTTTGTTTTGCGCCCTGAGTGAGTAGGAGGGGGAGGAATGGGACTGACTGACTTCCTGTGGTAGAATAAGCTTGAGCACTATAGGAAGTGTCTTCCCAAAAGGCCTCCTGCTTTTAAGTCAATGTGAGGTAGGGTTTGCTTAATTCGCTTGAGTCAGCTTGTGATCCTGTCCAAAATCCAGAATTCTGGGTAAAGACTGATGGCAGAATACTAACCATCTCTGACTATGCTATAAAATATAAAACTGATCATATTGTAAAGTCAAAAGCTAACTAAAAGCTATATATGTCAGCAGAAATGGTTATGCCTGTAGATACTAATTTACAGGTTTTTGTAATTACTTTTGTGTAAAAAGCACATGTATACATGGCTAATGTATACACCTGCAAAAGATGTTGCTTAGGGAGGCGCTGGGAGTTTCTTGTTAGGAGTGCAGGAGAAACATACATATAGGTTATCTTCTTTGGTTACCACTGCTGGGAAGTAAATGTGAGGCCTTTGAAAAAGTCACTTTTAATTTAAAAAAAAAAATTGGAAGTATGTGTACCTGTATACCTCATAAGAATAGCAGATCTTCCTTATAATTTATTTTTTTAAAAAATTGCTGTTTCACTGTTACATGGGTATCTAATTCATCCTTAGTGCTGTGGGGTTTTTTTTATTTTACTTCTGCTCCAAAAGGTGTAGCTTAAATGTGCATTGGAATGTAAGCTAGACCTGAGCTAGAATTGTATGTGACAAAGATAGGCGATATATTGTTTAACTGTAGAGAAAAGTTGCAGCATATTCTGGAATGCATTTTTCATTTGTAACTCATTCTGTGAAAAATGATGCACTGAATGTAAGGCTTTCATTTTTTTTCAGTAGTATGATCCTTTGTTACTTGTTTGTACAAAGGCTTTTCCTGGGAGGCAAACCCTAGTGAGAGCAGTAAGTTTTGAAAAGGCAGTTATGAATAGGTATAATATTAAGAGGAGTTAATCTTATTTATTTATTGAGTTCTGTTGGTCTGTGTACAGTTGTAGTTTGAGCTTATATAATATAAAATATGCACATGCATTGAGGATTTACTGGTACCTTTGATAAGTCAGTAATGCCATTTAGATGTGTTAGGATTTGCTTTGACCTACGCTAGTTCTTTGATCCACAAAAAAAGAGCAGAGAAATGCTGCATTAAATGATTTTATCTACCTTCACCATTATCTGCCTTGACCAACGTTGCAGAATGGTTGCTTGTGTCTCCCCTCTTTTGTCCAGTCTAGTCCTACTTTATAAGAGCTAGTGGGGAGCTGCCACTCCTCTGCTTGAAATAGTATTTCACTGACTATTCGATTTCAGCATTAGAAAGTTTTTCCTTCATTCAGTAATAATTGATGATGAGCAAGTATTTAAAATGACACACTGCAAGGGAGGTGCTTTCTTCCACAGGATCTTCATTGAGAGAAAAAATAAAATTCTGAAAAATGCAGGGTGAAACACTAGGTTTTTTTGGAGAGCAGGAAATTTGGACAGCCTTTAGGGAATGTGCATTCTCTTATTTTCTGCATGGTCAAATCTTAAGAGTCTGGAAGGCCTGCTTTCTCTAGACACTTTTTAGTTTAGTAATTCTGAGAAAGGATGTTTACTTGGTTGTATTTTTATCTAAAATTCCCAGTCATATTTTAAAATGCTTGTGAAAATTCCATGTCCTAACTGTACAAATGACTATTTCAGAAATAGGAGTTTTTTCCAAAATAAGAAATTGAAAATTAAACTAAATGAAATAATCTTTCATTTGATAGCATAGCATTATTAATTATGAAATTACCAGTGTTGTTACGAGCATAAATGTCTTTTTCCTTACAAGTTTGGGAGTCTTCTAAGGAGTAAACCATGACTTCAGTGCATTATAATTCTGAGGTACACTGTAAATCACGGACTTTTCTTCAAAGAAATTGAAAAAAGATGCAGTATTATTAAGTAGATCACTTTTACATGTGGAGTTTTGGGTTCTTGGGGCTTGCAATTGGAAAAAAAAAAGGTCATTTTTTTAGTAGTATGCTTGGGGATTTTTTGTGTGTGTTTGTGTTTTGTTTGTTTTTAGAAAGGTGAAGATGAGAACGAAAATGGTAGCAAATGCTGCAGAGTTTTCCTTCTGTTTTCGATAAGAATTCCTCATCCTGTTTTTAAAGTTGTAATGCTTCAATGTGGCTCTATTAGCTCACTATCATGCTTAATATCATGCAGAGGATCTGAACATAGGTGATTTATTTTTTTTTGCTGTTGTAACTAGCTCTGTCTTTTTTCTTTTTTTTCCTTTTTTTTTTCTTTTTTTTTTCTTTTTGGTAAAGGTCATTTTGCCTTTCTGTTTTAAGGCTGAACTCTGTATTTTGATTCGCCGTTCCTTTACCCATTAGTCATTAATGTCTCTGCAAACCATGGTCTAAAATACTAGTGCTTGCATTTGGAAAGACTTCGCACCCTGTTTGCATAGTGTAAAAGATTACTTTAAAAAAACATGAGTTAATTTCCTGAAATATAATAACACTTAAAAAAACCTCTAGAGAGACTCTGAAGGTCATCATTGAGCAGAGCTAGCGGAGCTGTGTATGCAAGCAGCAACATTGCCGGGTTACAGCCATCATTGTAAATTTATCCTCTTCATGAATATGAAACTCAGACAAGCATTACAAAGAAACAATATGCCATGAATTACATCAAATTACCTGTAAAAGCCTTTCTCTTCCCCTGCGAGCTCTCCCCCTCTTATTCGTAGAGTGGGTGGGCGAGCTGTGGGAGTGAAGTGTAGAGAGGAGAAGGGAAAAAATTCCAGGCAAATGACAGACTAAAGGTGTGAAGGGAGTGAAGAAGGGAATGGAGTGAATTGGGTTTTGGAAGCAGATGATAAAAAAAGGGTTGTAGTTCCTAAACCTGCTCTGGACAAAGAGCAGGACAGGCCACTAGGGATGGAAACGTCGCACCCTCCTGCAAAGCAAGGATCTCTCCTGCATAGGTGTTGCGGGGCAGGGGCACCCCTTATTTTGTCATCTTCTGTGACTCAGTACCAGCACTGCTCAAAGCGATGAGCTGTTGTGGCACCAGCTTAGAAAGCAAAACAAGTCACAGGTATATCACGCAGAAGTCACAGAGGGAGAAGCTACTCATTGCTGCTGCTGCTTTGTGTTGGGGTTGATGAGGTTCCCCTTCAGAGTCAGTGCGAACAGCCAAGAGAGCAAAGAAAGAGAGTTTTTAAAGTATTCTTACTGTCTGCAGTATAAAGGAATTGTTCTGTGTGTCAGTGTCTCCGTTCAGCTGAACGAGAGAGGTGGGGAGAGCTTGCAAAAGCTAATTTCATGAAGCTCAGTGGGAGTCAGGGGACACAGGCAGGGAGACCTGAGTGGAGACTGCAAAGAAGCGTCTTCCCTTGGTGCTGGTACAGGTGGAGGGAGAGGAGAGAAAAGGCCCACCTCCACCGTTGCTGAGAAGGTTAAAAAGAAAACCAGTCGAAGTGTGGGATTTGTGTTTTTCACCAAAACAGCAAAAGCAGTAGAAGCTACTGTTTGCATAGGAAAAATGTCATTAGGGGGAGCGAAAAAGCACATGTGGGACTGAGAACATCTGCTGCACGAAGCTGCTTGAAAAACAACTGAGCAGCAGCATGGCAAAACAAAAATGCTGTACTGCATGCAGCAGGCCCTCCTGGCCGCAGAGGGAGAAGAAACCTCCAGGCAAACATGGTGCAGAGCAGGTCATCACCTGGCCCAGCCTGCTCCTCATCAGCCCTTACCGATGGAGCAGTGGGGAGAACAGCCAACGGTGGGGAAGGGCTCTGGGAAGGTGATCCAGAACTGCATCATCACCAGAGTTATCTGCGTGACTGATGGGTGACAGTCACGGCAACAAACAGCAATGGGTAGCCGGGCCTGCTTTTAGGAAACAGCCTTTGGTTTTGTATTGGCAAGTGATCACAGATATGTTATAAAGAGCCGTGTTACCTGTTTTGTTGCAAAAATAGGACCCTGAGTGATAGGTTTTTCTGTATGCAGTTTCTCATCTTCCTACACATAATCGTTCTCCTCTCCCAGACAAATTCAGGTCTAACTGTGAAAATGGTCAGTGCTAATGGAAATGTGCTGCAAAGCCTTTGTTTCTAGAGGATGAGGTTTTGTGGCAATTTAGCTGGTTATGAAATTTTGCATACCTGTCATGTTTATTTTTTCCCTGAGGGAGTATGTTGGGTGGATAAAAGCAATATGTAGTGTTCAGACAGATTTGGTTTTTGGGTTTTGTTGGGGTTTTTTGTTTTGTTTTTCTTCCCCCTAAGCATAAAGAATAGCTTTATTGGCATTATGTTGCATTGAGGGTCTGGCCACCTGACATGGGTCCGACCACCACTCTGCAGGCCAGTGGGCAGCCTGCCAATGGCAAGGACCTTGTAGTCCTTTCTCTGTGTTTTTTATGAAAGATGGCTTTTCTTGTTCTTGGGCTGTAACAGATTTGTCCAGCTATTGTCAAAAATGTTATTATTTAAATGCATGTGACCTCTAGAACCCACAAGGAAAATATACCTAATTTGGCATACTTTTGATACCTGGGTCTACGGATCCTCAGTGACAGGTGTCACTGTTTCCAGGTTTGGGTCTGTCTTAGGATCTCTAGCTTCCTCTCCCATTGTAACAGAGTCACCTATACTGTGCTTTTGTAAATATTTCTGGATGTTCCTCTATTTTACATGAGCTTTACTTTCATAATGCCAAGCAGGATAAATTTCTCATCTTGAACCTTTGCTTCGATGATTAATTTATTTTAATGGAGTCTGGCAAGCTTTCACAGGAACTTTATTTGCTTTATTGGTACATATGCAAGCTGCAAAAGAGATTTGCATATCATAAGCATTTGAGACTGAAAGAATTATTGAATCATGATTTCCCATAGTATGTGAAGTCTTTGCTACCCTGCTTTTAAAATGGTGATATTTAATTTTGTGATACTAGTATAGGTTCTGTGTGAAATATGTTGAATTTCAGGAGGCTTTGCTCAGTTTCTCAAGGTTAGTATATCCAGCTGCTGTGCGTTATTCTCAACTATACAAAAACTTGATTTTTTAAGAATCTCTAAAGCTGCTGTATGTAGCGAGTGACAGAAGCCATGGGCCTGAATCTGCCTGGCAAGAGTGAATGTAAACTAGTTTAATGTCAGTGACAACAGTAGTCTGGATTCACCTGAAACTGTAAGAGATGAGATACAATTGCCTGTGTATGCCATTTCAGATACATAGTAGTTGTTGAATGGCTGTGTGTATTTTATGCACAAACTTAAATGAAATGGATAGCATGAACATGTAAATTGCAGTCCAGAATTTTCACAAAAGTACAGGAAAGTTTTTTGGTTTGGTTTGTTGTTTTTTTTTCTTTCGAGTATATGGAGAGGGTGAAGAAAAATCAATAATATGTCCCTTTTGGTGTTTGTTTTCTTCTTATGCTCAATAGGATGGTTATCCTGATTTCCAGGACACAGTCCAGACGCTCTATCAGCAAGACAAAATGCCACTTGCTTTGGCTAAAGGAAAGAGTGAAGACTCAACAGCTCTTAATTCCCAGGTAAACCAAACTGTACTACACTGTGAATAATACAGGCCATGTCTTTGTACATTGATTTTGATGTATCGTTTTGATGACTCAAGTAATTACTGTCAATTTTCAAAGGCTACCTAGCTTAACTCTAATTGCATCATTCTTAATTTGGGTTTACTTTCTGAAACTGTTCTGACACAGTGCTACAGCTTTACCCTTGTTATTTCCAAGGAGGTAAGATCCAGTGTAGTAGGCTTGAAAATATGCGATTGCTTGTTGGGAGCAAGTAGGGTACTATTGGTACAGTATGTGCTGTGTTACTTGATTTATTAGATATAAATGGAAAGTTCAAGTTACTGCATCTAGAGGAACAGAGTAGGCGATCTTGGAGTCCTCAGTTCTGACATTTCTTGTAAGAAGAAAGGCCAATATATTTAGGAAATAGTGAACCTCTGGATCAGAGAGGATAATTTGCTTTCGAAGTAACGTCGAGCCAGGTGGAAGTGCAGTGTTTTCCAGTATCCAGAAAGCTTTTTATAAATGAAGACAGTCTTCCAATTCTTTCTTTGTCTTTTCTGTAGTGTATCCCAGCCTTGAGGCAAAATACGCATCTCCTGCTGCCCTTTGTTGCCAACGAGGGATTTCATGCTAAGTTGCTACAAATTTATTTTGTATAGCTGATTTGGGCAAATGTAATCGCCAAATTTTCATGTAAGATTACATTTAGGAGTTACATTCCTGTTTTCTGAGACTAGATGTGTTACCCTGTCTTTTACCTTCTTTTATTGCAAAGTAGTGTGCAGTCATAGAAATCTGTTCATTGCAATGCATCAATAAGCAATTATGCTATGTGTTCTGATGTCACATAATGATTAAATGAACTTGATTTTTGCAAGCTTATTTTCATCTGGTGTATGCTTTAGTTTTCATAGGTCACTGCTACATAACAATGGACTAGAGAATTATTTTTAAGCTTAAATGTATCTGCAACCCTACAGCGTTTTCTACGGTGATCAGAAGCATTATTGCCATTTAAAAATCTAGTTTTATCCCAATTAAACAACAAAGATGGCATGATTTTATTATTTTTAAAAATTATTTTACAGTTCAAAAGTTGTAACAGGAGTGACAAAATAGCAAAATTAAAGCACACTTGAAAGTAAACTATTTGAAAATAGTTTCTTTTTTTTATGTACCTCCCAAGACCAAGCTTGAGCTATCAGTGCTCTTGCAGAACCTGATGAGCTCTAAGCCAGAGTAAGTAAATATCGGTCATGTCACTACCTTGCTGTCAAGGTCATCACTGTGCTGGAGAAGCTCAGATTTTGTGGGTCTGTTATGCTGTCATTGTATTTGTAAATTGTTGAAATATGCCGAGTTAGCAGACTTTTGTGGGAAGTCAGGGCTTTCATCAACTCCCAAGAAAAGTTAAGTGCTCTGCAATTAGTAGGCCTCTATACTAGCTGAAACAATTACAGCATTACCTGAAAGAGAAATTACTTTTTTCCTATCAATCGTAGATATTAAGTTTGTACACTTTCTGTTCTTATGTTCATTGTGGCTCTTCTAAATCACTTTCTTGACTTGTGATTTTCTTTTTATTTTTGCAAGATGCTTATTTACATTCTCAAGAACAAGATTATATTGAAAGTTTGAATTCTCTTGGCACTAAAGTCAATGACAAACATTCAGACACCATTTCCTCCCACATTGCACTGCATTGTTTAGTTTCACTCTCTAGAGGTGTATAGGTCTTGTTCTTCTTCTAGACAGACATTTCACACCTTTATCCCCCACAAACATACTGTCATCCTACACTTTCAGAATGGCAGATTTTTAAGATTGTGTAGCGCTGTTTCCTAAAATAAAGATTCCAAGATGTCTGGTGAAATCTTGGCATAAGTTTTTAGCAGATGTTGCCATTGCTCTTGGAATACTTTTTGGAATACTTTGTGAAGACATATATTTGAACAGAGCTAACTGGATAATTAAGACATTATTTCTTGCTTTTCTTGAGATTCTCTTCACATAACCTGCAGTCCTAAAGTGCAGAAAGTGATTTTTGTATGTTTTCAAAGAACAGAATTTAACGTTGCATTTCTGTGTGGATGAACTACAGCAGCTTGCATTTTAAGTGTTCTTGAGTGACTCAGATGTACAGTATGAAAATCTTTATGGGTGCAAAAATATTTTGTTTGCTTGATAGTTTTGAGGAAACTGTAAAGCACACATCTGTACATATGAGTCAACAAAAACCTATATCTAGGCTGTTAGTGTTATCATCTGATATTGTTTTTTTTCCCTGTTGTGACTCGCTGTATGTATGTATATAGAGAGAATTCTTTTTTGCTTTATTTGCAGTCAGAAAAGGTGATGGCAAAACAGATGGAGTTTCTTTGCAACCAGGCTGCATTAGAGAGACGTCTTTCTACAGGGTGTTACAGACAAAACTCAGAAGAGCACAGCCCCAATGGCATGTCATTAGATAATGCTGATGGACAAGGTATGGTAGCTTCCAGGCATGGCGTTGCTGCCAGCAAATACATTTGATATTACACAACCTTTGTCAGTGGTGTTATTTACCTAGTATAGAACACTGAGCACTGAATGGACAAGACAAGATCTCTGCCCTGAAGTTCTTACAGTCTAAATAATGCAATCAGATGTACAGTCAAATTCTGCTCTGTTACTCTAATGTGTCTGGGCAAACTGCTTTCCCTGTGGATAGCATGGGGAGGGAAGAAAGCAGGGTGGACTACTATTCTTGAGGGCAGAACTTGGCACTAGCTTTATCCTAAGTTTTGAAAATAGAGTGGAATGTTGCATGTCTTTCTGTTCTTGCTTTGTGGAAATTGAAAGTAAAGCAGATAATGTAGTTGGTACCCCTTTTTGTTTACCTGCTTGTGCAGTCTAGGAACAAACCCCGAGGACCTGGCTATGTAAATTACTTAGTACGAAGCAGATTCTAATGATGTTCTTAGTAGCTTGTTATTCAAAAAAGCTTACAGTTTTGTGGTTATCTCTTTGATTTACCAACTGGCTATTCCTTAGCTTGAATTAATTTTAGGAGTGTTTGTTTTGTTTGAGCACTTTCTGTTTGGATTTCTTTTTTTATTGTTGTGAAATGAGACAAAATGTTATAAACACGAGAAATACAACCAGAAGTTCTTGTATCTGTTTTTTAAGAGCTAGTTTGTTTGGGGGGGCAGGGGGGAGAGAGAAGCAGTAGAGGGAGAAACTAAGGGAATCTATATAAGTGAGTGTTAAAACATAGGTTTTCATTTGTGTGTATTGGTCAAGCAATGCAGTACACAAGTATACAGGAAGACTTAGGTGTGTGGATCCAGCTTTTCTTGATGACAAGCTTCTTTATAACACCCATTGTGCAGCGGGAGTGGAAATTTTTAGGATCTCAAAGGGATTGTGCAGCGAGAGAGGGGAATTTTTAGAATCTCAAAGGGGGTTTTGAACAGAATAAGAGAGGTGGTTTTTTGGTTTCTTGGTTTGGTGGTTTTGGTTGGTTGGGTTTTTTTGGTATGGCTGAGTGTCCCTTTCTAGCACTGCCTGTGGAATAGTCTGCAAAGCAGCATATTTCCGTAAGCCTTGTTTTGCTAGAAATCTTCCCTGAGCAGCTGGAATTTAGGATGCATTTTTGCTGATAGAATTCATATGTCTTTAAGTCTCTATCTGTTTTTGATATTGCTTTCCTTTTAATGCATCAGTGTTTCACTGTCAACAACTTCCAGGTGAAAGACCACTGAATCTCCGAATGTCAAATCTGGCAAGTAGACAGCTGCAGCACATTTCACTTGATGGAGAGCAGCATGTTGGAAAACCTCTGTGCAGTGATTTGATCCGGCTTTACCCCAGTGGTGAGGCAAAGTCCCAGTCCTCGGGTTAGTGCTGTCCCTTGTAAATTACCCACCATTTCGTACAAAGCCTGTGATGAACTTACTATTACATGGTTTCTATGAGTGAAGAAGCTAGTAGCTCAGCTTGACATGCTTTGCGTGTAACCTTTTAATCAGGGCTTTGGATAGAACTTCAGGAGAAGTGTTACTTCCTAATCTAGAATCAGATGGAATATTATTTCAGAAAAGCTTAGAGGATGCAGTAATTAAGTTCAGATAAGCAAGTTCTGGCACGTGTCTGTCCTCAGAGAGTGGTATTGACCCAAACCGCTGCTATTAAGTACTTCTGTTGCTGTCATTGTAATACAGTTTGATTATAACATGGCTTCACTCTGTGTAAAGGAATCAGACTTCTTACATTAAGACTTTTTATTCTGGTTTATAAAGACCTAGCACTGTTCCTGTACTGTCAACCAAATCATGCATTAAGTCTTTTGAACTGGCTTTCCCATTCACTGGCAATCCTGTCATTTACCTCTGGCATGGGGGGAAACTCATTATAAGGTTGATAGAAGACAGCAAGAATCCTTTGTGAAATCTGTATGGGTGGTTTCAGTTTCATACTTGGCAGACTGAGATAAAGCCAGGAATTCTTGACACTTTCACAACTTCAGGAATAATAATAAAATCCTACCTTACTATGGAAGATGCAATGGGAAAGAGGTTATTTGAAAGACAAGACACAAAAGTAGTTGTTTTCAAGACTGGGCAGAATCTTACATCTTCCACTTTGGTATATTGCAATCTTAGCTCAACTTTTGCAGTTTGTCCTAATCCCAGTGATAATTCACTTAGTGGAATTTCTAGTTGGGGATTTTTACCAGTTCCATTTCAAAATGCAGGTGAAGAGTACATCTCCACTAAGTCCTGACGCTGGAGAGAACTGAAGTAAATCTGTGGTGATTACTGTCATCACTGCAATGTAACTGAGGTGGTTCTAACCCAGCTGGGTTAAAGCCCAGCAGGAGGAGGCAGAATTTACTGCTTCAACTGTTAGTATCCTTATGGTTCATGGACCTTTCTCTTGAATTAAGAACAGAATATATTTGTTTCCAAGCAGTGATTTTAACATCTTTTTTTCTTTGTTTCTTTCTCTCTTTCTTTCTTTTCTTAATGCAGAAGGCCTTGGTATTTTAAAGGATTTTCCTCATTCGGCTTTCAACAACATAGAAAGGAAGGTCATAAAAACAGAACCTGAAGACACAAGATAGTCATTCTGCTCTGGAAAATGGTGTTATAGTAAAGAATGAAACTTCACAAGAGAAAAAAAAACCAGCCTTAATAACCAGTGTTGCCTCATTCAAATAAGAGATTTCAATAGCCAAAGCCTAAGAACTGGTACAGTAATCTGTGGAAACAGGAAAGCAAGAGACACTGCAAACTAAAAGAGTAATACAGGTGGATAAACATTCCTGTAAAAGTGGTTTTATAACGTGGGAAGATTCACAAATTAATATTGTGGGTCTTCATTATTTAAGAATGTATTATGTATTTGTATAACTTATCAAAGTAAATCTAGATGTCGGGACATGTATTGAGTCCAGTAGATGTGGCTACAGTTCATTTTACTTGAAATTTCAATGTCTACTTTAAGTGTACCTAGCGTAGATATGGTTGTTAAACATTTGAATTAAAAATCCTTGGAGAATTAGGAATGCGAACCTCGTGACACAATTAACAGCAAGTTTGCAACAATATTTGTAGAAAAAAGGAAAATGCATAAAATATTTCATGGTTTAAAATGTTATGTGGATATAGCATAGACCTAGACCCTGATTCTGTATTATAGCGGACGTACTTGACACTTAACTATTGTTACATCACTTTCAATAGTTTCAGCAGCCTTTGTGTAACACACAGCATAATACCTACCTACAGTTCAGGACTGTAGAAGATGCCAGTTAAGAGTATGGAAGAGTTCATATGATTGGCTCCCATTTCGCTTGGAAAAACTATGGTTTGATGTACTGTACAATTACTAAAATCTCATTTGGTAGGAAACCCAAGAGACCAAGTAGCATGGACAGGGCTGCAAAAATTGTGATTCAGACCATTATAACTTTTCAGACTTCTCTGTGGATCTTTAAAAAAAGAAAAAAGCCTCCTAGGTGTGGCAGAGATGAACTATGATGCAGGATTTGTGCGTCGGTGTAAAAGGTTGCACCTGCTATCCAGAAACTGTAAGATCTTTTGGAGGAGAGACAAGGAGTTACGTCTTTAGCATGTGACTCCTTATTAAGTGCTGTCCAGCCCACATGATTCTATGAATATACCGTATACTGCATACAGTATGCCAATACGTTTCTTTATATATGTGATTAATTAACATCTGTATTCTTTATTTATTTGACAGTTTTTATTTTTTGTACATTTTCACTTTTGCAGATGTCATTTTATCTAAGGAGAAATAGTCGGCATATAACTTTGGAATTTACCATAGTGTGTTTGTGTGCATCCATTTTTCCTCTGCACAGCTCCCTCAGTAAGAGTTGCTTTCCTGCAGTCAAAATAGTTATATGCCTCAGTTTCTGAATACAGTTTTTGCCTACAATGTGTTCTGGAGGGGAAAGGGAGGGCTGGAGAGAGTAAGTTACCATGCCAGTGGGTAAAACTTCCATATTCAGGTGTGCACCTCATGTCTGCAGTTTGCTCTGTGTCATAGATGTGTATTAACAATTCAGTCACAGTCTATGTTGTACTGAAACGGTCAGCAAAATGTGAGCTGAAATGTCTACACTGCAGTCTCTTATCACTGTAAACGTATCTAATTATTTTATCACTTTTGATTTGTGGAACAAAGCTTTATAGTAGAAACACCAGTAAACAACTTTTTATACTATTAAAATGTTTGGTTTTTTAAAAAAATGTTTCTTGAACTGTATGGTACTGTTTCACTTACTGAAGTATCTTACTTTAAGCAATGGAGTTCGCAGCTTTGCTGTTAGAAGTAAGAGATTGAATGTGTAGTTATATTTCCTCTTTCCTGTTGTGTAAGCTAGTAATACGGATAAGATATTTCTTCAGTTTGTAACGTTAGCCAGTGCCCTGGTTAGTATCCGAGTAGCTTTCATGAGATGTGTATGGAACTTGTTAAAGCACAGCTTAAGGTTTGAACTGTACAGCTTGAGTGATAGAAGGTACCAAGCAACAAGACTTTAGAGATGCAGGAAATGTTCAGTTTTTTCAGCATCTGGCGTGATCAAAAGTTGTGTGTGGATCACAGAAGAAGCTCTTAAGCTTGCTGGTCTCTTCAGTTAAAGTGAGAGGAAGGACAAAGAACTTGCTAAGCAGCACGCTGTTTCAGTTGAGTCCAGAATTTATTTTGTAAACACTAATGTATTAAATTTGCTATAAATTAAAGTATATAACAGTTATATTTTTGAGTTGTAAATACAGTACTTTGTGTCACAACCAGTTGGTTATCTCTAGAATGATATTTCAGTTTATAGTCCAACAGGCCATTTCAGTCTCAAGCTGGAAGCAGGTTTTTTTTACTGGTTTGCAGCTGTATGACTTTTTCTTTTTTAACCTGGGGGGGGGAAGGTGGGAGGTTCATTCTGAGATTGCACATACATTTGGAAATAGCAAATATTCAAGCACCGGTCTTTCCATGACAAAGGTCTTGGTGGACTGCAACTTGGCTAGCCTCTGGAGTCGCAGGTGAAGGCTTGCCCTCATCTGCTCTTGAAGGGTTGCTAGATTCAGGGTACTCTGGATCAAAGGCCAGCCCTGAAAATGTTGCCTGTTCTTATCCACATGTTTATATTGTTGCTTACAAAATAAAATTCACCGTGAGAACTCTTCAGTTTCCTCAGGGGTTATTCCTTTTTTTTTTCCCCTTTATTTTATTGTGTTTACTAAAGGGAGATGTTAATTTTCTGGGGATAGGGGAGGAGGGAGTAGCTTGAACGCAGCTCTCACTGGAGAAAGCCTTTTCTGGCTCTTGTGGTTGAATCCTCATTTATGGGCGGCCTTGTTGTGTGCACAGCCTGCAGGCCTTGAGTGGGCCTCGGCAAAGAGGGAGGAACTAAAACCTGGGAAGGGTCTGCAGCTTGCCGGTCACTTGTAAAGCCCTTTCCACCTCCTGCACTCTTGCCTTTGCCCCTGCTTCTATTTGCACAAGAATGCCAACAAAGCAGGTCTGCCAGGAGGTGATACTAGGCAGTTGTAGGTGGTGGTTGGGAATTCAGGAGGCAAAGTATTGCTGCCCAGCCCTGTGGCTGCCCTCAGCATGTGTCTTGGTGATCCACCCTGGTTCAAGGTTCAACTCACTTTCTAAAGGACAGCCAGTCAAGTGCTGAAGTATAGCTGGAGGGCAGAAACTGAAGGGGAGTTGGGGTATAAAAAGGGAAGAGAAAGAGACCAGGGAGCAAAAATACCAAAGAGAAGTAAGGGGGAACCCCACCAAAACCCCTCAAAAACATGCAGCTTGCTGAGATGGCGTAGAAGTCGGGTGTGATTCAGAGCAGGGGGGAGAATCCACTGGGCCTGATGGGGTCAGAGGAGGGTGCAATCCCCCTGCCTTCTCCCGGCCCAGAGAGGATTAAATGTGGGAAATCATAACCAATGGCTGAACGTTTGCTGGTTTTTGTCGGCGCTTCCAGTGTGATCCTGCCTGGTTCTGGGGGAGGAAGTAGGAGGGGGAAGGAAGGAGCTAGGCACTGTTGTCTTGAAGGACGGGACAGAATATGGCACAAGTTAGTTATTGATATTCCAGACGGCACACAAGTAGAATTGGAAAAGCTTTAGATACTTACTCTTTTTTAACTTGCAGCAGCTGACTGAAGTTCACAGTGGTGCTGGGCAGGCATGGTCCTGCTAGGGCCCACAGGCTTCTGTCAGGCCCACCAGATTCAGTGTCTCGCCCAGGGGCTGTGAAGCTTAATGCTGTGAGCTCCTCAGCTGGGAAGCATTGCTGGATTAAACAACTATTACAGAAGGGTCATTCATGTTAATTTGAAATTTCAGGAGGTGCCTGTTTCTCGACAGGGCCAAAAAACCTCTTGTCATTTAAATTTTTATGGCTGGCTACCTGTCTAAAGCTCCTGTGTCTTTTTCTAAATAAGGAATTGATATGAGGGTCAGCAGGGAAAGCGTCCGCTCGTGGCAATGCCTTTACTCCTCGGGATGGCTTTGCCCACGACAACAGCTGCAGAACTCATTTCCTCCACATTTTCTTTTCGGAATGCAGAGAACTGGTACGCAGACACCAGGTTTGGACACGGTGATGAGATGTCTTCCAGTGGCCCCCAGTTAAAGCACAAAGGCTCGTTCCTGCTCTTTGGCTTGGAGCCGGGCTCCTGCGGCGGTGGGGAGAACGCACTGTGTGCGGGGCACCCCGCTCTGCTCCTTCCCTTCTGCACAGAGCAATTTTTCCAGCGGAAAAAGCGGCAGCATCCCTAGCACTCCATGCTGGCCGCAGGCAGGCCGGGCTGTGGTTTTGGGGTGCCAGCTGGTGGGAGGGGGATGTCTGCTGCCCCGGGCATGCCTCTGCCGGGCTCGGAGGGTTTGGGCTGCTACCCAGCCTTGAGCTGGCAGGGTCGTGACGTGGAGCACACTGGCTGTCTCCATGAGCAGGAAAATGAGGAGAAATGCCATGAGGCTCTTTTCTGCTGTACAGAAGGGTTGAAAAGATGTTGTGCTGCAGTGATTCAGTGGGGAAAGGATAAATCCCTCACATACACCTACGCACCACCACGAGAAAGAACTCCGTGGGCAGAGAAGGAGCAGAACATGAAATATGAATTTCCTCGAGCTGCTCGGGAGGAATGGCTTCCCAGAGCCCTTCCTCCGGCAGCTCTGGGCTCCCTGGGGAGAAGGTCTGCCGTCGCCTGGGGAAGGCCCCTGGGGAAGGGCTGCTTGCCCTGCCCCATCACTTGCACCTGCAGCCTTCCTGAAGGGCGAGTACCCTTCTCACAGGGTTTTGGGCTGCGGTTCCTGCCCTAGGAGACTGGTCGAGGCTGGCAGCCCATCCCTGTGTAAACTGGCAGCTCCAGCAGGCAGCAGCCCCAGGGCTGAGGGAGGCAGTGGGGGCGGCTCCCACAACTGAAAAACTTGGGAAACCCTTATGTAGGCTTCTGCCACCTCCTTGGGTCATCAGGTGGTGACCCAGACAGCTGCTTACCCCAACACCCCACCCCCCAAGTCCATGATGCTCCTGACTCCCTGTTCTTTGGGTAAGTCCACAAAGAATACCCCTCTCCAGGGCGGGGGGGGCTGCGGTTGGAGATGCTGGAAGGGTTGACGAATGCTTTTGCCCATTTAGCAAAATATTTGGAGTTCCTTAAAGCGTGTTCATCTGAGATGTGCACCATCTGCGGTGGTCCCCAGTGGAGCAGGGGCCGTGCAGATCCTGGTGCACATGTGGAGTCCCCCAGAGGGGCCATTGCAGCAAAGGTAGTTGCTGCTGGTTCGGGTACATTTAATTTACATTGCAAGGGGTTTTATTCAATTTTGTTTGCTTTCTTAAATATTTTATATTACTTCTCAGTAAATTTGAATTCCTCCTCTGTCTTTAGAGGGTGTGTATATGTAGTTAATTTCCTATTACCTTGGGGATTTTAGACAGCTTCATTCTCAGAGCTGTTCAGAAAATTATTTAATCACCTTGGAAAATCCTATGTAGCCAAAAAATCCTGTGTTTACTTATTACTCGGTTGTAAATTGGTGGTGCGAAACATAGCAGTACTGGGTTGTAAAACTGCACATAAGCCTCCACTGAAATCCAGTGCCAAAATTTAAAAAAAAAATAAAAAAATTAACTCTTTACATGCAGTGACACGAATGCAAATGAATTTTTTCATCTCAAGGTTGGGCAGGAATTTCCGAGGTTTCTGCAGAGCCAAGTAACCCCACAGACTGAGGGTAGCTCATCGGTGACACACCAAATTAGGATGTGATCATACTTACGCATTTTGAAACCCTGTAATGACTCATCCGTATGCCATTAGAAGTTTGCGCTTCGTACATGTGTGTTTGGCTGCTGAAAAGGGGCCCTGTCGAACACCCACAGGGTATTGGGAAGACAGCCCTTCCTCCCGCTGCCGCCTCCAGCAGGCAGGGCACGGAGGCACGGGCACCGGCACGCTGCTCGGTGGTGGGTGCCCACCTGCGCGCCTCAGCCCTCCTCCCCTTGTCCCCAAAAGGGGATTTGCACAGAAGGAAAGTTGCTACCTGGGGGGCCCTTAGGTTCAGCATCGCCACGGCGTAAAAAGAAGCGTGAGCTGCTCCCCCGTCTTCATACAGAAATACCCCAGCTTATGATTCTCAAGGACCCGTTGAATTCACTGCTCTTTGTGCTCGGCAGTGCAGTTTACTGGACCTGGTGCGTGTGTAAGAACCACCTTATTTTTAAGGGACAAACCCCAGCCTTTTCCCTGTGCACAAAACAAAAGTCCGCAGGCATCCAGTGAGCCCCCGGCTGAGCCAAGAGGGGGCACGGTCCCGGCCTGGGGGTGCCATGGTCGAGGGGACCCACTGGTTTTGGTGGAGCAGCGTCAGCCTCACGCCCGCATGGCAGCCTTGGGATCCACCTCGCGCTCATTCAGGAGCTTCAGCTTTGCCGCCACGCACAGACTGATCTCAGCAGCATCCCTCTCGTATCTCCCCTCCCTGGCTTACTTCCAGCCTCTCCCGCGTGCACCCGGTTATTACTGTAGCATCCAGCATGTTTTACTTCATATTCATCTCTTTTGCACATACCGGCCCACTCACATATTAGATCCGAATCTTTTCTTTTTTTTTTTTTTTTTTTTGCGCTTGTTGCTCGACGAAGCGGTGAGGCACGACACGCCGCGTGTTGTGACACATCCTGACAGGTCTCGGCGGTACGGCGTGGAGCAGCCGTCTCCGCTGTGCCCCGGCTGCCTCAGCAGCCGGACCCACCGGCTGTTGGCAGCAGCCCGCCTTCGGGGAAGCGGAGGAGAGCATTGGATGCTGTGGATGGTGATGGCACCAAAGGTGTCTTGCCTTTTAATATATACCTTTTGCCAAAGCAGCGAGAAAGGCATGGAAAACCACAGCTGTTTGGTATGCCCAAAGGCTTGCTGCAGTCTTCTTTGATAGTATTTTGGCTCTTCTTTCTCACAGGCAGTGATGGCTACCTTAGCTCAAGATGACTCCATTGGACTGGTTGGGGCCACTTAGATTCCCTGCTGTATTGCTAGCGTTGAAAGGTGAAATGCCAGAAATAGTGCAAATACAGTTTTCAAATTATTTTATTGTGTTAAGCATGTGGCCAGTTTTAAAGGAAAGCTTTTAAAGCTTGATAGAAACAATGAGTTGCAAACAGGAGGGAGGGCGGATCATATCTTCTTGCCGAGGAGCTGTCATGAGTGGCTGGGGAAGGCATACCGGTGCATGGCTTCAGCAGGGGTGGCATCTCTGTGGCTGGATTTTTCTCTTTTTTGCATCATCTGAAATCTTATTTTTCTGTTTGCTGATTCTCCTCTTCTGGAGTGACCTGCTCAAAAGGCTAAAAAGTACTTCTGCTGGCTGGCAGAGTCTGGGTTTTATTTAAATTTCTAGACAAAAAAGTTGGAATGATATTCAAAGTGGCCATTTTAAAGTATGCATCCATTGCAAGAGATCTCTGATGTAACTGTAGACATTTTAATTATGAGATAGAGAAGAATTCATGTCAGTGCTTGAAACCAAGTTTACATCGCATCCTCATGCAGATGACTTTCTCTTGGTGTCTGAAACAATCCCCTGGGTCCCCATGGAGCAGGGTCCCATCTCATTTCCCAAAGACAGTTTATTTCTTCCCTCAAACAGAGATTAGCAGGCTCGAAGAGCAGCAGACACCATGTGAATTGCCTTGCTGGCTTACCTGGAGTCATTTAATTTCACCCTTTGCTGTACCGAGCAGTGGCTGGACAGTGCTGGGTCTCAGGTTGGGCACTTGTTGGGGTGGCTGCGGTGTTTTTCTAGCCATTTCCATGCATCTGGGGGCAAAAAGGTTTGATGTGAACTCCATGGCCAAGATGGAGCTGGTGAAGCAGGTGGCAAGCCTGGGTTCATTGCAGGGAGGAAAAAAACCTGCAGACCAAACTGAAAGGCTTTTAATTAAACCAAAAGATTAGATCAACGAAGTATTACAACAGGTGGTTAAATCCTGCGGCTAAACAGCCCGTGCTTTGTTCTCTGAGTCTGATGCATGAAGAGAAACTTTCTACAGGGCAAACAAGGGATCCTGAATACGTGGCATTAAAAGTTTATTACTGGTAACACAGCAAAATTGGCACCTGCATTTCACAGGGAGAAAGCAGAGACATGTAAATGCATGGCTTACATTGATGGGGCCTCTTGAACAATGTCAAAAGTTTGCATTCCCATGGGATGGAAGGAGACTGATTTGGTTTGCACCTTGCTGCAAGGAGCCGCTGGCAGCCCTGTGCGCCCAGGAGGTGCGTACTGCTGGCCGGGGACACGGTGGGACGTGGGTCCAAGGCGGCTGGGTTTCCCTGTGGCTTGTCCCTGCCTGGCAGTGGGGCCGGGCACGGCCATCCACCCCCGCTACTATCCACCCTGTTTGTTAAATTGGTGTGGAGTACTTTGCTTCAGTGTGAAGCAATATTTGCAAAGCACTTTGAAACATGCGTTGTTGGCAAGGGCTTCTGGGCAGTTCTGCAGCCCTGTTGGGGAAGAGGTAGGATGTGTTACCTGCTGCTGCTTACCCTGCTCCCGACCCCATGAGGTGCTGCTAAACCACCTGCCAGAGATGCTTTGTTCTTTGTGGACGAGCTACACCTTGATTTTCAGAACTGTTGAGCCATTTCCCCCTCCTAATCTTGAACGCTTAACCTCACATACCTAGAGGGAGGCGGTGATGAGAAGCCATGTTCACCCAACAGTGCGTGGATCCAGTCTTCCAACATCCACATAGGCAGCCCCTGCAGCTCGTTGCCTGTTAAAGCTCAGGACAAAAAGTCTCCTGGGTCGTGCTGGGCAACACGGTCTGCACAACAGGAGACACCCACGCGGGCCACCAGCCTGCTTCCCCTTGATCACGCCGGTGGGTTGGCACCCTCCTGAAGGACCTGTCTGGACCTCATCCTCCCCATTCTGGAGCTGCTGCAGGTCACCCTTGTGGCTCAGTGCTGGGTACCTGCCGTGGCGAGCGCAGGCAGGGCGAAGGCAGGTGATCCGCAGGGTGTTGGCAGCTCCGGGGGATGAAGTCAGTGTGATGGGGACGTGCCCTCGCTGCGGCTGAGCGGCACAGACAAGCCCAAAGGCATTCCCAGCGCTGCTTGGGAGTCTTCCTCTGGTGGTGCCTGAGTGTCAGGACTTAGGGAAATGGGGGGATGTCGTGCCTGCTCTCGCAACTGCAAATGACACCAGGAAAAAGAATCACTAGTCAGAATTGTTAAAATTTTCCTTTGAATTAAGGCTGGAGCGGGGCGGGGGTGTGTGTAGAAAAAAGCTACCCGCTGCTGAACTATTTGGTTGCTTTGCTCTACAGTCGGCATTCCACAGAATTTGGGGGAATGTCTGTCTGCCTGAAAGACACCATCTCATCAGACAAAAGCCCAACCCCAAACCCTCTTTACAATGTTCCAGAAGGAGGAATTGGATTAGCTATGGCTGTGCACCAGGGGAAAAAAGGCAGACCTATCATCGGATGCTTTTAAAGCATCTGCTGAGCCATCATTTTAGGAGGCAGGTAAGTATGGCAGGTCCCAGAGGATGGATGCTGCTCTCCTGTAGAGTGGGTACCAGCAGGCACGGCCCCAGCTTGGAGAGGAGCTGCCAGAGCAGGAACCCCGAGAAACTGTGCCGTGCCGAGGCTCGGTGCCGCCTGCTATTTTTCGCGGGATGAGGAAAGCGCTCTCGCCTGACCTGGGGGCTCCTTCCCCCTCTGGGAGAGGACAGATGGTCTCCCAGTGAAGGCGTGGGACTGGGAATCGGGAGCTCTGGATGCCTTTCCCGGCTACATCAGAAACGTGCTATGTGGCACCACCTACTTCTGTGCCCACGTTTCCTCCTCCTCCTTCCCTCTCACTCGCCGCTTCTTCCAGACCTTTCACCTTGCTGCTCGAATGTTTTTTTTATTTCACAAAGTGCTTTTCGCCGACTCGAAAGCCTCCCAGCACACTGTTGCCAGTACCTGGACCAGACGCCCACTCCTGCCCAGGCTTCTTCCCCCTCCTCGCTCTTCCCATCAATCTCTCCCTTCCCCTCGCAGAGCTGCTGCCATTTGATGTCTCCCCCAGATACTGCTTGTGGCCAAGACTTCTCCTTGCTCTACTTTTGGAGCATTGCTGCCGGTTTTGCCGCAGGCGGCGTGCTTGGAGGCACAGGCAATTGGGATGCTGAGGGCAGAGGCGGCAGCGGGCGCGGAGGGTGGTGGGCAACGGGCAGGGTTTAGCCCCTGCTCAGGCAAGCCTGCTGCCAGGAGTACCACCATACCGGTGGACGTGACTCACAGCGGAGCAGCTGACTCAGCCTATGCGTTTTCTGCTCTGGACTGAACAAAACCTTCAGAGCTGGGTACTGCTCATCCTCTTGGATGCATTTGTCCCCAGGCTCTGGGTTTTGCTGTGATTTGCTGCTTCAGGGTGATGCTCTCCATTTTGGGCTAGAAGCGTGTGCTTCGTGGAGCAGGCGCTGCCTAGCTAATAAGCTTAGGGCACGTTTTTTTCACTCCCCAAAGATGATCTGTGTGACATGATACTGTGCCTCCCCTTCCCAAGGGCTCCTTGCAAAGGCTCTGCTTTCCATGCTCCATCCAGGCTGCGGCTGTCAATGTCAATTGATTTTTTAAGTGACTAATCGCAACATCTAGGTTATTTATTGCTGCCTCAAAAGGATGAGACGCCCACTCCAAAGCAAAAACACGTACACGGTTTCTATAGCCGGGTCCAGTCTGGGCTGCCCAGCGTACGCTGCTGCCGCCGGTCACCCGGGGGACAGATCAGCATGACAGGTTGTGTGGTTAGCAGTGCCAAAACGCTGGCAGTATCCAGCCCTTCAGCAACATCCTTTGCAGTTGCTGCTTGCTGCCCAGCATGAGCACGGGGACCGTTTGAGGCTGCGCCAGGGGCACAGCTGGTGTATCATGGCTGTTCTGTCCCGGGACAAGACGTGGGCTCTCTCCTGCTCCAAGCCGCGTTCAAGCGGCTCAAGTCCTTCGGGGAGCTCTGTCCCAGCAGCCCCACCCCTTGAGGTCCCATTCAGTTGGTTTCTACCTTGGGCACATGCAGCAGTGACTCCATGTCTTCAGATCCCAGTGGAAGCCTCCCCTTGACAGATGGAGCATAGCTCTGCCGGGGCACAGCAGCCACGCAATTCAGTTTTTTTCAATGGTGAAGTGTGGGGATGCAATAGATGCTGTGGTCCTTGTATTCAGCGAGGCTTTTGTTGGGGTCCTACTTGGCAGCCTTGTGAAGCTGGGAGGATGTCTTCTGGATGCAAATGCCTGGCAGGACTGAAAACACCAGAGATCCACATTCAGATGGGAGTGTGCTTAAAGAGGAGAGTAGAGGCATTTCCTAGGACCACCAATCCTTCCTCCAAAACACAAGGGTAGGGAAAACTGGCTCATCCAGTCTGCAGAGGAAGGCTGGGGATGAGGGAGAGGAGTGATGCCAGCAGGATAAGGGGATGCCAGCATGTAAACCTTGAACCTACAGCTCAAAGCTTTGGTTTTTCAGGAGCAACCCAAAGGTTGGACGAGCCCGGCGGTGCTGAGGATGAGTCTCAGGCTGGCGATGTCCTCACCTACCACAGAAAGGCACGTAGAGCGAAGCAGCTTGTGAACACGTGGCAGAGGAAAAGGTGAACCGCAGGACTGGTTGAAAATATCTCCACTTTTCATAACCCAACAACACATCTTGCATGTAAATTAGGTGTCTGATGTGTTCTCACCACCATCAGCAGGATTTTTATCTGCCTGCGAGAGAGGGAGCTGGGTAAGAGCCTTGTGTTACTGAATAATCCTGCAAGAGAGGAGAATATAAGAACTAATTAAATTAAATCTTATTTAATACTTGGCTCAGGGTTAGGACGGTAATAAAAGAAGAGAAACTGTTTCCTTGTTGTAATATGGTAGAGCGTTAATTAAAAAAAAAAGCCCCAAAATTGTTGTGATGCCAAGTTGCATTAATATCCAGCCGTTGTGCTTTGTATCTGCTGAAGGGCTGGAATAGTCCTTTAAAATATATGGCTTTAAGTTTGCATAAATAGAAGCAACACTCAAAGCTGGGGGTGGCAAACAAAAGGGAAAGGAGAGATGCTCTATGCTACAGGGTCAGGAGATGGGGTTTCTCAAGGAGCGTTGCTCTCCAGAGGAAAACACAAACCTACCTCTGCCACTGCAGCCTCCAGCGAGGAAATATTTCCCCGCAGTAGAGGTGATGGGGCTTTTCCTTTCCCTATTCAGCAGAAGAGATGGCCAGTAAAGCTAATGAGAAAGCCAAGGGAATATTACTTCATCCCAAAACTTGTAATCTTATAACCTAAAAATTAAGGATAATGAAATGTCTTTTGACCTTCTTAAAACTTTATTTTATGCAACTCATATAAAAATACTTTATTTTGGTATTTTTATAAAAATATTTTTATTTTGTTTTGCTGGTTTAATCTATAAATGTGTCATAAATTTAAGGAAAATCTTAGGTTATTTATCTTGGGCCCTTCCTGATGAAACTGAAACATCCCTTTGAAATATTCTGGGTTCATTAAATCTGCCGCCTTTTTTTTTCCCCATGGAGATCTGCTGGTTCAGAAAGAATTCAGCACATTCCTGTGATAACACAGTTGAAGATGATGGTTTGGAAAACCAGTAAGTGATACAGATATAAAGCTCATCACATTTCAGAATTCTTTTGAAATGTCACAGAGGAAAATAATCTATAGGCTCTGAATTAGAACAAACCCCAATATTTCCAGTTTTCCATGAACTAGAATTCTGGAAAAATGTAATTGTTTTAGAATTTTGAGGAAAATTTGTTGGGGTGTCTCAAAATTTGGTTAGTGTGTGGGGATGTTTTGCCATTACAACTTTTCATGTCATACCTGTGAAGGCAAGGCGTTATGTGCCTTACAATTACTGAGACATCATAATATGACATAAGAGCTTCAATAATTTTTAATTTTTATTTTTTAATTAAGAGCAATTTGGGCTTGATACTGATTAAACTACCTTGCCTTTGTTTCTAGATCAAAGTGGCTCCTGTTTGTGTTGTAATGAAACGGTTTGACAGCTTCACTAGGGCACAAACAGGAGCCACTTTGATCTAGAACAAAGAAAAGATGTCTCAAATAGTACCAGATAACAGCTGCTCTTTGTGATTGTAATGGAAAATAAAATGATAATATTTCAACTATTATTCTTGTCATAATATGACATGATACAATAACTACTTCTGACATGTAATTGAATAGGTAAAAATAATATTATTAGAAGGAAACTCCATAAAATAAGAATTTATTATTTTTTTAACGGAGAATCCTTCGTTTATGAAGTGGCGATTTTCATCGATACACATGTTTCATCAGCAACTGAATTCTGTTGCAAGTGCCTTTGTGATGGAAAACACTTTGTTTGACCAAAAATAAGGCTCTTGATAGCTTGGAGCCCTCGGTGTGCAGCTGCCTGGGATGCAGGGATGCTCTTGCAGATGTGCCCTGTGTCAGGGAACAGTGTAAGAGCTTCACTCTGCTGGGACGAGGAGGGGGATGCCGACAACCATTGACAAGCGGGGAAGCTGCAGGATTTCTTCCCAAGAGAGACTTACTTGCTCAGACTTTTTCTGAAACTGCACGCAAACAGCCTTTGTGTTCTTAATTGATGACTTTGTGGTCTTACTTTAAGCCTTTGACTAAGGTTTCTCTGTGCTGAAGAAAGCTAGTAGAGGAGGGGAGAGCCCACCGGAGCTGGGGTCTCGCTTTCCTCACTCCAAACCCAAGGAATCCAGGTGGCCATGTGGCCACGACCCATTAAGCGTTCCCCCTCACCCCGCAGCAGAGCTGCCAGAGCAGGCAGGGACTCGACGTGGCCCTTCCCTGCGCCCCACAGCATCGCGCTCCTGCAGCCTAGGCACCGGCATGCTCGGAGGCACAGCCAGGACTAGAGAGGCTTCCCGGGATTTGGGGAAGGAGCCAAAAGTCAGTCTGCTCCCAGCCAGCTGGTGAAGTTTGCTGAAACTTCAGGAGCTGTCAGTGGGGTTTCTGGCCAGCCTTAGCCTCAGGTGCTCCGGTGAGGAGCAGCAAATAAAACCTTAATTATTTTGTGTATGTAGATCG
This sequence comes from Elanus axillaris, assembly GCA_026212715.1. Taxonomy (NCBI): domain Eukaryota; kingdom Metazoa; phylum Chordata; class Aves; order Accipitriformes; family Accipitridae; genus Elanus; species Elanus axillaris. The sequence continues at coordinate 18,792,660 of JANZLQ010000001.1, forward strand.
TCTCCCAAAACAGGCTTTTGGCAAACCTAATGGTTTTCTGCATGCCGGGGTGTAACCAGGCACTAAAATAAGTCAGTCTGTAGGAGGGATGGGAGGTGGGAGATAGGGAAAACTCTTTTTATATTACTCCCCTTGCTATATTAAGAGGCACCGTTCCCTTTCCTGGCTCAAGCAAAAGCTCTCCCTCGCCTTGCAGACGGTCTTGTCCTGGTTTAACTGCTCAGAAAGCAGGATTTAGAAATCCTTGCTCTTGGCATCACCACCCACATCCCTGTGACCTGCAGGGACGCGAGGAAGTCTTAGCTGAGTCCGGCTGCCGGGTAAGGCCGCGGCGGTGCCGTTAGCTGACCCCGGGTCTGGGGTCTGCCTCGTGTCCTGACTTGCTGGCTGGTGGTAGATGGAGAGAATACGAGGAGCTGGGCATTACAGGGAGGTCTTGCTCCTCCCAGAGAAGGGTCTGATGGCTGAATGGGGCCTCGGGCACCAGCATTGCTGCTTGCTTTTCTCACCACCCACCCACTCCTTTTTTTTTTTTTCCTTTTCTTTTTTCCCGCCTTGAAGCTCGCAGCTGGATGTTGCTGGGGGGTGAGGCTGCCGGGGGGGTGGATAACTTTGGATGTATTTTTTGGATGTGTAACTTTGGATATTTTGTTTTAAATAGTGGCACTGAGCCCAGAGCTTTTTGGATGGGTGCCGCCTTAATATTGTGGAAATCCAGGGAAATAAATAGCAAATAAGTGACTCTGGCACACAGTCTTTGCTCACGGCCAGTTACTCCTTATAGGTGAACTTCATCCCATAATGGTGACAATTTGCAGCCCCTTCAAGCGCTCCTGTAACGCCCATCCTTGGAAATGAGTCAACAAGATGTTTGACCTCCTCAGGTACACAGAGGTGTCCCTGCTTGGCTGACACGACTTCCCTGCCTTGCTGGAAGCCTGGCGTGCTGCTGGCAGCCGACATCAGCGCGGAGGAACTGGGAGCAGGCTGTTTTCTTCCTGAAGCGAGTGGGAGCAGGCAGCGGGCGATGCTGCACCCCCGCTCGTCATGGCTGTTGTTTTCCGTCAGAGCGAGGGGAAAGAGATGCAGACATCGCGAAGGCTGGATCACACCAAACCGCTGTTTCTCCCCAACTGCCCCCCCCAGCCTAAACTCATCCCAACCTGTCACGCCGCGCAGAGTAGTAATTAATGTGCGTCGCGTTCCCAAACAGAAAAGCTCAGGTGAAAAGCTGGGCAGGAACAGCGGCAGCCCTGGGTGCCCGCACAGATCCCGGCGTGTTTGGCATGGACCCGCGGGGACCCGGGACCCCCGGCTCCTCACCACGGAGGGGCCGGAGCAGTGCCTGTGCCAGGGCCTGGGCAGGCTGGGTAACGTCCTCCCCTCGAAGCCATTCCGCTGAATGTAAAGATTTGTTGTCGTTTTTCCACAAAGCCTCAGTACTGAGTTGTGGTGGAGGTAACAGTGCCTTTTATTTCCCCGGGGTTTTAGATAAAAAGCAAGTCAGGGGAATGATCCCACAGAGGCATATGCCTATTTATTCACCCTGCTCCGGAGCGTGGATGTTTGTGGGATGCAGCCTTAACATAGCATCTGAAATTACGCTGCTTGTCTAGATATTGCTATTAACATCTACCCATAACAATAGCATCATCATTTCTACACAAATCTACTTCAACAGAGAAAAAGCAGAGGAGACCCTGCGGTGACGACAGCCTGGCTCGTGAGCCAGCTGCTCCGCCAGAGCCAAGCTCTGCATCCCCCAAACGCTCTCCTTTCCTTCAGTGGTGCAAAGGGAGTGAATTGCGAGGGTCGGGGGATTCTGCGGTTCGGCCTCGTACCAGGACGCAGTGGGGGTTCTCACCTCTGTATTTTTAGCAGGGGTAGGGATGTCGTACCGATGACCGGGCTGTGAGGAGGAGGAGGAAGCAGGATGCTCCGACTCTTCCCAGCAGGAGTGATGGCTCTTTGCTGGGACTGCCTGCTACGATACATCACACCTGGGGCTGGTAGACACTCAGTCCCTGTAAAGTGATGGTAACTTCCAGGAGTGCCGGAAACACATCAAAAAGCTTCTGTCAAGACTAACTTGATAATAACAAATTAACTTTGTAAAGCAGGGCTTTTCCAATGAGCTGGTTCCTCAGTGGTGTTTAGAGACTTTTTCCAGTTTACTCGCATTGTGCAAACACTGATTTTTCTCAGGAAACCCAACACATATTTTATAGCCTAACATAGCATTTTATTGACTTTGAGTATTAATTCCAGAAATGATCCATTTCTATTGTTGGAACAAAACCCCACCAAATTTCCACCATAGGGATCTTGTTTAACTTGCGCTTCATATAAGAACGAGGCGTCCAGTAGAGCCTCCAATACTGGGAGACAACTGATCCAGTGTTTTCCATCTGGCATATTTCTACAGGTAGCAAGTAAGCCATTTGTTAGCCCACAAGTGTCATCCTGTATTTTTTTCCCTTTTTTTTCTCCTTCTTTCCCCAATCACTCTCTTTTTCTTAAGCTGTTTAGAAAGGGCTCCCAATGCTACATGGAGCCCCAGTCTGACAGTGTGAATATTGAGTACATCCAAGATTTCTTCCTACAATATCAGGTGTGCTTTGCGGATTAGATAGCAAAGTCCTCACCAGACGACTTTGCTATAAAGCTTCATGAAATCTGCTCTGACAGGGGCAGGCGATCCCTGCAGAGAGCCTGCTTACAGTGCTGCCTGACTTGTGATGCTCAGATTTATTTTTGGAGTGCTTGGAGTCTTGAATGTGTTAGGCTCTGAGATGCCATTTTGCTTTCTCCAAAAATAAATTTGCAGTCTTTGTGGTTGAGGGCAAAACCACCGAGTTTATATTTTTCCTTCCATTGTTAAATAGCAAACAGAAGAACCATCCTTTAAAGTTACTCTTTATATGTATTTCAAAGAAGAAAGACAAGGCACGAGGCCCTTTTGCTCTACAGATCACCTTGGATTTCCATTTGCCATACCCACACCACCCTTTTGTTGCTTGGTGAATGGAACCAAATACATTCATTTTTTACCTTTTTTTTTTTCCTTACATTTAGCTCCCCGGCCAAAATCAAAGTGGTGGTGCTGGCACAGCTGGGAGAGGGACAGCAGCTGGCCCCTGTTCTCCCAGTGGTTTTGCTAATTATGTTTCCCCTGAGCAGGGTGGGAGGTAGTCTGTCCCTCCTTGGGCTTCCACCTTAGAGTGTTCGCTAAAATTTCTCTTCCAAAAAGAAGGCCAAAAAAAAGCATATTTAAGCAGTCACTGCATTTCAACCTGTTTTCTTCTTTGCTGTGTTGAGGACTTTCCTTTGGAAGGATGGAGAAGGGAGGATGCAAGAGGATGGGTGCTACCACACTGCCTAAGGCTTTGGTGAGATTAAAGCCTTCCTTGCTGTTACTGACGGTCGTTAGCAGAAGGTAAAGGTGGGTGAGACTGGCTTTTGCTTTGCTGCTTGTGTGAGCTTTGTTGTCAGCTCCTCCCGTGCGAGGCTGATCTTCATGTCACAGGACATCAGCAGTCCTGTACTACCAATTCAGGCTCTGTTCGTGGCAGAGGGTACCCAACAAGGGGAGATGAGTCGTTCTGCTGGCCAAGCTAAAAAGCCACCTAATTCATTGTGGGCACAGCTGAGTCACGTATCGCATCTCTAGGAGATGTTATGGGTTTTCTCTCTGTTGTAACTAGATGGGAAGTAAGAAGATACGTGGCATTTAGCGACATGGTTTAGTGGTGGACTTGGCATGTTATGTTTATGGCCGGAGTGAATGACCGTAAGGGTCTTTTCCAACCTAAACGATTCTATCATTCTAAGATAAATACGAAGTAGCATTCAGATATTAAAGAGGTGGGCTAATACCCCATAAAGTGTACATTGCCACTGGGATTTAATCTGAAGAACTGACTCTCAGGTATGGCTATGCACAGATTAATTGAAGTATTTAATTTAGGAGTGTTTAATCAGGCTTACTGTAATCAGGTTTACTAGTGTTGGTGCAAAAGCCTTTCTGGCTGCCTTTGTTCATTTAGAAATGGGATTAATTGATGTTAATTAAATAGACCAGGACCCCATTCATAGTGAAATTAGCCATTCTCAAGATAAAGAAATGTTCAAGAAAGGGTCTGGGCTGGTTTAAGAGTCAGTGGCCGGGGGAACACAGAGAGCTGGCGGTGGAGGGCAACCTCTAAGCCCTGTCCCTGCACAGGGTGTCTGTGGGCTGCCTCCCCTCTGCGGAGCAATGCTGTGGCCCTTATGCCATGGTGCTTCCCAACAAGCCTATTTTCACTCCTCCGAATTGATTTAATTCCTGCCACGAGCGGTGCCAGCCATGCCCGTGCTTACATGCCCGAGTTGTTAAAGGCTACATTGACTGGATTTTTGCACGCTGTACCGACTCTGTTTCTTGACACACAGCTTTCTCCCTGTGCTGTAGTGAGTAGGAACAAATGTTCCCCCGTTCAGATGTGGCCAAGGCGCTTTCAGCAGCTCTGAATGGAGAGGGAGGGCTCATGGTGAGAGCAGTTGAGTGCCAAGATGCTACAGCCGTGGTGCAGAGGCAAGCCTGAAAATAGGTTTTCAAAGACCACAGATGTGTGAGCTTCCACCAAAGAGAAACAAATATCTCATCTTATCCCAAGAGAGGTTCAGCCCAAAGCCCCAACAATATACATTTGATCGCAAATAATATTTGCAAAGAAAAGATATTTTTTTAAAAATAATATAAATAAACAGGGAGCTTTGTGCAAGACCCTGGGAAGGCTCTGAATTTTAACATTCGTGCTGGCTTGCTCCAAACCTCTGCTCCAACAGGCAAACACCCACCTCCGTGCCCACCCACGCGCGCGGCTGTCACGTTCCTTCCACCTCCTGCATCCCCGGCAGCCCGGGATGCAGGAGATGATTAATGCTGGCAGAGTAGGCATGCGAGTAGTATTTGTCTCAATCTTACATAAATAAGATGCGTATGGAAATAATTGAATAAACAAGAATGGTTTAACTGCAGTTCCTCTGGGGTGTATCATTTAGAGCTGATGTGTCAGGAGTAAGAGAGGAAAATGGGCAGTCTCCATCTGATTTTATGATTTTTCTTGATTCTACTAATATATTGCATATCATTTATAGACCTGGAAGACAAAAAAGTCTCCCTCTTGAGCCTTAATTGCTTTACTGCTTCCCGCTCGAAGCACTGCAAGGGACCAGCAAGGGCTGCATGCTGCTTTCTGAGCACTATGCTCAGCACTGCTGATGGCCACCAAAACACTAAAAATATTTGAGACTCTTGAGACTTAAGTTGCATATAATATCTTTTTCTTAAAACCCCTGGTATCACAGATTGCAGCTCTGGCTATTCAAAAGACTTGATTCAATTTCCTGTGAAGCTGGTGAAAATCTGGGTTAGGCCCAAGGCAATATTTTTCAGGCTGCTGAAATGTGCTGTTCTCTCCAAATTGTACGCATCGCTCCCACCGAGCATAAAAAAACACGGGGAAAGTGCAATGCAATTGAAATCAAGTCACACAATGTTTTTTCTACCCCTTTCTCTTCCTCCTCCCCCGGTTCTCCTGAAAACAAACAAAAACAAAATGAAAGAAAAATGAACAAAAACAAGCAGAGGAAAAAAGGTAGAAGGGATTGTTCAGTACTGAAGTGCTACGTAATTATAGGTTTCCTGGAAAAAATGCCCGGTGGGCTGCTGAGCTGGCTGCTGAGCCCTGCTGTGCCCCCCCCGCCGGTCACTCAGCCTATTTGTGGCACTTTTTGGGTGTTCAGGATTGGAGCACAGCTGTATTTTGCGGTAAGGGCTGGTCACCCTCCTGATGTGGATGTTATTCCCGTGACAAATTATCCAATTGAAATTCGTGCTTCACTAGTCCGAGATGTTTAAAATAATAATCATCCCACTCCACCCCGGCAGCGCGTTCCCTGTGATGCAGCACGCAGTGCTCACCGCCATGCGTGGCTGGGAGACACGGTGCTACCTCTCTCGCTGGCTGCTGGGGAGAGCTGAGATCAGCCGTGCCTGGCGCAGGGGGTGCCCGGCCCCGCTGACTTTGTTTAAACAAACCTCCAGCTCCCAGAGCTCCTTTACAGCTGGGCTGCGCTTTGGAGGGGGAGGTGGGTGTGCATGGGTAGCCCCCAGCCCGCTGGTGCCAGGTGTGATGGCAATGCTGAGGCCCATTAGCAGGATGGATGGATGGATGGGGGAAATAAAAGGGTGAGCCCAAGCCTCAGCCACTGGGGAGCTTTGAATCTAGCAGCAAGATTCAGCTTTCAGTTACTAATCTGCTATGCAGAGGGGAGTTATTCTGGATTTATACCCAGGGAGCAAAAGGAAGCAATTTGGCCCTGGGTTTCCCATCTCTAATTGCGTGCCTGCAGCCCTCTTCTTGCAGGGTGATGATGGGAGCTTTGCCACTGACTTCAGGAAGCTCAGGTGTAGGTTCCAAATTTCGCATTTTTTTTTTTTCTTAATATTTAGCATTTTAGGCATGTCTTGGAATGATCCTTGTGACAACTTCATGAAACCCATCTGGCTTCTTTTTTTTTTCTTTTTTTTAAAATTATTTTTCAAATGCATCTGTGCAAATCTAAATAAGCTGTCGATAGTGATATAACATACACTCTGTAACAGCGTGAACTCTGTGTGCTCTGCGCTTGTTACCACCAAGTGCAAATCCACTAAGAAAGGCGTTTCTAACTGGGCCTCCTATCCTCGATAATTCAGGTGGTATTTGTGCAGATAAATCATGGCACCAAAGCGTTTATTTGCTGTTAGTGACAGGCACCATCTGCTACATGCCTGCGAAGCGTTCAGGAAGGGATCCTGCCGCGTGCAGGGAGGCTATGGCAATGCGAATAATAACAGCGGATTTAGCAGCAATATTTGCAGGCAGCCGAGGGCAGAGGGTACAGCTGCAAGGTTGAGTGCTGGCACGGCCAGCAGGCCTGCCTGCTGGGAGCAGAGGGGCAGGGGGGCTAGCTCAGGCACAGGCTGGCATGACCTGGCAAACATCATCCAGGTAGGAATGAGCATCTGCTGAGTAGCCACACTTCCCCATGTCAGCATGCCCCCCGAACCATGTCATGGCTTGAAGAGATCGCAGGCTTAGAAATGTTCCCCGATGGCTTTTGTGGATTCACCCCCAAGTGCTACGTGTGGATAGACTGTCGGGAGAAAATACCCACTCGGGAGGAATTCGGGTACCCCTGGGGCACAGCTCTCAAGATTTGGGATAATGAGGGATCGCCAATCTGCCAGATAGTAGGTGTGAAGTCTTTGACGCGCGCGGCATCTCGGTGGTAGCCTGGGTGTCATTACTGCTTTCCTCTGTGACAGCAGCCAAATCACACAGCCTCTGAGGTGCCTGGGACTGATCATCCCCACCGCCTTAATTAAGCTGTGCTTCTAGTGGCAGGCTGGCTCCCGCTCCTGCTGAAATGGGCACGTTAAGGTTTGGCACCACCACGTCGCCATCTGCAAAGCGAGGGAGAGGGTATCCAGCTGGTAGGGGTGGGAAAAGGCTGTGCGGTGAAGCGCTGCAAGGGGGGCTGATGGAAAGGGTTTCTGAGCATCGCTGTGACCTTGTATCTCAGAATAATGCTATCCCCGCTATATAGATATTTATTTATTTTTTTGAGCACAATAGGACTTTTTAGTAGAAAATAATCGCTCTTCTTTTTGGATAAGTAAGCAATTCCCTCCTGGAAGAAGTTCCCAGGAATCTTCTGTTCTCGCATGCCTGTGCATTACAGCAGGGTCAGCTCTCTGTGCAAGTCAAATTCATGCAAAACAACATACATGTAGGTTCTAGTCTACTGGGTTTAGATCAGAGACGGATCAGATGACTCACAGGAATCTATGGAAATAGATCAAAGTAGCAGCACACGTTTGAAGAGAGCGTTTGCATTCGGCAGGGAGCGGGGTTTTTTTGACAACGGCTCGGAGCATGAGTCAGAGCGTGGGCCGGCGTGGGTGGCTGCGTGGGCGGCTGCATCTGTGGGTGTCGGACCGAGACAGACGCAGATAGATGGCTGCAATTAAGTAGTTAGTGAAATGACTGTAATAGTAAAATGAATTTAAAGGCGCAGGTTGCAAACGCAGCGCTCCCAGAGAGCTCCTTCCCAGCAGCTCGGCGGGCCGGCAGGCGTTTCCCTCGGATGCTCCGCTTTGGGAGCCAGTTATCCCTGCTGATGTCGGTGGTAAGTCAGGCAGCTCCTTGCTGGAAACCGGCTTGTTTCCAGCTGCCATGCTCAGCCCGAGGAGGGCACGGGACGGGTGGCGGAGCCCTGCTCGGGGCCCCGGGCACTGACCGCAGCACACTCCTGCTGGGGAAGGAAAGCCGGGAAGAGGAAAGGATGCCAAGCAGAGCTGGTAAGGGAACAAGGAGAGGAGAACAGATCAACATTCACTGGGAATGGTTGCAAAACGCCCACGTACTTCTGTGGGACTAGGATCACGCCCAGAGCTCGCAGAAAAGCTTGTCTTTTCTATGGTGCCCATCGGTATCTCTTCGAAACACTGGCGCTGGATCCCACTCGTGACGTGACCCTGGTAATCCAGTCCAGAAAACCTGCTCTTGGGCTGTACCTCTGCCTTTGCAGCAAATGCAAGCCCCTTGCAATTAACTGCCTCCAAAGGACCTAGATTCGGCTCCTTTGCTATTGCTCTTGCTGCCCCCACGATGGCAAGCAGTGCCCATATGACGTCGGCTTGCCGACTCCATCCCACGGGACTCCACCTCTCGGCAGCCCCATATGGGAGCTTTCGGGGGGTGAAGTAGAGCAAGACTCTCTTCCTCGCTGGTATTTTTAGGTATTGCTACTTCATGCCCTGCCACTCAGATTTGGTAAGTCTGCGTGGCATAAGAGAAATCTGATTAAAATAAATAAATCGATAAAGGCCTCAGTCAATAAGTGACGAAGGAAACGCAAAGCTTGAGGCCACTAACCTGTGTACCCAGCTAAATATCTGCATGTGACCTGGGTGAGAGATCGGCAGTGCCAGATACCTGCTTTGGATTGACATCTGTGCTTTTGATGTTTAAGCTTCATTTCTGTGCAACAGTGCCGCTGACTTAACCAATAGTATCAACTCACTCAAGTCTGTTAGTAATTTCTGAGTGGTTTGGGGGCAAAAAATTAAAAAAGTCATTCTCCAAGCCCAGCTTTGCTATTCTGTAAAAATGAGATGAGGAGGAAATATTTCCCTACGTATTGTGCTGCCGCATTTACTGACAAATCATAATTAGATTTGCTGCCAACAGGGGCAAAATGGCTTGAGCATCTCATGAGCCGTGAGGATCTCGTGTGCCGAAACACAGCTCACAGAAAGAGATGTCCTTCCGGGTCCTACGAGTGGGTTCCTGCACATTTCCAGACTGCACAGTGCTCCCTGTTCAGGATTACCTGTGTGCTCCAGAAAACCTCTTAACTTCTGGAGGAAACCACCGGTGTCTATCAGCAGTATTTCAGTGAAGAACTTCCACAGGTCCTTTTTAAGAGGGTGCTTGGTAAATACCTATTATTGCCCTGCACCCCCCTCAGCTGGCCCTGCAAGGAGACATGTATAGTGGGGATTTCCTTCTCTGAGCAGATGGCTGTTCCGTGGAAGGGAGGATTTATAATTTATTGATTTTTTTTTTTTGCAATGTTCCACACAGACGAGGGATGAAAGGATTGCTCTTCACTCTGATTGCTACACAGAGCACATTTTAGCAGGGAGAAAGGGTGTTATTTTGAATAATAAAAAAAACCCAACTCAACTCTTGAAGTAGTAGATGTGTAAAATTAATGTATTTTTAAAAGTGTCAGTATAAGTGCTTCTAAATGTGGCCACTGTAGCACACGCTGCCTACGCAGTTGCAGCATTTCCCAGCGCGTGTGAACAACACTGTCCTCTGCCGAGTGCCGTCAGAGCTGGGCACGGCCACCGCCGGCACGGCCACCGCCAGCTCCAGCACCAGAATCTTACTTCATTTCTGGAGAAGTCCTGGGTGTAACAATTTGCTTTTTGTAGCTAAACAAGGTCTCACTGAAATGACTACCCAGCCAGATACCTTTACAGCTTGTTATCCCTGCCAGCAGGAAGGACAAAGAGCCAGTGATGAGCTGGGAGACTCTCTGGCTGGGTGGTGGACGTCCTGTGCCGAGGTGAGGAACTGTATGGAGGTGAGCTGAAACTCTGGCAGTTTCAGCTACCCTGGTGCTCACCGTACTTGCTGCAATTCCTGGGACATTGCCTGCAAGCAATTTCATGGACTATGAGTTACTGGAGGTAGTCCAGGTTTACTCATTACATAGCTTTTTATTTTCCCTTTTCATTTTCAGCAATCTCTGGTCTACAGAGGTGTTGTCCATTGTAATGTAAAATACTTCTATGTCAAACTATGGATTAGAAAGGGAGAGAAATTAAATTGCACCATGACTTTTTTGCAGGCAAACTTCCATTCCTGTCTGTTCTTGAACTGGGGTGCAATTAGAGTTTATCAGAGCTGAGAGTTTCATTTACCATCTTTGATTGTCAGGCAGTCAGATTTATGCCTATCCCCACCTCTCAGACCTGTAATTTAGCTGCTGCTCTGCCGTGACACTTGACTCTGTTTTAATTACAATGATCGCTCAATCTGGAAAGCTCTTTCAAGCGGGTTGAGGGCTGGGCGTTTTAGGCCCTCTCCTGCATGGAGGCTCCCACCGGAGCCAGGATTGGTCTCCCAAAGCTTCTAGCTGCAGGCCAGGCTGTGGTGGCTGTGCACCCCGGCAGGAGGGTTTTGCATCTCATGGGAGAAGCGCTGTAGGTCTGAAAACAGGTAGTGATGCCTGGAAAACTGCCCAAGGTCCAGGACCCAGGATAGAGCCTGGAGCCGTTAACCAGTAGAGTCCTCTGCTTTCTAGTTTTGTGTAAAATCAGCTTTTAAAAATTATTATTATTTTTCCCTTTGGCAACTGGAGCACATGTGTTTTGCAAGGACCCTGAGCGAGAGCTCGCTGGGGTGTGCCGGCAGGGCCGAGCCGTGCCGAGCCGAGCTGTGCCGAGCTGAGCCATGACATGCCGTGTCCGCCCGCGTCCCCACTCCCCTGGTCCCATGCGTGGCCCTCGCCCCAGCCTGCTCACGCTGACTCATCCTCCTGCTGCTGCGCCTTCGCACGTGGCCATTTGCTGCTCCTCCGCTCCCTGCGTCTGTCTGTCTGTCTTTTTTTTTTAAGGCTTTTGAAGCAGTTCAAAAATCAAAAGCCATTTTTCTTGCTGTTCCCCTTAGCCAGCTGGGATACCAGCGAACGGCAGCCTCTTGCCATGCTGTTTTTTTACCTCGTACCGTGTGTGGTTCGGTTGAGATGTTGACCGGCTTGTGGATCTGTCCAGATGCTTTGGGGGATGGTGCCAAGATCGCTGTGATCTTTAAAAATATGGGTGCCCTGAGTACGAGGATCCCACAGCCCCGCAGGGCCAGCACCCCCGTTGACTTTCATTCTCTGAAGAAGGTGATAGGACACCAGGGGGAAGCCTAGTGGGCTCTCCCAGGCAGCAAACCTCAATCGCAATGAGCTTTGGGTCTGCTTTTAAGCCACAAAAAAGGGCAGGGAGGAGTATCACCTCACAGTGGTGGTTCCCTGTAACGGGGTGCGGGGGGGGGGCACGGACCCCCAGTGCAGACAAACAGGCGGGGGGACGTCTCCCGAGGGAGAAGGGGAAGGGGCTGCTCCTGCTGTGCCCCCACTGGCACCCAGCAGTGGACCAGCTGCAGTCAGCAGCTGGGGACGAACAAGAAGAGAATGCTTTTCCTCTTAACTCACACAGATTATTTTCCATTTAAAAATATACTGATTTATCTTTTTTCTTCGGTTTCAGAAAATGTAAACAATTATTATTTTTATGCTGCTTCTGAAAAATGTCATAACTACATAATTGTTGAAGCATTTGACTTTTAACATTTTGCAAATTGTTGATACCAAACCATCCCTCTCATCTCTCTTCCTAGATCGAAGGATCTCTTGTTGGGGCTTCCCTGGTGCTACCCTACCAAGTAGCTGCAGAAGGACCTGGTGGCGGCAAAATTCCGATCACCCCGCGCTACCTGTGCCAGGCAGGCAAAGGGGCCTTTGAGTTAGGGAAAAAAGAAATAATTCCAATTTAAATGTTTATCATTGAAGGGAGCATTGAGATGAAGGGAAGAAATGATGGGTGATACACTGTAGATGCTGGGGGCTAATTCGTTCCCACCAGACACCATCCCTGCCCCAGCAGAGCTCCGATACAGCCAAGCAATTTGGCTGCGGCTGCCCCAGGCTCGCAGCAAACACTGAGCGTGGGAAGAGGTCAGGGCAGGTAATGGTCTGTAAATGGAAGTATTTAATGCACAGGGGCTTTGCTGTGCTGGGACCCAAGTGACCGTGGGAGCAAACCGGCCGTGGGAGGACTAGCTTGGCCAAGACAAGAGAAGCTCTGGCACATAAGGCTAACAACAAGGATTTTTTCATCTAAGTAAACATTAGAAAGCGCTTTTCAGTGATAGTAGTTCCCCCTTGTAAGGGGGAAAGGGGTAAGCCATTTTGCACGTAGCAGCCAGGGCCACAATTCCGGCAGTTTGGGCTTTGGTCAGGAAAGACTCATATGGAAAAAATAATGATCTCTGTGCTTGTAGCCTGGTATTTCTGCAAGAGAAGGGAAATTTGAGGAGCAAAACACAACCGTGCTCCTCCTGGTGCCTTTCCAGCCACGATCCGTAAGGATGACAGGAGCAGAGCTGGTACGAGACCTTACCAGGGTCTGCCAGCCCCATTGCCTGCCCCGCTGCTCTGGCTTCAGAGCGAGGGGCACTTGAGGTGCCCTGGCCCTGCGGACCCCTTCTCTGCCCCCCCTCCCGCCCCCTTGTCCTCCAGGCAAGCAGAGAGGGGTCCTCTGGGCCCCATGAAGGGGTAAATGCCGGTCCCTTCACTGATGGTGCTGCACTTGATGAAAAAAGCACAGGGAAATAACCAGTCCTTGCAAAAATATGTCAGAGTACAGCATAAGCGACAGCTTCAAGGAAAAACTTGGTTTGCTTTTCAGTGTTAAATCAGCCTCCGTTCAATGCCCATTAATATGCGGTTGAAAAAGATGATATTTAATTTTCTTCTTATTTTTCCTTTTTCCTCCTTCTCTTTTTTGCAGTTCCAATCACTTTTATCTCTTCCCTGTCACAAGGCTTGCTTTGTGCTCCCCAGAGCTGTTATCTCCAAGCAAATAGCCTTTACCGATATGCTTTGTACCAGCTGAGGAGCAGCTCTGAGTGCCTTGTGAGATTCAGTTTGCCCACACATAGCATTTACAGAGTGAATTTGTTTATTTAAGTTTCTTATTTTCTCCCCACCAGAGCATTAGTAGATGTTGGGGTGTCAAAGTCAGTTATCCTCTGGAGAGGAAGATGGGAACAGTTCAGTTTTTCCTTGCTGCCTGTAGCCACTGCAGCAGACTTGCACGAGGACGTGTTCCTTGCCCTGAGCCTCATGGAGCTGCTGATCCCAGGGTGAATGAGGGCTGGAAAGGGAGAGCTGGCAAGAGTTGGTGGGGAAGCAGATGGATGGTGAGATGCTGTGAATGATGCAGCCATGCAGCACTCGAGCAAAGCGACTGGGATCATGCAAAGGCTTCTGTGTGCGTGTTTTCTGTCTACTCCTCTCCTCGGTGCGTGCATTACATGTGTGCATCGAAATCCCACCCTGCATCCCTGATAGAGCATCTCCATCCCAGGATGATGACCTCAGCTGTGAGCTTGCTTCTTTTCTGGCAAAAATGAGTGTGGGTCATTTCAGTCCTGGTGCTGCCGAGCCGTGCTAGGGCCACGTGCATTTCTGTGCCGCCTGTGCAACTCGAGCTGGGCTGTTTGCTTCTCGAAGCCAGCGAAGCACAAATCTCTTGTGTTTTGCTTTCCTGAGCTCTGTACTGGTAACCTGCCAGCCAAAAGGAGAAGCGGAGGGAGGGAGCAAAAGCTGTCCTGTAGTGGAAGCGCAGAGCGAGGGGCTGGCTCCTGCCAGCCTGGCCTCACGCAGAGCAGAGGAGGTGGCAACCACAGGAGGGCTGGCAACCCAAACCTCAGCTGAGGCAAGTGCTGGGGCACACCTGAACCGGCACCGCTACTCCTGCACTGCAGAACGGTCCAGCCGTGAGGAAGAGGTGCTATAAGCCAGCAATGAAAATGCTTGGGAAGTCCAGGTGGAGTGTTGGCCATGTCTAGTGGAGATTGTGAAAGGAAAACAAATCCTGTGACCAACGAGTAGAGCATTCGCCAGAAATTTAAATCTCCTTTTTATCATCTTTTCCTTCCCCCAGCTGTAGGGGGTGTGTTGGTCACCCTATTATTTTATTCCTATGTTTTAAAGCTTTGCTGGAACATTTCATTTCAGTAAAACCTATGGTCTTTTGAGTTTCAAAGCTTTGCTGGACCATTTCATTTCAGTAAATCTCATGCTTTTCTTGCCCTTTTTTTATTTTATTGTAAGTCTTTTCTCTTGCTCAAAGATGGTTGATGGAAAAAATGCTAGCCAGGAGTTCTTACAAATGAATCATTTCTATTTCAAGGTATTTCAGGTTAGCATAGGCTGATGGAGCCTGTAAGCAGTAGATGGGCCTGAGTATGCTTGAAGCTATGCAGGGGGATGCCAGACATTCATACTCCCACACTTTCACAGGGCTGTTGAAAATTGATTTATATGAAGCATCCATCCTCCCCTTTGTATTTGTTCCAGGAGGGGAACAAAATACAAAGCTGTGTGGATTCTGGAAACAATGCCTACTTTTCTGGCAGCCAAACCTATCTCCAAAGCAAGATAACATGGCATAATTCAAGAGGTCTCCTGACTTTATGAACCATACTAATCAATGTTTATATTTAATAGAGTTATAATTGTCTTCATTTACTTCACTCCTAGTCACTCAGCAGATGGGACTTTGTGGTGCAGCGGCTGCTTATGTGGAGAGTTCCCACAGGTAATGCCTGCTTTCTGGGTATTAACGAACTAAAGCTCAGGTCTCTCCTTTTGGGCAAAGCAATGGTTGCCAGTCCCTCTTAGCAGTGGTCCAGCAGAGCCGAAGGCACTTACCCAGGGCCAAATTCCCTTCATCCTGGTGCTGCTGTCCAACAGAAGGGCTGCTCTTCAGAGCCGAGGTCCCACGGCACGGCGGCCACCGAGGTGCCCCAGCCCGCGGTGCGCCCGGGGGCACCTTTCGCAGGTCCCCTGCGCAAAGTCCTTGGGAGCAGGGGAGTCTGCAGTGCAAGCGGTGCTGGAGGTTTGGGTGAGCTCCTGGCACGCACCCATGAAGGTTTCCTTCCAGGAGATGATGTTCTCGCGGTGGTGGGGATTAGTGTAGCTGCTGTGCAACCATGCTGAGGCCCACAGTGTTTCTGGTGGGCTGACTGAGAAGAGATTTGGGCTCCATAGGATCCCATTGAGTGAGAGCAGCTGGTGAAGTGTTTTAAAAAATTACCTAGATAGTGTTTACTTGACGCTTAGAGTCTGCTGTGAGATGAGAAATCATTATTTGCCTGTATTTTTTTGCTCACCATCCAGAACTCACATCTTGGAAAGGGGCACTTTGGGAATCTCAGTACTTCCAGAAAAGAAACACCGCTCAAACCCTTGCTCTCGCCTGTCCTGCTGAAATCTCCCATCTG
The DNA here is from genome assembly GCA_026212715.1 of Elanus axillaris. Taxonomy (NCBI): domain Eukaryota; kingdom Metazoa; phylum Chordata; class Aves; order Accipitriformes; family Accipitridae; genus Elanus; species Elanus axillaris. Next base: position 18,808,325 of record JANZLQ010000001.1, read on the forward strand.
TTTATCTCCACTGGGCCGGGCAGCGGGGCAGCCTGTAGGACCCGGCTGTGACCCAGTGCAAAGAGCAATCCAGGATGAAGTGGCACAAAATAGCAATATTTCCCAGAAAAAGATTTACAAGGCATCTGTAAGGCAATTTTAATGCCCCTAACGGAGCAGCTAAGTATCAGTTGTCAGGCATCTTTGCCTTATATCAGTAATTATTCATATGAGAAAGAAGGGTGGTGTGTCCTGTTAGAGAACTGCCTAGTGAGAGGCGGCTTCTGAAATGCTACCCAGGTCTCCTGCGTGGGATGTAACGCATCCGTGAATGATCACAGCCTTTGCCCAGCTGGAAGATAACTCCGTTTATCTCCTCGTCAGGACCATGTACCCCAGGCACCTTGAACTGGGGACAGGCTTGTTCCCCCCGGGCAAGAGCTGCAGTGTCAGCTGAGAAAACACCTTATTTCCATGTGACACCTGCTGGTAAAAAAAGGGCATGGCTGCCCTTTAGAAACAAGATCTGCTTTGCGGCTTTTTATTTTTCAAAAAAGCATGCATCTCTTACCGCTTGCCTGTACGGGGTTTCTCGGTGCTCCGAGTTGGTATTCTCAGTACTCTGATTCATTCTGGCAGGTTGGAAAGTACTTGTCCAAGGCACTTATGTTTACAGGACGTATCTCTAGATGTTAGATTTCTTTGATTCTGCAGAAGATGAGCTTTCAAAAAACCCCCACTCCTAAACTAATTAAGCTTCAAGTTATTTCAGTGGAAACAGAAACTCCTCTGAATGTGAACGAATGCAATATAGCTTAATGCCATTACCATAAAGAAAGGTGACCATATTTTCACATCAAAACAGAGCTCTTGAACATCAGCAAATTTTATTTTGTGCTTCATCATTTTGCTGTAAAGATGTTATCAGCTTTGTGCAACCTCTGTCCTCTATGTTACCTTAACCGCCTGCTGCATTTGCGGGAGGAAGGCAGTAGTGATGGAGGAAACCCCCGTGACCGCCAGTTTGCTAACCTCCATGGGTCCTGGCAAAAACCTGCTGGACTGCGCTGGTGCAGGAGGGACCTGCTCAGTCAAAGTCTGCTTAAACAGCATTTTGTAGAGCTTGGAAGGGCTGCGGAGCTGCAAGGCATTATTTACACGCCGGTTTTCTGTTCCAGCTGGAGAGCTGAGGCTGGAGATGAGCAGGAATTACAGGCTGCCGGATCTGACCTGAAAGTGGTGAGCACCTGGCCCACAGAGGCTTGCTTTATGTCAGGCCATGTTTGATCAAAAAAAAAAAAAATGCTGGCTGGAAAAAAATTTCTGTGTACAGCACTTGATAATGTTTGTGGTGAGGACTGCTCTCCGGCTACATAGCAAATACCAACTTGCTGAAGGCCTCTCTTTGCTTATGCAAATCCCCCTAAGCTTATTCTTAAATCCAATATCGCCCTGAGTGCACTGGCAGGTTTCAAACGTGGTCCTGAGTACTGCAAAGGTTGCAAACCCTTGATTTGCAGTGTCGCTATATTCTTTGGCTGGCTGTTTAAGAAGAATATCATTCAACAAACAGTAGTTGAATGCATTCATGTCAAGTAAAATCATTCCTTTAAAAGGTTTAGTTGTCAGGTATTCATTAAAGCGGGTTTCACATCAAAATGATAGTCACTAATATAGCGAAAACATCTTTTATAGCTTTCAGGATTTTTATGTTGCATTGTAGAAATGCCAGATCTCCACTGGTACAGAAATGTCTTCCTGGACCTACATGGTAGGTAGGAGCTGCATTTCTCTGGTTCCCTTCAGAAGAAAATGAATATGATGGGAACAAGGACAGTCCTGAAAGTCCTTTATGTAAATAGGGCGCAATGGACTGTAGCTACAAATGTAGCATAACATTCCCATCGCTTCTGCAAACCGTTTTCCACCTTGTAAACACTAAAAATGGAGTTTGTCTTTCATTGTCCCCATAAGGTGAAAATTACTATTCTAACTTTGTGGTTTTTTAAAGTAACTGAGCTAAAAGGTACTTCTGGCTTAAGAAATGGAAAGTCAGTAGCAATCTGGCCACTTCAGACTCTGGTTGTCTGGACACTTTGGAGAATTTCCCTCATCTGGGAGAATGCTAAATCAGCATTTAGTGCAAACCAGTCCTTTTTTGCTAGTTCCCAGGCTGGAGAAACCCAGAGGTCACCACCAAGGCTGCAATGGCAGGGGGCACCGAATTCAGGTTAATGGGAGCTGCAGCACGCTCAGCTCTCCCTGAAAGTCAGGCAGGTGCCTAAATATGGATCAAGGCATCTCACTTTAGACTAGCTATTTTTGAAACTCCTGGCCCTGGTGTGTGAATTGATGGCATTTCAGTTGCAAAGAGCAGATGGTACTTGCTAGTGATCCAGGACAGCTTTTTTGCATTAGTGTCAAAAATAGATCAAATGCCAGCTGTAGCTCTTTTGGGTCAGTGGAGGTGAATTCACAGGGTGATGTGCACAGTATTGCAATGTGCAGCAGCAGGGAAAAATCAGGTGTTCCTTTTAGCAGCACAAAGTGCTTTTAAATGGCTTCAAATGCTATTCCTTGTGTTGTTTTGCACAGCTCAATTCCTTGTGCAACTCGCTCAGCAGTAAACTAAATTGCCCGATACTATAAAAGTATTATTCTGCATAGACTTAGCTTTCAGTGTGGTACAATTTAGCATTTGCATCCAGTTCTTGGAGGCAGCCTTGGCTGTGCTACTGATGGGGCACTTCAGAGAGGCATGGTTCCTAGCCAGAGAACTCACTAAATTTAGTGATGCTAAGCAAGATCTGGGGAGACCGGGGAGGAAGAAGGACCTGCTGTGCCCTGGTTTGCCTTCCCAGGAAATCTAGTTTTAGAGGTCCTGGTGGAAAGGCTGCCAAGCTGATCTGTCTAAAAGCAGGCAGTGTAAAAAGGAGTTTGAGAGTATTTTATGTTTATTAGAAAACCAGACATGGTTTCCATTTCTCGGCTTACTGCTCATTTTATGTATTGCTGAACTTTAGTTGTACTCTTAGTGAGAAACTACAGAAGGGTGGTGTAGTTTTAGTAAGGATGAGCCTTTTTTATTAGTTTAATTGGGTGCATAGCCTCTTTTTTTGTGACTGAAGAAAGCTATGATGCATTAAAAAAAGAGTTTGCATCATTTAAGGCAAAAAAATGAGTTGTGTATGTGTGAGAAAGCTGGTCCGCAGGCACACCCTGCTGGTGTGTAGGGAGAGTGCAAAGGAAGTGTATATATACCTTTCCTAAAAAGGCAGATTTCCTGTATTCTATAATCTATATTAACTTTTTTCCCATGGTATCTCTCTCTTGGTTTTCATTCCTGAAAACAGGAGCAGTGATGTAAAGTCAGGGAGGTCGCCTGACCGGGAGGACTCCTGCAGCAGATCCCAGTGCTTTTGGAAATTTCAACCAGGTCTGTGTGCCTGCCAGAACGACATTATCACGGGTGTAGATGAAATGGCTAAAATCTAAAGTAGGTTGTATGTGACACCTCTCCATGCCCTAAGAGAGGTAAGCAACACTGTGAGCTCGACTGTTGTCAGAATTTTTCCACATGACAAAAATTACTGGAACAGCAACAGAGAAAAAAACCTGTTCTTTGATTCTGCTCTGGAATCTCTCCCAGATGCCCATGTGATGATTGCCACCATATGACTTTCCAGCCCCCTCCCCCCCAAGAATAAAGAATTAAAAAAAAAAAAGAATCAAGGAAATAATTCTCCCTCTAACCCCAAACAAAATGTCTGCACTGATTTGGAAATAGTTATTCCAGTTGATTTCTGCAGACAGACCCGCTGCTGTTAATAGCATGACTGAATTACCTGGGAGCAGTAAGTGTCTTCAGATTGTATCTGGCCTTCGCAGGGCAAATATTAATGCTGATACTTTGAAGAGGCCTAGGTGATCGTTGGCCATCCCATTTGAAACCTCTAAAGTGGAGTCAATTTTGAAAAATTGCTGTGCAGCAGAAAATCAGGCTTTTTTAGAGATGTCAGACCAGTGACACCCTTGTTCATTAGTCCTGGAGTGGCTAAACACCTGCATTTTTTGAGACACATGCTACAATTTTCATATATTTGGGAGTCATAAGACTGATGGAGAGATAGCTACCTGGGGATGGGGGGAATTGAAAAGACCCCTCATTTCTGGTGTATGCCCCCCAGGGAGCACAGCTGGCAGCACAGCTGTCTGAGCATTAGCACCTGCTGGGGTCTCCCCTCTTGCTCCCCCACCCGTGATTTGGATAACCATGGCAACCTGGTGCCAGTATGACCCCACCTGTGACGGGTGGGTGCCCTGCAGCCTGTGGGTGCTCTGGCTGTAGCAGCTTGCTGGCCCAGAGTATGCTGGTAGGACTGGAGGAAGCCATTGGGGTGTTCTTGGTGTTCCCTGGTAATAAAAGGAATGTCCTGGGGGTGCAGGAATATAGAGTTCAGACTTCTCCCTGTGAAATCACTGTGGGAAAGGGGATGAAGGTGGAAGGGGTAGCTGGCAGGGTGAGCAGGCTGCGTGCAGAGGTGCTCAGGAAGCTCCCTGAAGACCAGGAGCCTCACCCGGAGGTAAGCCACGTTTCCTTTTGCCATTTATCCTCTCTGAATCCAGTGTAAATAATGCTTGCGTGGACTCAAGTCTTCCTGACTTGTTGGAGAAGGAGGTCATGTTACAAATTACGGTGCCTAATTCACTTCAAGGAAGGAAGAACTTCAAGGGAAAATCATCATTAATATGATGATTCAACCTTCATTCACCCTTTTCCCCAGTACCCAGTGCTTGTGTTCATAACTGGTTTGGAAATCCTCTTTCAGCCCCTTCCCCAGAAAGGGTAAGTGGCAGGCCTTTGCTCTTGCCAGGGTGCATTTCATAGAATCATAGAATTGTTTAGGTTGGAAAAGGTCTTTAAGATCATCAAGTCCAACCATCAACCCAACACCACCATGCCCACGAAACCATGTCCTGAAGTGCCTGGATTTGGATGCTATGCCCTGGGGACCACGAAGCTTGGATCCCATTTTTATCCTCTAAAGAGGGCTTTACCTTCATGAACAAACTTGTTTTCCACTACCATAGTCTCAGCTTGAGCCCTGCAGCCTGAAGTGCAGTCTCGGCTTAAACCTGTAGGCTGTGCTTCTGGACAGCTTTTCTCAGCAGCAATAATTGCTCTCCTGGACCCGTCCTGTAAAATGACGCACTTTCTGTCTGTCTTCTCACAGCTTGTATTTGTCGGGGAAATTATTAAATGCTTGCATTTGCTAGATTACCTTTGCATTTGTATAAACCTATAACGAGCTTGTAATAAATCAGAGTGAGATAGCCACTGCATGGTAAAATAACTAGCAAATACAGCAACAGCCTTAATAGTAATAATCTATGCAAATACATGCTTCTGTATATTTTATGATACTTTTATATGATGCCAACAGTGTGCTAAGCACTTCAAAGCCTTGGAAGACAGTTCTTTGCCCTGCAGCACTTGCACAGTAAACAGCCATTTGGGGAAGGGCAGCAAGGAAGTGCCTGATACAGTTGGGATGTTTGAGCAGTAATGTTATTGCTTGCATAATTAACATCAGTGGCATGAGGAAAATGCTGGGGCCGATACATTTTTCTATGGTTGATGGGTTTGTTTTGTTTGTTTGCTTTTCATGATGAAAGATCCCTGTCAGTGGCTGGGCCAGTTCTCAAACTTCGTGAAATGCGGTGAAAAGCCTGTGCTGACTTTGCTCTTACAGTAGTGAAGGGCTATGCCTTGTGCTGTGAAATGGAGAAGTCACTTGGATATGGCAGGTGCAGGAGGAAAGAGGGAGACCGGCTCAAAAGAAGTTGAATTCAGTTACAACAGGTTTTATTTTGTTTTGCTTAATGACTTTGTAGAAGAAACAAAAATATCCCTTGCTTTTGCATACCCAGTTTGAGTTGTTTTTACAGCATGTTCCTTTCTCAGTTCTCCTCCTCCTTCTCTCACACACACCAAAAATGTTATTTTGGATTAAGCCATCACTGTGGTATGCATGGTGGTACTACTCAAGGAAGTTAAAAAAAAAAAAAAAAGTGCACCACAACTCTTCTCCTCACACTACAAGCCTACCAGTCAAAAATATTTTTGTTGCCCTTCTGTAGCTTTTATGATCTCCTGGCCTTCGTTCCGACTGCTGCAATAGTATTCGTAAGATAACCTGTGAAAGCCATGGGAGATAACTACGTGCCCTGCCTGACAGACAAGCCTCCTGTAACACAGTAGCCCTGATCGTTATCTACAGTGGAGCACAGGCTGATGTACAAATACCTTTGATTATGATGAGATTAATTTTGGGTGGAGTGGTAAATCCCCCATTGACTCTGCACATGTCTAGGCACTCATTGAGCAGGGCTCACTTGCCGGTGCTGCCAGAGCACATGGAGGCAGCCCTTCTCTTCCAACTGAGGCTTCCTTGCTGCACAGCTATTTTGCGGGAGAGGAAAAAGGATCACAGGACTCTGGAAGGAGAGTCTCGTACACGCTGTTTTTGCAAAGTACTCATCAGTGTTCCTTCAAAAAGGAAACAACACTTAGTAAGGCAACGTTCCACCAGGCAGGTAACAAATAAAGCGGGCAGTGGCTGCAAGGTGATGAATTTCAGCTTGTCCCTTCAGCTAACATGACTTTTTTTCCCATGACATTATTCCAACTGAATGCTCTCGGGGTTTGAGAAACCGCCACATAACTAATGGCATTTCAGCTTTGGAAGTGAGTCATCTCCAAGCGAAGGAGCACACAATGACTCCTTTCAACTGCTTTGCAGAGCAGGGTGACTTGCGTTTGTAGCTCCAGTTGTCAGCCTTTGAGCAGACCAATGGCAGGCATATAGAAAAATCAGTGGGGATATTGCTAATCACTTACGAATAAATGCTAAATTATGTTATTTTGCTATCCCAAAGTAGCTGCTGCTGCTTAGACAGAGAAGGCTGAAGGCTAAAGATACTCTTGGCTGCTGGCTTGCTATCCTCAGCTGCCCTGTCTGCAGCAGATTATCATCTTCTCTGTCACCTTGCTTCAACAGTTCATTGAATCTGTGCCCGAAACAATAGTTAGTTTTGGCTAAAGGCTCAAAAGGGAGTTAGTTGGGCTGGTGCGTGTGTTATTACTGATTCTCTGGTACTCTTTGTGAGAGGGCTCCTGGGAGGGATGAGTAAGGGCCGGGCCCAGCCCAGCCTCCTGGTAACTCAAGTCATGGGAGGGCATTGTTTGATGGGGCTTTCCCTATTTTCTGTAATGCTTATATGACTGTAATGCCCAGGGATCAGGGATGAGGGGCAGAGCACTGTCGAGTTAAGCGCTGTACGAACATGTGATAGAGAGACAAGCACCAAAGAGTTTAGTTTGCAAGCTATTGTTGGTGGGCAAAGCTAACGGTATAAACATTACACATTCTCTGCACTGTTTGGTTTTGGGGGGTGGGGTGATTTTTTTTTTTTAAATGGTGATGTCAGCTGGCATTTTGCAAAGGAAAAAAGAGGAATAAATTCTGTTTTCCTCTTTCCGGTTTGACACTGGTACAATGGATGCCAGAGCACAGGTCTATTTTTGCAATGAAGACTAAAGACGAAGGGAATAGCTAAGCCCAGCTGAGCCTGAAGCTTTGCCTTATAAGGGAACTGCCAGAAAGCGCAGTTCTCCAGCAAGCCTCTCCTCGGCAGAGAAATCCATAAAGCAACACGGTGATGTGTCAGAAAGGAGGTTGCAGGGATGGCCAGAAAAACCAGGGATGGCTCCTTTAAATAACTGCAAAACTTCAGCGCGAAGGAGGCTACCAGCTTCCTTCTGAACAGCAGTGTGTGTGCAGTCACGCCAAAGAAACACCTACAAGTTTGCCTGAACAGGAGCCTCCTTTCTAACAGCCAGTGCAGAGAGTCTCTATTGCAGACTGGTACTTCAGCTGACTTCTCAGCTGGAAGCTATAAACAGCCCCTGGACTACCAGGCACTTCCAGCTGGATGAAGAGAGCTCCTTCCCCTGGTTTAGGAAATATTCCTGGCTGTAGCTCCTGGTTGCCTCCCTGTCCCCCAGTCCAAGCTGTGCTATCTGGCTCCTGAGACAGATCATTCCTGCTGCGGTCCATAAGAGCCTCATACATCTGCAGGGGTTTCAAGAGGGAAAATCAGGACGATAGGTCCTCTTCTTGTGCCACAGGTCCCTTCCTGAGTTAATGTGGTGGTAGGCACAAAGATGCTTTGCAAAGACTGCTGGCTCAGCAAAGAAGGTAATACATTTTTTTTATTGAAAGGCCAAGTGATTACAAAATGTTCCTGAAACCATAATCTAAATAGACATTGACAGCACCAGTTTTGTTTGAAGCATAATCAATATAAATAGATCTGCTAATGTCTGCCACGCAGCCACATGACTCCCCCTGGTTTCAGCGTCTCGGCCACGAGGCAGCAGTTGCAGAGGTCTTGCTGGGACGGGGTGGGAGGAAACACAGCCTTGGTGGGAAAGTATAAGGTCGTCTTTGTATGGAAGGGAGCCTCCCAAAGCAGAGCATTGTGGCAGTGCTCCAGCTCCCAGCTCTGCTTGTGCTTCCTCTGGTGCTGTGATCGCAGGGTAGTAAAATGTACTGTCAGACAGAAACTGAACTTTCAAATGAGCAGATGTGGGGAAGTTCCCTTACTCATTTTAGAAAAGAAGGGCCAAACCTGAGAAACCACCACCAGCTTGCCATGTGTGGACTGCCACCCAACAGGAGAGCATCACCTGATCTTAGCTGGTGTTGAGCCCAACTTTGAAGACCACAGCATGGGGAAGAGACCTCCAATGCTTTGGGAATTCAGCTTGATTAGCACCCCTGTTTTGGAGTTAAATGAATCCTCCCCGAAGGGGAGAGATACCTCTGAGGAAGGTGTTTAGTGCATATCATCGAAGATGCTCTGAACCTGGTTATGACTTTGGGGGGAGCAGGTTCAGCTCCAGAATACACCTTGAGGGCAAGTGGTTGTGTAACATGTGAGACCTGCTTGCGAGAGCACTCGCGTACCATCCACTGCTGTTCCTAGGTATGCGTGATGTTACTCTGTCACATAGCCATAAAGCTGGGATAATTTTTAGATGGTAATAATAAGAAGCTGGCGTTATTAAATGAAAGCTACAGCTCCCCTTACTAAAGGATCAACAGTGTAAAATAGTAAATATATATATACTGCTGTGCCTGGAAAAACTTTATTTGTGCAGAAACATCTGATATCCAACAGCTCAGTTAGGTCTGATGAATGAGGCTAAAGTTACACTTCAAGACCAGTCTTAAGAAGTGCAAGGATGTTTCCCCATGTTAAGTACATACGTACATACATTAAGTGGCTCTGCAGAGGTCTGAAACTTCACCCACTGAGCACAGGTGCAGGAACATTGCACCTTGCCAAAAACTCTTAACAATTTTTAGCAAAACCTAAGCCGCAGGAATAATTTAAAATAATAAATCGTTTTTCACAGCATTGTTTCTATTAACACTGTAAAAATTTGAACTTAAATTAAATCAGTCCCTATCTTATCCCCATCAGTACTTAGTGCAGCATCCTTTCTCCCAGTGGTCTGCTTTGCTGTATGCTGGTATTTAACCTCCCATGTGGGAGCAAGCCACACCAGAAACTGTCAGATCTAGAAACACGATGCGGTACCTGTCCCTCAGGAAAGTGAAACCTGTACACTTCCATCTCAGCCTGGAGTTAATAATTGATCTTCCTCAGATGTAAGCTACATGCTTCTGAGAAAACAAAACCAAACATACATTCCTGCCTTGAACAAATGTCCCTGTGAATGTGAACTGCTAATGAGTAACTTCAGCACATAGTTTGGCAAACGGTGTCCTGGTTTCAGCTGGGACAGAGTTAATTGTCTTCCTAGTAGCTGGTACAGTGCTATATTTTGAGTTCAGTAGGAGAATGTTGATAACACTCTGATGTTTTCAGTTGCTTCTAAGTAATGCCTAGACTAAACTCAAGGATTTTTCAGCTTCCGATGCCCAGCCAGCGAGAAAGCTGGAGGGGCACAAGATGTTGGCACAGGACACAGCTGGGGCAGCTGACCCAAACTGGTCAACGGGGTATTCCATACCATGGGACGTCGCATCTAGGAAATAAACTGGGGGGAGTGGGAGTGGGGGATTGCCGCTCGGGGACTGGGTGTCTATTGGCAGGTGGTGAGCAATTGCACTGTGCATCATTTGTACATTCCAATCCTTTTACTATTACTGTTATCATTTTATTAGTGTTGTTATTAGGGTTCTGTTAAACCCTTCTTATCTCAACCCACGAGTTTTACTTCTTTTCCTGATATTCTCCCCCATCCCACTGGGTGCGAGGGAGTGAGTGAGCAGCTGCGTGGTGCTTGGTTGCTGGCTGGGGGTAAACCACAACACAGGGTATAAGCTCTTTTGTATGAGCCTTAGTTAAAACCCTTAGCTTTGCCTCTTGAAATTATTGCAGCATCTAGAAAAGTATTCTTGAGCATCTTTTTTTTCTAACGTGATTTTTTGTATGCTTTTCCTATCTACTCTTTTCTACCTGGTGTCTATCTCTAAATGCATAATATAGCTTTTTGGAGGGGACAGTCATACAGATGGCAGGTGTACAGTATGATTTGCCTTTGACTCACAGGCTTGTCTGGGCTGATTGTCAGCTGCATCTGCTGGGGTGACGGTGGCAGCTGCTTGCACTGCCTTCTCGAGTGTCGTGGCCATGCGGCCTGGGATCTGCTACCTGTGTTGCTGGCAAGAAGCAACAGCCAATGTGCCTCTGGTGTCCACCAGAGATGCTAAACACCTCAGGCTGTGAGCTCCTCGGCATGGGGGTCTCTAAACCCTTGGAAATGCTTGCAGCAGGCCCAGGGCAGCTACTGTGCTGGCTGCAGCACTAACCTGATAGTGAGGATGGTCAAAAGCAGCTGCTGAGGTCCTGCCGGTAGCACCGCTCCTGCAACAGACATCAAAACCAACCAGAGTCAGTGTGGCATGTGCTGAGCACTATGTCCAGTAGCCTCACGGCTTAGCATCTGTCTTGGCTTAGCCCAGCCTTCGTAGCCATGCATCACCTCCGCAACAGTATGAAACAGCCTTGGTATTTTGCAGCACTTTATCCAATGTTATGGGACAGCATTCTAACTTTTAGTTAGAAGTTGAAATGTAGAATATATTATCTTGCACAGCAGAAAAAAGATCCCAGCTGTTCTTGAGCTGGTGGTCATCAGAAGCTAATGCTGTGGAAACCCAACACCTTACCCTGACTGAAAAAATGTAAGACTATGACTTGCTCTGCTCTTCACAAAAACAATTGGTTTTGAACACCCATCTTAAACATCTGTCTGTATGGCCAACAGACTGCTCAACCACCATGGCCATTCCTTTCTGCATCTGAAAAAATGTACTGTGCATGATCTATGTCACTGTATTCTCATTATAGCTACCTACCTATTAACTATTAACATAATCCTTTCATTGTCATTACATTGACAAATTACATGCCAGGTGCTGTTGCACACTTCAAGGCAGTTTTCCTTCCAGACGTGGCATTTGTTTCTCCACGTTAACTGGCAGTGCCTGTCTGGAAGGGATGGAGTCACGCCTGGCAAGCTGAGGGACTCCTGTCTCACCTCACTTCTGCTTCTTCCACCTCCTTGTTCCTGAAACAGCATATCTCCCCTCTGGTGTAAGTGTTTTTTTCATGCTTAAATTTAGCCAAAATTCAGGGGGGGTTATGCCTAACTTTAGTCTGAGGACTATAATTTTCACATGTACTTGCATGGTTTCTTTTTTTGTTTTCTTCTTCCCTTGCTCACGAAGCCCTCTGTTCCATCTCCTGCCAGATCTCTACTGCATCCGAGCTTTCTGCCTGCTTTTCTCTGTGATTAATGTGCCGTCACTTTTAAGTGCATCTTCAGTGCCTGTTTTGCCAGCTGAGTCCAGCCAGCTGCTGCAGGCTGTGGCTTTAGCTCCTGTACCTGTCAGCCTGAGCAGAAATGGTGATTTTGTGGGAGAATGGTGGTTTTGACTGAGCACCTGTTTGATGGAGTGACACTTGGCAATATCCTAGTGCTGTCAGGGTGCCAGTCATGTCTCCAGTGCTTTGACTGTCTGGTTAGGGAGTAGATTCAGAGGGCATAATGGTACAGACCGTGAATGAAATCTGTATTACCTGATGGGCCTGACTCCACAGTGCTGCGTAGGCCAGGTATCTATCTCAGTGTTTCGTGAATATGTCTGCTGTTTAAGTCTGGCTAAGATCTGCACACATTCTGGTATTTAAGCAGGGACTTCAGACAGTGTAGGTCAGTTAGTTAACCTGGGCTGTAAACCTTTTGTTTTTGGTGTAGGTAGGTGTATTTTGGCTGTGTCGATATATACTTCTCCATCTAGACAGCTTTGCAAATAACGTTTGTGGTATGAATCTTGTCTGGTGCTGCCACTCTAGGAGGTGATGAAGGCTAGCAAGACGGTCAAGTTGCTGTACATATGTCTTCTGGTGGCTTTACCATCTTGTATGTTCTGCAGGGCAACATTGACTCTGGGTAGCAAGAAAGCAGAAGGAACCTCCCTTGATGCTGCCAAACCACATGAGTTATGCTGGACATATGCAGTATTAGGGGATGATTCATAGGATGATATGTCAGCTATGTGACCTTCTAAGCTGGGGCTTGGAGCCAGTGGGAAAGCACAGACTAGAACACTCAAGATAACTCATGCTTTCTGTGTTATTGTCAAGCTCAATGCTGAGGCTGGTATCGCCTGCATATCCTGAAGCAGCTGATGAAGCGCTTGTCCACTGGCAGCCCTCTCAGGAGGGCTTGTATATTGAAATAAGCATGGTGTCTGCTCACCTCCAGATGAACAAAAAAGGATCTCTTTCACTTGCACTGTGTCAGAGCTCTTGGGATGATTTAGCATATCCAAAAATGCATGTGGTTAATAACACCATCCATATTATTGCAAACGCTTTTCAGACACAAGACATTGCATTTGTGTTGCTAGGGCTATAGTATTACAGCCTCTTTTATCACGCACCTTTAGTGGGGCAGGAAAAGCTTGCTTTGTGCAGTTATAGCGCTATCGGATTGCTGGAAGCCTTTGCTTCATTTATCTTTAGCTCCTTGGAAGTGCTGACGGCTGTCGGCCAGGCTGCATAAGATGTCTGCGAGGTGAGGGTGATCGCAGCACTCTTATTTTTCCGGCAGCAGTGAGGAACTATGTTTTTGTGGTGAGGGGGGAGCCAGGCATGCAGCACAGGTACGTGGACCCTGGCTGGGCACACCTCGGAACACCGAGGGGAAGCCTCGCATTTTTATTTTAATCCTTACGGTTTAGAGCCAAATAGCTGCATGGGTTCACAAGTGTGTCAGTCCTGTAGGCAGGAAGGCTGCCCAGAAGTGTGGAAAGGGGCCAGTAGCTCTTACTTCAAGCACTGTGATAGGTCATGTCTGTGGTGTAACTGACTGAGCCACGCTCCCGCTCGCTTGCGTGTCCTCCCTGTGTCTGACGGAACACCGCTGCCGCGGGCATCCAGGACACCCTTTCCGATGGGTCGGAGCAAGGGACCTTGTTGCATAATATGGGGTGTGCATGCGGCGTTAGGACAGCATCTGCGCTTCCCCTAAACTAACCTTCAAGTATGCTGGTGGGGCTGTGGCAGCCAGCCTTGGCGGGGGTGTCTCCGACAGTGTAAAATGAATTAAAGGGATGCCGAAGCCCCACTTTGCAGGGACGAGCAATGGTCACAGATCTTGCCAGGGAGAGTCAGAAGGCTCCAGCTTACAGCTGCTTCAAATCATTTCTATTTCCTGGATAATGGTGTTCATTTCCTTCCAGATTTTACTTGCCTGGGAATGCAGTAACATCTGTTCCTCCAGGTTCCATGAAAGATGAACTTCCTCATGGCAGAAAAAGCTTTTAAGGGCACTTTTATTTATTTATTTATTTATTTATTTATTATTGTTCTCAGAACAGTTGCTTTAAGCGAGGTTTAGCTCTGAAAGACAATTATAAAAACGATAAGCTTGCCTCTGTGTTTGGCTATTTGCTAAACAATTTCAGCTCCTACTTACTCATGATACCAGCCCCAGCTCCACAACCCCATCTTCCCTGGTGTTCAGGGCAGTATGCAGAGCACTGACAGCTGTGTCTGTGCCAGGAGCAGTGCTCCCATGCGCTGCCTCGTGTCGCACAAAAGCTGAAAACATTGGCGGTGCCACTAAAATGTACCTGTATTGTAGCTAATTCTACTGAGGATGCATAAAATGCTTCTGAAATAAACCTTTCCAATGCAAAGGTGCCTACAATCTGCTGCACTAATATGAGTAAAAACTGAAAAGATTCACAATAATGAGAGCAAAATAGTTAACTGCTTAGTAAAAAAAACCCCACCTCTTTAAATGGTCACTCTTCTGTGTAAGCTTGCACTTAGAGTTCTGAATTTTTAATTTTTTTTAATAGAATATGGCATAGTTCATCTCTATAGAATCACTTGGGGAACATAGATCATAGGGTTTTTAGCATAAAACCAAACCTAATTAGCTTTGTTAAAAATGCTATGGACCTCATGATTCCCAGTAACATCATCCCTTGTTACTTTTCCCCTCTTGTCACTCTTATTATATGGTAAAAAAGTATGTATCTTTTCAAGGAGGAAGAGAGAAATAAAGATTAAGTTCATTCTCAGGCAGCTCAGTTCTAAAGAATTCCAAGCACCTAGCTCTCTTACTGTCTTCAGTGGAAGCCTAGCATCTCCTACAGCTTCTTGACATCTTTGAGGAAGGCATTTGTATCCATGACCTCTCTCTTTTGGCATCACATGGCCTTTTAACAAACTTGCCCAAACCTTTGCATGCACGCAAGCCGGACTGACTGTTTCCTAGGACATCAGTTTCTGCTCAAGACAGAGCGCCCTGCCATCCCTCTGCCCACTCTGCTTCGAGATAATGTGTAACAGGCTGCCAGACTGCTTGGAAATGATCTCCATTCATTTGCAGCTCCGATCTGAGAGCCTTTGAGTTGAAGATTAAGCAGTTTGAGTTCCAGCTGGAATAAGCAGGCTGACTTTATACATGAACTCTGAAACACGTCCTCAAAGGTTACACCTGTAACTTTCGTGGCATAGCTGCCTATTGCCCATGCCCTTGAACACAGAAGACCAGTAGGTAACAGAGGTACAGAGAAACTAGCTCTGTCCTGCTTTGGGCAGCCTGAAGCCAGTCTGCTCTGCTGCTGCTCTTTTTGGAGCACAAAATTCTCTCTGTTGAGTTTTAACAGTACTTGACTTAGAATTTGGTTCACCACTGTCCATCTGGGTGACAGCCATCCAGTGACTGCACAAGGGTAGTCACCCTTGGGTACACATCCAGTGATGAACCTTCATCTCACAGGCAATGGTCTTCCAGGTTTTAAGATGTAAGTCTCAACATGCCAATAAATGTTGCCTAAACATTAGAAGTGTACAGGGGACAGAAATAAACAGGCAGGAAAGCACAGCTGTAACGCTGCTAAAGGTGGCCATTCCTTTTCTCCTCCCTGTAATGTTTAAAAGTTGGTGTTGGAGCCAATTGCGTGCAATCTATTCAGGGATGCAAAATGTAATGCTAGCAGTCTTTTTTCAGAACTACTACGTGGGAAGAGCACTGTTCCTTGTGGTTTTCTCTTTCCAAACAACTGTTTAAGCCGACAGTAATCCTCAGCAGAGCTGACCACCGTTCAGCTGGGGTGCATTGGGCATCCAGAACTGGGCCAAATTCTTGGGAAATGATCAGCAGCATTCCACCACACACATCCTTCTGCTTTTCCCAAAGTACAGGGTCACTGGACTGAGCTGGTAGATGTATCGGTTCATTAACTTCATAAGTTAATGGTTCTCGCTATGCAAATTAGTATTGAGATGTAAATTAACCTTTTCCCTGTTAGCTGTTAAAATAAAGGGTATAACCTCTATATTCAAGATGCTTGTACAAGGTTATTACTCATGAGCATGTGGATTTTGATTGGTTATTTCCAGTTCTAGTAATCATTAACAACTACTCATAGTTTAAGAATTACTTTTTATTTCAAAGGGTAGATTTGGTTTTACATCAAGGTAGATTAAGGAAGACACAATGAGCAGTTATTACCTTTCCCTTCAGTCATACTGCTATGTGAAGAGGCAATACGTTCTACTGCCTGTGCTCTTTCAACTCTGAATTTTACCTTTAATATTAATAAAATATGTTGACATATCAAAAAATGTAACTAATAGGTAAAGCAGAATGAGTCACTACTTAACTTTTTTTATCATGCTTTCTCTATTAAAGTATATAAATCAAAAGACAAAGGAGATACAACTTAGAAGATAGATAACCAGAAAAACTTGCAGAAATGTATAAGGCGAGATAAATTGAATAAAAGAACTGCATCAGAATACACACAATGAAAATCCAAGAAACAAACCGAATTAACTTCTTGATTAAACATGACGAATAGGAGGACATGGCCCCTATCTTGAGAGTTTGTAATTCTGCCACAGACATGATGCAGTAAGTCAAAGCTGGGGAGGAAACAGAAAGATGGCTGGGTGGTGTTTTCCTAACCATAGATACGTGAATAATTAAAGGTGTCTGTTCTGCATGCCTTCTGGCACAAAATACTCAACATAGTTCATTTTTCATTTGTTCTCTTTAAAGTACTTTTAGCCCAAAACATCCTCCCTAACACAGCGTGGTTCTGGTCTTGTTGCTCAACTGTGCCACTGTTCTTCTGACTCTGTTTTAGCAGAGCCGACCCTCAACTGTCTCATGAGAGTTTAGTCTAATGCAGCTTGTATAGCAGAGAGCCTGAATAAAAAAAAAAGGAATTAGTGGTAGGTTCCATTAGATTTGTTCTCAGATTAGGCCCATGATGTCTTGGGTGATTACTGTAGTGTACTACAAGATTACCTTGTGTGCAAGTGACAGAATAAGGGACATTGTAGTAACTCCAGAACTGCTTATATTTCCTCCTAAAATCAATATAACTGTATTATCCAGGCAGACAACTGGTTTGCCTTCATGCTTTATTATAAGAATATCTAATTGCCTGAAGCTCTGTTCATTGATCAAGCAAACAGGTGAAATTTTATCTAAATATTCAAAATATCCAAGCACCTGGTCATCATTTAAAAATTTCCTCTGACAGGAAGGCTGTGAAGTCTGTTGTCTGACAACATCCCTTTCCTGTGGTACAAGGCCAAGTATACAGAGAGAACAAAATTACCAAAATTTCTTGGCTCCTGCTCTGCCTTTGAGCTATCCTATGGCATGTTTAATTCAAAGCTCCTTAAGACATGTTTCACAGATTTATTATGTGAAACTCTTCTTTCTCAAAGAGGAGAATTATCACTCATCAATTTTTAACCCAGGTTGTTTCACTCGCAGTTTACAGCATGACCCAATTCAATAACTGCCTTGGAACAACTGAGGGGGTGGTGAGAGTTGTTTCAAGCACTGTCTGAAAAGATGGAGCATTATGGAGCTGTTAAAGATGATGTGAAGATGTTCTGTGACAGCAGTTAACTCTAAAGAAATACAAATATTGTGCTTTTACAAATGTTTCAAATGCACTAAAAATACCTTACAAGAATTTTGAACATTTGTCTTCTTGGAAGTTAGGATGAACGTACACATATTTAAGCACTAAACTAGTTACTAGCAAAAATACATGCTTAATCCAGGCTAATTTACAACCTTGATTGCTCCATTTTTTTATATCTTTGAATGTGGTTTTGCAAATCTTCAGTCCCCACTGGCTTACTGTTGAACTGTTCAAAAGTCCTTGTCTAAATATTAAATACCCTTGGAACGTGATGGCACACTGTGTGCTACTGGAAGTGCTGCTGGTAGCATGTCTGCAGTCACCGGCAACATATTGGCTCACCCACTGGTAGGTACCATGAGTATCTGCTTTGCTATGCTTCCTTGCCTCCTTCCTTTCACCTCCTTAAGAAAGGTAGGTGTTTATAAAGAGAGAGTTAGATAGGAAAAAGAAAACAACTCTTCCTTCAAGGTTACATCCTTCAAGAATTAAAAAACGTTGGATGTTTTCCCATCAGTCTTTATGAGACGGTTTCTTTTTAAGTCAACAGGAGACTTAAACAGTCTTGCAACTTGCAAGGAGATTTGCCAGTCGTGGTGGTTGCAAAGAAGGGTCGAGCGCTAAATGACCTGAAGTGTCCATTCCTCTTCCCTTAGTGTGTCAACAGAAACAAGAAAGTGCCAAAAAAATCAGTGTGGTTTTACTGATTAGTTTGCCATTTCAGAAGTATTGGGGTTTTGTTGGTGCCAGCATTATTCTCTGCACCCGATTAGAGTGGTTTCTCTGTACTCCAGAGTAGCCTTCTGGAGGTCAGAGGCTTTTTAACTGTCTGAATTACCATTTATGATGAGACAGTTTCCCTTACAGTCTGATTGCTTGTTTTGGTTGCTTGATTTTACCTTGCTTGTTTTGTTTTCCTCCAGGATGGGTAGCCCTGCTCCTAAGCCTGGAGTGTCCTACAAGTGTCCTCGTAGGCTTAAGCTTCTACATAGCCACAAGTAATTTCAACCTCAGTTTGCCAAAGGGCAAAGCCAGATGTGCAAAAGAGGTTTTTTTCTACGTGAGAACATTAAACAGGATGCACTTGTGCCTTTCTTTGCTTGAAAGGCTGCATCTCTCCAAGTGCCTTTTCATAAGGTGCAGGAATTCGGAGCTGAAAGCAGCCAACTTGGGACGAGGCATAGCTGCAGTGCACTGTCATCTCCATCACTTCAGGGATGGGGTAGCACATGCAGATGTTACCAAACAGCTAGTGATCACCCAGCACTGCGTAGCTTTGTATATGCCGAGCTAGCTTGTGGTCAGCCTAAGTGCTCTGACCTTTTCTTAAATGCAGGCAGCAATTTTACATGTCTGTTCTCAAAAGCAGCTAGGTGTGAGTTCACAGACTCACGCGAGCAGCCTGTCCTTCTGCTCCTGGATCTCTCACGCATGCTTGGCACAGACATCTGGGATACAACGGAGCAGCCGGCTGATGTTTTGGCTTGTTTCTATTTGCTAGCACAAGGTTACCACGGCTAATATTTGAGGATTGGGAACACAAACAGAAGATGCAAGTTTGCTCCCACTCCCTGGCCTGCTGTAGTATCAAGTCCTAGACTGCAGTTTGGCAGGTGTCACCAGAATTAAGCATTAAATATGATTGTCGGTGGAACGCATGGTTTTTGTAATGATATGATTTAGGTATATTATAGTGCAAATAATATGCAGTGTGCTGGTTGCAGCAGAGGATGCTTCTCTGGTAGGTAAGCTGCTGCCTTCTGAAGGTGAATGTTCCGATTACCAGTAATGTGCCTGAGGAGCAATGAATGGTTCTGTGTCGCTAGCGAAGATGAAAGGAAACAGGTTAACAAATAGAGGAATGGGGAAAAATGGGAAAAAAATCATCCTCAATAAACCTGCTTCTATTATTTGCTTGCTCTGTCATATACAGTAGAAAACATCATATATTGTCTTTTAGTCATGCTAGGATTGTCTCAGGCCCTTGCAGTCTCTCTTCATGTCAGTCTTGGCAAATCCTCCAAATATTCTTCTTGCTTTCCTTTGAATTAATTCCTCACTGCCCATATTTTCCTGGAATAAGAGTGATAAGAAATGAGCTATTGACACACTACATGGGGAAGATGATTTTGAATTTTCGCTATTGCTTGTCACTTGAGCTCACTCCCTCAACTATTACTTTCCAGGTATGTTATTGCTCTGAGTATTTTCCTCCTTGTTGGATTTCTGAGCTATTATGCCTAAACATTTTGACTTTCACTTTCTTAGATTAAATAGTAACTTTATTTACTACTTATGCTTCTATGACCAAAGGAGGCTGTTCTGTATCTGTAGCATCCAACAGGGAATGTTTCTTGTGACTGAGCACCTCTCATTTGAATCACTATCAAAACATTACCCAAATGTGCAGCAAGTTAGCCTCACAAAAGAAAAACATATTTTTAGGAACTGCTGTTAGAATCGGTAGGAATACTCGAGTCAAAATTGCAGTGTCTGGTCGTCGGTTCTCTTTTGGAAAGCATTACCCAGCAACAAATGAAATGGAGCCAACATAACCATTTAAAATAGCAAAGTAAACGGTTCATGTCGTAGCCAAGATAATCCTTAATTTCTGCTGCTTATCTGAGATCTGCCCTGCCGATCTGATGGGAGGATTTAACCTTCCTGAAAGCTGTTATCAGTGTATGTGCTTGAACTAGGAAGACCTCTCTCCACTTGCTTTTCAGAGCCCTTTCTCCTAGAAGATTAACACTGCTATGCCCCTTGTAGAAAGAAAAACCTCTGAAATATGGATTATTTTTAGAGGGATACACTAGGAATATTTTGCTACAATACAGCTTAAAGGAAAATAATGCCTATTTAAAAGATTCACTTTTTTCTTTACAGAAGAGCCATGTTGTCTTAAATTCTCCTAATTTCTGTCTTACAAAAGTACATGTATAGTTGTGGAAATTAAAAATAGAATCATTGACTTATGGTTACTGTGGGTTGTGTAACCAACACAAAAGCTACAGGGAATCTTAATTTCAAATTTCTTTGCACTAGGTTGGAAACCAATTTTGTAATTTTCTGTTTCTCTTGGGATACTGTGTGAAACACAGAATGGCTGAGCAGATGGCCTGTCTTTTATTTCCAACGAGACGAGTAATACCACTCTGTTCAAGTGGGAAGTCTAAAGGGGGTTTCTCTGAGGCATGGGAAAACCCAGTCTGACATCTGGGTCAAAACAAAAATCAGTTCGTTTAACAGGTTTAATGTGTAACATTTTTTCACAAGCAAATGAACGTATTTCTCATGTTATCTTTACTCCATGTTTTATGGCTTATTTTAAAAGTAAAAAAAAATTCCATCTTTAAATTAAGACTCTCTAGTATACCTGCGCCATTGAGAGAGGAAAGAATCACTTGGTGAAACTTCTTAGGCTTAGTCATAGTAGGAGCAAGGAGTGATGGCTTGAAATATGCAGCAAAAGTTCTCAGAATAGGGAATGAGTCACTATTGCCCTTCAACTTTGTGAACCTGAAACTATATTTATCACTTTGCATTTCTCCTGATCTGTGCATTTGTAGTTCCACACACAGAGCAACTTGCCTTTTCTGCCCCGAGGAGCTAAAACATACACAAGGGAAACTTCAGGGAGAGAAGCTGCGGATTAGTTTCTTGAAGTAAGTTTTAAGAAATGCTTTATTGAAGAATACTCACACTGGGAGATTACTGACGTGAAGGTGATACAGCTTAAATAAAGGAATAAGGCAATAGCATACGAAGTAAAAAAAAGAAAAAAGGAAATGAATAAAATTTAAGAGTTCATGTAGGGTCAAGAATGTGTAACATGGGGTACTGTTATGAAAGGCAAATATTTTTGTTAATGTGGTACTTTTTTTTTCTTTTTTTTTCTTCCCACAGACTTATTTGCAATGTTCTGAACAGAAGCCAGAGCACTAAAAGGAAAGCTCCATATCATTACATTTTGCATTCCTCCTCTTCTTCCCCCTCTACAGTATAAGAAATGAAATAGACAAGTTTTTGAACCAGGTCAGTTGCTAAACAGCTGGCTTGTGAAAGACTGCAGCTGTCACACCAAAAATATCACCTTGGCACTAAAAATCAGCAGGGAATCTTGTGTCTGCAGAATTTTGTGTTCAATAAGTGACCAAATGCACACACTGGAAGTGCACTTGCTGTCTCTGGTCTTACAGCAGCAGACCCTGTAGAGAGAATGGAGAAGATGTGCTTGCGAGACTGCTGTCTTCAGAGCATTTTACATAACAGAATTTAAAAAATGAGTAATATTATTATTGGGTGGCAGGATAAAAGAGGCAGTTACTGGTTTGCCAGAAAGACTTAGCAAATGGAAATCCAGAATTAGTTCCAGGAAATATAATAAGTAACATACTTATTATGTGAGAACTGCAGGTATTTTGCATTTTTGTATGTGAAGTAACTGCAGCAGAGAATTACACATCCCACACTGGTATTTCAAGTTTCCTTGTGCAGTGGGAAGGAAAACTATTGGTGTGCTGAGGCTCGCTTTATAGGCCTAGATTATCAGCTATCTTTAAATCTGCTTCCAAAAACTCTCATGGCTGTTGTGACAATTTATTAGCATAGGGAACTCCTGTGGGCATTTGTGCTGTGGTATCAGTACAAGCAAAGGCTATTCTCAATGTCTATTTGTAGTGATTAGCTCAAGCTCAGACTGCACGAAAAACTGGTAACAAAAAACCCTCTGTGTTTTACATGGTTCTTTAAGAGCAATTTACCATGCCTAGAGAGCTGAAACTTTCAGTCTGGGAGGTGGTGGAAAATATCAGTATCTTCAGAGTAAAACATTTCCAATAAAGTGTGCAGCAAGATCATTTTAACTCAGAACTACACCTTCTCCACCCCCACCTCCCCTGAACATAATACACATACCAAAAGAAATAAACCTCAATGCATGGGGATATTGTTGACAAGGAAATTTAGGCTCAGTAATAGGCTCAGAACTCCAGAAGTATTTACATTTTTGGTCAGAAAATGATGATTCCCGAAGTGAGAAAGCTAATGGCAATTTAAATACTGGTTTTCATGTTGGCATTACTGATGGAGCAGGATGACAAAAGATCTCCTCTTCTACTGTTACCCATAATGGATACGGTTTACTAGTATAGAGTTGTAGTCATCTAGGAGAAATTTAGCAATTGGTTATATGAGTGAAGACTTTCACCGACTAACTGCAAAATCTGTGACTTCCAAGATGCTGTATACTGGCAGGCATCATGTCGGGATGCTGTGACAGAAGCTTAAGCATATGTAAGCAGTGACATTTATACCTTGTGCTGAAGCCCAGTTATTTTCTGCTACTCTTCCCACTTCGGCCGTTGGCATTGCGTTACTATGGGTGGGTGGTTCCCAAACTGAGACCTGTAGGTGAGTAGCAGCAGAATTTTCAAGCTCTGATTAAATGTTTGATGATGTGAACGTGAAGAACAGCCGCGCCCAATTCACCTGGGCGTCCAGGTGTTTTACTTCGTGTCTGTGTTGGGGTTTTTTTTGTTTGTTTGGTTTTTTTTAAAGTTGTATGCTTTGGCCTGCACAGCAAGCTTTGGCGACGAGCTACACCTGGACATTTTCCTTGCAGGCGTGTGGAAGCCCACGAGTAGATCGGGGCAGCGGCAGGAGCGTTTGGCCCCGGAGTTTGGGAGCTGCTCTTCCCGCTAAGGGCACTCCTGACGCGCTTTTGTTTCCCGAGCCCTCTCCCACCGCGCCTGACGGGCGGGACGGGGGCGGCTGAGGCAGGCCTGCGGCCCGCCTCGGCCATCGACGGCTGCCGCCGCCCGCCCCCCCGTCATTCGGTGACGTGATAGCGACCGACCGC
>JANZLQ010000001.1:18832983-18844306 GCA_026212715.1 Elanus axillaris
CGGCGGCCCAGCGGACCGTGGCGGTTGCGGGCGCGGGGGCCGGCGGGCCGCTTCCTCGGCAGGTGCGAGGGCCGGGCCCGTGGGCCGCGCAGGCGTCGCCTCTCCCGGGGGCTCCCGCGGCCGTACCGCGGCGGTGGGCCGGGGTCTGTCACGGCCGCTGCCCGGGCGCGGGGCGGGCCCGGCGGGGGAAGGAGGCACAGGCGCCTGGGGCGGGGAGCGTGTGTGGCTCTCGGGGCTGCTCGGGGTCCTGTCCGCGCCTTGAGCTTCCTCTTGGGCTTGGGGTGCCTCCCGCCTGAGGCTGCGCGTATGTGCGGGAGTGCTGTGCTTTGGCCCAGAGCGGACAGTGTGCATTAGTGCGTTTTTTTCTAGCGCTGATACGTGCGTAAAATATTTTCCCTGGTAAGTGAAAGCTGTGTCATCTTACAGTAATTATTAAGGGCAGTGTATGTAGTGTGTCGTTCTGCGTTGGAAGTTTTGCAGCACTGTGTTCTCCACGTCTACGCCTGGTGCAGTTAGGGATAGGTATTACCACCCCTTAGTGGCGTGTACAAATGTTTGTAGGTGCTGCGGAACGTGTCCCTCTGCCAGGAGGTCCTGATGTGTCCCTAAGTGGCAAAGGTTCACGCAGGCCATAGAATGCCAAGATGTTTATGAAGTTAATATTCCTTTACTTAGAACCTGAAATATGCTTAAAAAAAATTGGTCGGGGACAGGTGTATCAGCTCCAGTTCGCATCCTTGGTAAGGCTCAGTAATGGATAGTGGGAATAGAGTATAATGATGAGGTAAATGAATTGATGGTTCTCCTTGGCACTCTAGTCTGTTAGTCCTCAGCATTATGGAGCTCTTGGGAAAAGTCTTGTTCGTATATCCACCCTCTGCCCCCTCCCCCATCTGATGGTTTGCCCATTCCTTGTTTGAACCTGGGTACACTTAGTGTCTCTGATAACCTTTTACAAGAAGTTTGACAGCTTAACTGCAAGCCCTGTGAAGACCCATCTCCTTTGTGTGTGGTTGAATGTGCCCCTTGACTTCCTGTAGGCAGCCCGTGTGTTGTCTTTGCACTGCTTATGGGCCAGCATAATTAAAATCTAAACCCAAGCCACTTTCCCAGGCTTTGCTATGCTTATTACCTAGAAGAAAAAAGCAAAAGACAGAGGAAGTAAGGCCAAGAAAGGAGTACCTTGTTTTAACGCCGAGCAAAGTCTCTGTTAGTCTAATGCTAAGAGGAAGTCTGGAAAAGATTCCACAAGGCCAGTCAGGAAGGCTTCAGTCCTTAGCTCATTAATAGTTCTGCTTTTGAGTTGTGGGTTTAGTTTTTTTATTTTTTTTTATTTTTACAATGAACTTGTACTCCTTCAACATGGCAGGCAGGGAAAAAAGCTATCTTCTTGTTCTTCCATTTTTCCCACCAAATGTCTTAGCTGCTCAGCTTGGTTCAAGCCTTTTGTTTCAATAGTATATAGTCTTCTTTAAAGGCATCACTTATAATTTCTCCTGTCAAACTCCTTTAAAAATGCATGCATGTCAGTTTGTATAACCATATACAATATAATACACAATCATGTGTGTATTATTATTGTATTTGTGCTATTATTCAACATATATGAAGTCTTCTCTTTGAATTAGCTCTTTACCTAATATTCTGGAACAAAAAAATTACTCAGCTGTGGCTCAAGTACGTGTGGTTTTATAAAGGTTGTGCTTCCATTTTCAATGAGAAATACAGACGATACCATTAAAAACTTGGGAAAAACCAGTATGCCACCTGTGAGGGGTTTTTGAGGATGTTGAAAATGTGATTTATTAAAGAGGTAACATTTTCTTCAGCTGAGCTTTTATAACAGCTTCCTACAGACAGCATCGATTAGGGAAATCCTATAATTTCTACTATGTCTGGTAAAGCTATGTAGTCACAAATCAGTTAGACACTTGTAATCATTTTTGGCTTTTGACAAGAGGATGTATTTGAAAGTCAGATGCTTGTTCTTTGAGCCTTACTGCAAAACGAACAAGGAACAATTAAATAAAACATATAGCATATAGTTATGAACAAGGAAAAAACTGGAAGCAGTTTCTTTTCAGTTCAGGCTGTGCAGGAATTCTTGGTGGTACATTACCCAGGCTTGCTTGATACTTTCATTCTTAATTTTCTTAATGCAGAATTATGAAAATCTTCCTTAGAGCATTTGTAAATGGTACATTACATGTGGAAACCATTGCTACATTAAGACAGAGCGCAGGATTCAGAAGAAGAGTGAAGTTCTTCAAAAGACAGGTCTCTTGACTAAATTGACAACTGGGCTAAGTCAGTGTATTCTGTGTGTTCTGCCAATTCCAGCACTTTGCCATCCAGCAGTATATAACATTTGAGTTATGTTTGGCAGATGGTTTGTGGACCCAACTGGGAAGACAGTAGTCCTTTTTACACTTTCCTTTTTTTGTTTGTTTCAGGGGATTACTTTTTTCTATTTGGTTGTAAGGTAATGATTCTAGGATACTGGCATAACCTACAGTGTCAAAAGACAGTGCTAAGATTTTTCTTGCTTGTTTGCTTGCCTAACAGTGCTCATGTACAGACAGTAGGAGTTGTAAGTGAAAACCTAAAATGTTTTCTGCAGACTGTACAGAAATTTAGAACAGTTTAATTCCTCGTAGAGGGAATGAATGATGAGGTCTGTGGCTGATGAAATAACTAGTATCCTATTGCATAACCAGATCCCCTTGTGTGTTTTTTTTCCTAACCATCTTCCACCACCTCCTTATCCCTTCTATCCAGCCTTCACTCTGTGTATCCACCTGAAACTTAATATATTTTGGCAAGGAAGAATATTTGAGCTTAAACTGAGAGTGGTCATAGACTGGCAATTTTGATTAATGAAGGCTGTGGATTAAAATGCAATCATACCTAAGTTCATGCTTAAATAATTAAAACACAATAACCTAGTACAGTCCTAAATGATAAACTTGTGTAATATTTAGTAGTCTTTACTTCTACTTTCAATATAACTGTGCATTGTTCACTTTTACTTTCAGTGTAAGTGTGCATTGTTCTTACATCTTATGCTGGACAGTAGTAGGCTCAAACATTTTATCTTAGAATAAGCTATTTCTAAATTACAAAGGCCTTGGTTAACTTGGGAGGGAGGAGCAACACGTGAGCAAACCTGATTTTTAAAGTATAGCTAAATTGCAATAGTGACGGGTACTAGTATGTACATTATAGTAAAGTGGTTAATGGAAGTGTTTTATTAATTGGGTGGGGATTTTTTGTGTCTTAAAATGACAAGGAAGTGATAGTGCCCCTTTTTAAGGACAGGGATGAATTCTGGAGATACATTTAAAAATTAACCTGCTTTTGCGCCCAGGCCAGATTCCAGAGGAATAACTGTGGTAACCAGGCAGTGGTTCATCTCACTGTTACTCCTGTTGGAGCGTGGATATAATACTTGCAGATGCAAGAAACTTCTAGAAGTGGGCTTTCATTAGACCTTTCATAACTTCCTTAGAGGCAAAGGTTTTGAAGCAACAGTTCTTGTTTTTATCATAAACCCTCTGACATCTACTAAAACACGTCCATCTTTGATCTAAGTTTATAAATATGTAGTTTTGTCTGAATCTTGGGAAGTTCTCAGGTCAATGGTTACCCACCCCTGTTAATGGAATCAGTGTCTTAACTATGCAAGTGGACAGAAAGTAGTTATTTAGTGACTTGACAGTTGTCTATGGTAGGGTGACAACTTCTTCAAGATGCCTGTTTTAGAGTGGCTACCAACTGTGGGTTGCAGCCATTGCAGCTTTCATAGGCTCATAGAATAATGTGGGTTGGAAGGGACCTTTAAGGGTCATATAGTCTAACCCCCCTGCAATGAGCAGGGACATCTTCAACTAGATAAGGTTGCTCAGAGCCCCATCCAACCTGACCTTGAAAGTTTCCAGGGATGGGGCATTTACCACCTCTCTGGGCCACCTGTTCCAGTGCTTTACCACCCTCACTGTAAAAAAATGTATTCCTTATATGTAGTCTAAATCTACCCTCCTTGAGTTTAAAACCATTACCCCTTGTCCTATCACAACAGACCC
This sequence comes from Elanus axillaris, assembly GCA_026212715.1. Taxonomy (NCBI): domain Eukaryota; kingdom Metazoa; phylum Chordata; class Aves; order Accipitriformes; family Accipitridae; genus Elanus; species Elanus axillaris. The sequence goes on from JANZLQ010000001.1 coordinate 18,837,066, forward strand.
TAGTAAAAAGTATGTCCCAATCTTTCTTAAAAGCCCCCTTTAAGCACTGAAAAGCTGCAATAAGGTCTTCCCAGAGCCTTCTCTTCTTCAGGCTCAACAGCCCCAACTTCCTCAGCCTTTCTTCATAGGAGAGGTGTTCTGTCCCTCTGATTGCTTTTGTGGCCCTCCTCTGGACCCGCTCCAACAGGTCCACATCCTTTGTGTGCTGAGGGCTCCAGAGCTGGATGCAGCACTCCAGGCGGGGTGTCACCTGGAGAAGAGGGGGAGAATCATCTCTCTTGACCTGCTGGTCATGCTTCTTTTGATGCAGCCCAGGATATATTTGGCTTTCTGGGCTACAAGCGCACATTGCCAGCTCGTGTCCATTCATCTACCAGTACTTTGAAGTCCTTCTCGGCAGGGCTGCTCTCAATCCCTTCATCCCCCGGCCTGTATTGATACCGGGGGTTGCCCAAACCCAGATGCAGGACACTGCATTTGGCCTTGTCATGTGGGCCTACTTCTCGAGATTGTCCAGGTCCCGCTGGATGGCATCCCAGCCCTCAGGCGTGTCAGCTGCACCACTCAGCTTGGTGTCATCTGCAGACTTGCTGATGGTGCACTCAATCCCACTGTCTCTTTCATTGATGAAGATATTAAATAGTACTGGTCCAGATATGGACCCCTGAGGGACTGCTGTTTGTGATAGTTGTTGTGACCTCATATTTTTATGACTGGTGTCTTAAGGTTAATAATGAGCCTGAAACTGTTGTTAGCAGTGACATAGCTTTATATCTTTCGTTGTTCTAGAAGTCGTGTTCTGCATTTTGCCAGTTATATCTTGAAGTACAAAGTAGGAGTGTTTCACTGTAGTTGAAATTTAACCTTTTTTATATTTTAGAAATTATAATTCAGCTTTTGTTATAATGAAATCCTCCGTGGAATCTGGTATAAGCATTGTACTGATGCAGAAGGAAGAGCTGAAGGAAGGAACGATTGATATGAACTGCAAAGTCCTTGTGCTTGGAATTCCTGCATTCTTTTTTTCTCTAAATAAACAGAGCAATGTGGAGCATCCACCAGTATTCTAGTCCACAGGTTAGAGTACCACTGAAGAAGTCTAGTTGTGTAATAGTCTGGTGCTTATTTATTTTTTCTTTTATTTAAAGAAGGGAAATAAGTATAAAAAATTATTATTCATGCAATAGAATAAATGGGAATTTCCACTTTAATTCAACTGTGGAGATTGCAAGTTCCCTGACTTGAAAAACAGCTCTCTACAACATGTGCTGAACAGCACTATCTTGCTAAGTGTGCTCATGGTGCCAAAGCATTGCTCTTAGGTTAAGCAAACATTAGTTACTGACATCACTGACCTGATAAACTGCAGAGCAAGCCTTTCCACTTCTGTTTAGCTGATAAACTTTATCCAAAGATAGGTTATTTGACAAAGAGCAATTTTCTATAAATATATTGAATGCCATCCGCTTTGCTTTGGCAGTCAGTGCAGATCCATTGTTAAATTAGGCTGACTGACCCAATATTGAACAGCACCAGATGTGAAAGATATGGAAACTATGTCAAGAGAGAATTTATGCTGTGAAAGGTGCATATCTTTGTAATAGATTAAAATCTTACAAAGAGGCAGATAAAGATCTTGATTTTTTTCTGCACCCTTACAGATACAAAATCCAAATTTGGAAGAGCTGTAAAATTCTGAGTAATAACTCAGAAACTTGTAACTAAATAGGCTATTGGTTAAAATATCTCAGTGTGTTTGCCGGCTTGTTTTGTCAAGGTGAAATATGGAAGTTTCCTCTGTCAGACCTTCAAAGTAACAAGTCTTGTAGCAGAGACATTCCTTAAAACATGAAATCTTAACGCTTTGGGGAGCTTAGTTAAATGCTGTGTGTAAATGGGGAAAATGTAGGGGTGTAGATTATGTAGTTCAGCGTAGCTTTAAAAAAGTACATAGCTGCAGAGTTAGGATGCAGATGCAGGATGAAGCTTTAATTGGTATGTTAGTAGTTTTGGTTCTGTTGGCTTGACTGGACATACTGTTCTCAAAAGATTGAAAGTGCAATGTGCTGCATGGAAGACTTGAATTTTCCTTAGGAAAAAGGGTGTTCAGTAATTTGCTTGAGGTAGTTGCAGGCGTTTGTCTTGGTTGAATTGCCACCCTGTCTGTGCATTAGTCAGCCAGCATCATTTAAAAAAAAAAAATCCAGACTGGAAGACAAGGAAAGTTCTGTTGGCTTACAAAGCTGTCTTCTGTTCTTGCTATGCAAGTACAGTGTTTTAAATAAATTGGAAAATGAGAAGTGAGATTTTTACTACTGGTTTTCACTGCTAGTTATGAGGAAAGGTGGGAGGCGAGTGCCTTCTAGAGGTTGTCTTAAATTTAAAAGGGTATTTGGATATAATCAGATTTTTATTAAAAATAATCATAAATCTCACCTGTTGTTGAGCTAGAGTAAGCCAGTATTGGGAGAGGAGGGAGGATTAAATGTCAGTCCGTAAGACTGCATTGGCCTACCTAGGGTCTGTGCTTAGTTGTAGTATTTTATTTTCATAATTATAACCTGAGTACTGGTATTCAAAGAATTACTAATCTTGGGAAAACTTTCATGACTAGAATCTAGACCTGCATTTTGTACGCACAGAAATATGTGTATAAAAATAGATAATTGCCAGTGAGCATTCTAGTTTTGGGCAATAAGTTTTATATATTACAGTATAGTAACAAAGTATTGCCGATATTATTAGATTATAAGATTGAGCTTTAAAATTGATGGCTAAAATAATGGAAGACTGCATACTCTGCATTTAGTTAGTTTATGTCTACATTTACTAGAGAACTGTTTTGTTTTGGTTTTATGTATTTTTGCTTGTCAACCATCAGAACAGTGGCTTTCTCTAAGCTGGCTTTGTCTAGAAAAAAACTTCAGGGGACAAAAAGAATTGATCCGAAGCCCTTTGCTGTCACTGCCCGTAGCAGTTTATAAGTGTACGTTGCTATGATGCAGTACTTACAGGGGAATTGTGAAGAGCTGAGTACAGACTTGTGCTCCTGCCTGCTGCAGGGTGGTTGGAATATCGAGGAAAGGTGAAACTCTGAGGTTAAACCTATAGAAAGCTTCCAACAGCTTTGATGGAAAGCTATCAGTATTGCAGCTTTCTCTCTTGGAAAGAATCTTGATGCTTAATGTGGTAGGTTTCCTTCACATTTCACTTAAAATGAAGATATAAGTTACAAAAAAATGGAGGCATACAGGAAGCATATCTCAGAGTCAGGTAGTTAAAACGTGGAATGCTTGGAGAGCCAGAATATTTACATTGATAAACACAGTGACCATTAAAGATGTATCTACACTGCGTGTTAACTTTGCTAAATACCCATGATGAGAGTTTCTGGTTCTGTATTATGCTGCAGTTGGCTTTGCTTGCTTTCACTGTAACTGATGTGGCTTACATAAACTTCTAGAAGGACAAGGTCTTTTAGGACTTCTCCTAGGAGTTCCTAAAACCAGAAATATTTTGAAGAAAATAATACACATTCATCATCTCTTTCTCTTGCCTGTGGAAATGAGGCACATAGGTCTCTGAGTCTTAAAAATACTTTATCCTCTGTGCAAGTAAAATGTCTATCCTCTTTAACATCAAGAAGAGGGGAAAAAAAGTTCTAAATATAATCTTAACAATAAATGTATGTCAGTAAAACATGACTATGTTGCAGGTAAGAATGTTTGCTATTGTAAAGTATATGTATGCTACTTTTTAATATTACGAATTTTTTTCCTACTTAAAGCTGAATTAAACTTCGTGTTCAATGGTAACATTTTTCTTTGAAATTAGTGATAGCAGTTATATTGGTAGTGAAAAATGTGTTTCCTTGTGAGTAATGCAAAAATGTGTATAAATAAAAATATACAGTAAACTAATCTATGCATGTGTTTTTTTTTTTTTTTTAGTAAAATGAAGCAAGGTCTCCTTCCTAGCTTAGAAGATCTGCTTTTCTATACTATTGCAGAAGGACAAGAAAAAATACCAGTTCATAAATTTATAACTGTAAGTTTACTGTTCCAGAGTGCTGTATGAAAGCTAACTACTACAAAGTTTTTTAACTTCCTAAATGCAGGAATACAAAGCAAAGAATTTGTATTACACATGGTTTGCTGCAGCAAGGAATGTAACTTTTTTTTTGTTCCTCAACAATGTTTCTGTAATTAAGAGAATGACTGTACTAGTGTTGTTACTCACTTCCTTGCTGTGCAAAAGAATATGCTTGAGAGCATCTGTGTCTATTGCAGGGCTGGTAGTATTTGTACTTACATAAAATGTAGTTGGACCATTGTGAATTGCAAATTACTTTAATCCTTTGGCATAAGACACAGCCAAAATGGCAAAAGGATCAATAAGGTGTAAAAATGTCTCTTGTGTTGAGAACACAGTGGCAGATGTCTCTTACCCTGATAAATAAGACTGAGCAGTAGGCAATTTGATTGTAATAGCATATCTTCTCATTTTAATAATTACTGTTTTATTGTAATAGGCACTCAAATCTACGGGATTACGTACATCTGATCCACGATTGAAAGAGTGCATGGATATGTTAAGACTGACACTTCAAACAACTTCAGATGGTGTTATGCTGGACAAAGATCTTTTTAAAAAGTAAACTTTCTGTCAATAATGTAACTATAATTCTGAATGAATGTTGCCTGTGTCTTACTGACTTCTGTCTTAGGAGAGACATAAGGTATCTAAATCATTGTGTAATTAGAAAGGGAGTCAAACCCACACTCCTACTGATGTTATTTTCATATGAGTGTTCTCTGGTTTCAGGCAGCAGACAGATTGTGTGATCTCCACAAGGGTTTAATGTATCAGTGTTGTTTGCATGTGTATCTGACCCCATACTGCAACTCTTTGTCAGATGCCAAATAAATTAATTGATGCAGCATGGAATATTTAGTAGGAGTACATAAAACTCTTGCTGTATCATCAGTTTTTAATCTGAAGTTCAGGATGCTGCTTCTCTGTATGTTCAGAGTATGTATGTAGTTAATTTTAAAAGTGAGTGTATGAAAAATAGAACGAAGTTAAATTTCAAGATATGTAGAGATGAGAGCAGTTAGGACTGTAGATACTGCTTTAGTCTTTTCTGGGAAAGATTTATGTGCTGTATTTTAATGATGCTTTTTTTAAAGAAAAGTCTGTGGTCACTTAACCTGAATAGTGCTTATATTGTTCAACTGTCTTCAGTTCATTCCAAGCACACTCCTTTGCTCCCTTGCTTACAGTTTTTGTGTGCCAAAAGATTGGAAGTTTAGAGGCTTTTAAATCTTGAAATGAAATTTATAGACAGTTTTGAGTCTATATTTTTATTCCATTTACTGGATAAATGACATAATATCTAAAACTTGCTTCTTTGAAGAGTATACTTTTGTCAAAATTGGTACATTTTTGTTGTTCTGTAGCATTTTTTGAATTTGTGAACTAACGCTGTTTAGTGTTACTTCCTCAGTTACAATTTAAAATATATGTGTATGTGTGTAAAAAAAAAAAAGTGTGTTTACATACATGTAAGTATATGAAATACACAGTATAAGCATATACTGTGTTACATATTTACATGGTTCATGTAAATACAAAGTATATATGTTATATTTTTCATATATATAAACATTTTTGGAAGTACATTGAGAAAAAATGAATGTCTGCATGTGTGACAAAATAACAAACCAGTCAACTCCTTAAAAAATGTGGGATACTTAAAGGTACAACATGGACTAACTTTATTAGTTAAGTTCAAGAACAGGTCCTCATTGTTTATTTGTCAGCACAGAAAAAACTGAATTGTTACAGTCGGAAACCTTCCTGGGTGTATGGTTGGATTGGGAAGGAAATGCTTTTGCTATTATGCATTACTTTTATACTAGAAAGCTTGTTTGTAATAGTAAACTATGAATTATGTTTTTAGGCAAGGGCTCTATATTAAAAAAGGACAAGTGATTGCTAATTAGCAAGACTAGCCCCTGTTCTACCTCACATCTCTAGGATTTGATCCTCCCTGTTTAGGGGAGTGGTTGTTACTATGATAATCTGTAGAAAAGTTACACAGTTGCTTCTTGTGTAGGAAGAGTTTTGAACATAAAGACTATATAGAAGGTGTAGAGGTGAATCTTTTTTCACATAGCAGATTTTTCATTCACAGCTGCAGGTGTTAACTGAAGCTTGGGAGTTTTTAATTTATAAAAAAGTTATCTGTTTCTCCTAGGCACACTGCATTTGCTGTGTACAGACTTGTACAAGGTTCCCATATTTCTTTCTTCTTTTCCAAGTGTTTAAGTTGTGGAATATAATAATGTATCTACTCAGCTGTACTTAACCTCAGGACTTTGAAGCTTCAGTTCCCTAAACATAGAAGTCAGTAGTGTAATTCTCCCATTGAATTTGAATCCAAAGCTGCTAGATCAAAGAAAGCATCAAGGATAAGTGATGTGGAGTAGTGCTAGCATAAGCTTGACTAAATCAATCAAGTCCAGTAGAAATTACCTGTAAAATATGTTAGCTCATGCATTTGTACTGTCCATCTCTGTAACAGAAGTTTCAACACCTTTTTAGAGGTTCTAACCATTAGGCTCCAATTTGTCTAAAATTGCTTTATTTTGAACATTTTTGGCTTTACAGTGCTGTCCACTTAAAAAAAATTTGGAAAAAGTCTGTGTTACAGGCAGAACAGCTTGGGGTTTCAATCATTCATCTCCAGAGTTACTTGAATTGAAGGCTTCACTGGTGCACATTTCGGAGAGAGCACTTGACAAATTTCTTGAATTAGCTGTTCATGTTGCGTCTAACATACATGTGGTCTTTGTGGTATGAATGATACCTTGCTGAGAACAGCTTGCTTGCAGAAAGCAGTGAAGCATGGTAGTTAGCTTGCTATGTGATATTAATATAATATATTAATATAATAGTAGTATCTAACTATTGTTAGATGAGACTTAGGCAACTTAATAAATATGGAAGATTGTACATGCTAATTAATCTTCCTCATGAAGTGTACACATTTTGATGTATTCTTTTTTTTTAGATGTTTCTATGACATTGTAGCTAATTTATAAAAAAATTCTAATAATCTTTGTAAGAAATTCTCCTACCCCTCTTAACTTTTCCTTTAACTCACAGCTTGTTCCTAACAGAAAAATAGAAGGCTTGTGAAAAGCCCTATCTCTTAACTAACAATATTTTGGTCGGGG
>JANZLQ010000001.1:18844406-18880921 GCA_026212715.1 Elanus axillaris
TGGGGGTGTCTCCCTCACCGGGGGTGTCGGACGTGGTGGGTGATGAAGTCCCAGATGGGGGCACAGGACCCCGAGCACAACCTGGGGAGGGGGGGGGGCAAGAAAAAGGGGGGGTCAAGGGGACCCCAAAAACCAATGGGGACCCCAAAACCCCCCTCAAAGGGACCCCAGCAGCCCCTGGGCCCCCCCTTGCCAAACAAGGGCACCCCAGAGCCCCCCCCCCCAAGGGGACCCCAAAACTCCTCAGGACTCTCCACCCTGGCTAAAAAAAACCCAAACCCACACCTAAAGTGCTCCTAAAATCCTCCTAAACCCCACAGAATCCCCCAAAACACACCAAGTTCCCCTAAAATCATCCCAAGTCCCCCCCTAATCCTCCCAAAGTCCTCCCAAATCCCCCTGAAATCCAGCCCCACCTCCCCAACTTCCTTAAATTTTTCCTAAACTCCCCCAGTAACGCCTTGTCCCTTCCAGGCGCCGCTTTGGCCACAGCAAGAGCCCGCTCTACCGGGAGAAGAGCCCTGTGCGGTGAGCTGGGGAGGCGGGAATGTGGCGGGGGGGCCCTGGGGACACGTCTGGGAGGTGACACCCCCTCTCTGTGTCCCCCCCATCGTTGTCCACAGGGAGCCCCTGGGCAGCCTGAGCCCCGAGGAGCGGGACGCCCGCACTGTTTTCTGCATGCAGCTGGCCGCCCGCATCCGGCCCCGCGACCTCGAGGACTTTTTTTCCGCTGTGGGCAAGGTAAGGAACCAACAACATCGCTTCGCATCACAGTCACGGGTTCCCTTCCTGGGCGCTCCAGCCGCTTTTTGTTCCTTTTTGTGGTGCCGCTTCGTTTTCCGTGGCCCTAGCATTGTTTCCGTGGACCTACCACGGTCTTTTCCGTGCTGCCGTCATTTTGACGATGTTACGAAAACTTTTCACCGTGTCTTCGTCATCTTCACGGTGTCGCCACCGTCTTCGCGGTGCCACCACCACCTCCGTGGTGCCACCAGCACCTCCAAGGTGCCACAACCATCTCGTGTCGCTTCTCGCGGTGCCACCACCACGTCTGCGGTTACGCCACCACCTCTGTGTCCCCGTTCGCCCCCCAGGTGCGGGACGTGCGCATCATCTCGGACCGCAACTCGCGGCGCTCCAAGGGCATCGCTTACGTCGAGTTCTGTGAGATCCAGTCGGTGCCCTTGGCCATCGGCCTGACTGGTCAGCGTCTCCTCGGGGTCCCCATCATCGTCCAGGCCTCTCAGGTGGGTGAGGGGGGATCCCCAAAGGACACTGCGGGGCTTGGAGGGGGGGCCGTAACAGGTTGACGTGGGGTTTTGGAGGTTGAGGGGTTATTCTGTGGAGTTTGGGGGGGGTCTTCAAGGGGATGGGAAGGTCTCCAAGGGGATGCTGTGGGGCTGGAGGAGCTTCTGTGGGGTGTGGGGTGTTCTTCGGGTGGGTGTGGGGGAGGGGGTGGGGAGGGATGGAAAGGCATGAGGCAATCAGAATTGAGTTATTTTGAAAATGGCACGCTTGAATGAGATAATACCTACTGAGTAACAGTTATAATTCTGAGGTTTAAACCCAATTCTTTTTCAGACTAACTTACTTGGCTTTGTAGACTTAACCTTTGTCACAAGGTGGTGTCTGTCCCGCTTTACTGACCTAGAACTGTGGTCTTGCTAGCCAAATCTTCTCTGACCTGTGGGTAGGAAGTGGCAGTCTGGGTATGTTATGTTCTAAGCATAAACCTGACAATCTGTTGCTGGATCTCAAACAGGGTTGTCTATTTGCTGCCAAATGGCTGTGCTGCTCTCTCATTCTAGGTAGCAAATCCTTAGGAAGACTTTCATTCTAGGTATACTTAACCCAGGTATTAATAAATTTGTTCATCCTATTTGAGCAATTAGAAAGCTGTTGACAGAAGATGTAGAGAACTTCTGCTATGGTATAATATGAATACCTCATTTGTCAAAATAATGTCCATTTTTTTTCTAAAATGTCTAAATATATTGAAGACTTCTACAGACCTAGTCTTGATGTTTGGAAATGAAGTTTCATGTTCCTTTTTGTAATGCTCATACTGTAGCTTTTTAAACAGGTAAAAAGTTGTCCATTCAGCTATATAGATAGCTGAACAGTTCTTCAGATTGGTGGGAGTTCAGACTGTGTTTTTAGCAGGTATCTACTTTGTGTAGGGAAGCAATCAGCAGTGGGAGCCAGAACTTGAAAAAGAATGGATAAATGTAACAAGTTGTATGATAAAGGAAACAAAGTGATCCTGACTTCATGCTAGATACCAAAGATGCAGTGTCCAAAAAAACCACCAAACTTTTACTTTCAGGTTATACAAGTCACTTAAAGTTGTTACAGACAATAAGACTTGCATCCTAATCTTCCTAATCCAAGTGCATCAGGGAAGTTCTATAGTTTGAAAAGATATGTTTTCAAATGGGGGAAGAAATGCTTGGATTGGGATTTGGCAAGACAGAATTTTTTAGGGTGAGATGATAAAGTTTGGAGAAAGGGAAGAATTTGAGGTGCAAGTTTTTAGTGTACCCATCTTGAACACTTCCAGGGAGATAAGGACCAAGTTGTTTGTAAAAGTTGACTATAGAAAGATTTTTATTTATCACTGTATTGATTTACTTAAATTCCTCCCTGTGATCTTTTCCTACTGCTCCAGTTTCCTGAGCCTGAGACCATTTGTCTCCAAAGGGCTACCTGGAACATAAAGCAGTTAGAAACTCCGGTGGGGAGGATATGTCAGTTGCAGAATATTAGAGGCTGTGAAGGCTAGTGTCCTCTGTTGACTGAAAATATTACTGCCCTGTTAATTGGAGCTTACTAAGACCCCTGTTAGTTTGTCCATGCAATAATTGTTCTGAGTACCCATCTAGATTAATTGAACCCCTGTATTTAATTTGGTCTGTGAATTCCTATGATTTGCCTGGGTTAAGGAGTACCAGGATAAATACCCACACAATGACCTTGGCAGAAGTCTGGGAACAGCAACTTCTTGCAGAAATAGGTACCGTCCTTAAGCAACATAGCTACTTCTGCAGTGAGTTTCAATCTCTAGTTTAAAGTGATTGAATTGTTGAAGACAGCATCCTAGACTTGATGTAAATCAGTAAGTGTATAAATGCCCTTTCGGTTTCAGAAACATAATGTGGTATCAGAGGACTGTATTTCAGTGCATACTTCCTTCCTGTTGTTTTCCACACTTTGTGTTGAGTTTTTTTAATAGGTTTAGGTAAAGTGAATTTTTTTTTTTTACAAGAGTGCTTAATGCTGTCCAGGTGGTACAGACAATGTAGAAGTGCATCTGAAGTTTAAACATAGTGCATGTTATGTTGTTACTCCTTCTGCACACATAGGTGCTGTAACTGTTATTAATTACTTTTGAAAGGGGGTGCACCTGGAGTAGGTAACTGTAATTGGAGGCTGCTGGGGACAAAAATGAACAGGATTTTTTTGCAAGATAGGTAAAAAAAAGGAGTGGATAAGCATGACAAATTGCAACAAAACCAATTCAATTGCAATTTTAACATAGACTAATAAAGAAGCATATTGCAGACAGCACAATTCTTAAGATGCCAATGTGTACAATGGAAACTTCTCTACTGTTTCTCTTTCATTCTTGGAGAGTAGTGCCTACCAGCATTTGAGATGGCTGTCATTTGAATTTGAGATAAAGTCTTCTAAGTACAAAAGAGTTCAAAGGGAAGATAATTCTGCCTGTTCACTGGTCTTCATGCATCTTCATTTTGTGCTGATAATGACTTTTAATAATAGAATTATTGGAATTATCTATTCCAAGTGAAAATATTTCCCTAGAAATTAATTTTTTTACTTCTCTGAGTAAGTGTGCGTTGGAAGGATATGTTCTTTGTAGTATGGGCCTAGATGTTTTTAATTTTCCATTTGTCTGTATTAACAGTATGTTTCTGCTTTTGTCAACATTGCCAGAAAGCATAGTATGAACGTGTTAATGAAACTGTTTGTTTGGTGTTAAACCTCCCTTTTTCTTCCTTGCCCTGGGATAGGGCTGTTAATACCCTTTATCGGGTCATATTTCAACTGATGTCATAATGCCTCCCAATCCCAACCCCTGCTCCTGCTCACCCCCCCCGCTGCCCAGACACACCACTTACAGCAGCATGTCTCAGCTTGTGTTTTGATCCTTCCCTTCTTCTGTTTCTCCTAGATAAGTCCCTTCCTTTTTACCTCATCAGTTTTTTAGATGTACCAGGTGGGCTGATGTGCAGAGGGTGTGGACGATAATGTAACTGTCTTCTGGGTTAAAAGGCAGCAGAGATTCCTTAAGTGGTGGTAGTTTGAAGCAAGAGACTTGCAGTACTGCTCAATGTTAACTTTTGCTTAGTTTAGAAGATGTTATCCAGTACTTCCACAGGGTTTTTGTTCTTATTAGAGTTGAAACTCATTCCAGTTTTGTCTGTTGGCAGTGTTCACAGTGAAACCAGTTGGAAGTGAGAGAAGTGAACCCTGAACCTCAGAAGTCCAATCTAACTCTGAAATTAACACTTCTTTGGACAAGGGCTGACTTAGATGATCTTCACCTGTCTTGATCCTAAGAAATGGGTGGCTTAGATCCCTCTTGCAAGCTTAGATGCTACTTGAAGGCTAGTTGATAGTACCTTGCAGTACAGTCTCACAGTTGAAACTTTGAAGAGGAGCTCTAAGTAAAAAGGCATGAAAATTAATGCAATGAAACAGTGTAAATAATTTTTGAAAAATAGAACTGATGAAGTGGAAAATTGAAAAGTCTTTCTAATAAAGACCTGTTCTGGTAGGCATATAACTTCAAGGGACTCAGGGTCCTTATTTAAATAGCATGTAATTGCTACTTAAGTAGGCTTTTTGGCAGTACTTTGTTAAAATACTAATAAACTTTTTAAACTTTTTGCAGGTGCGTACAAAGTAATATTGTGTTGCTTACTCAAGCTTTCAGGAGGAAGTTTGTCATTCCAGATTTTATGTCGTTTACTTCACATATTGATGAGCTGTATGAAAGTGCTAAAAAACAATCTGGAGGAAAGGTAAGCTGTTTGTAAATTCAACCTCAAACTTCTGTAGATTTCTGGATATTAACCAAATAAGTTCTTTGTTAAGTAGATAGAATTTTCTTAATGTTTTTAGCAAAATGTTAAACTGGTAACTTAAAATAGTTTTGGAAGTACAGTTATGCTTGCAACTTGCAAACTGTGTTAGAAATACAGCTTCTTAACGCTAACAATCTGTTACAGTGTTGAGGTTAGAATGAGAAGGTAGTGTTCTTTATTTTACATAAACTATAAAACAGCTGTATAATTTGTCAGACTAAACTTAGTCTATAAAAGACTTCTGCTCTCCACAACTGGTTGGGTTGTGTGGCAGAAGTAATTGTTAACACCATACCTATATTGGTAATTAAACTTTATTCTAGTGCTTATTTTCAATAAATTAGTTTAAAACCCCTGAACTTTGTTACAAGCTAAAATTTCATGAGTTGAAAATGCTGAACGTGCTGTAACACAGAACAGAAATTCCTCTTAGAATGTGCTGAAGTTCGTACTCTGAAAAAATGTTTTATTTGATAATGATCTAGTGAATATAATAATTGTAATGAAGTTTTAGATATACTAGGTGATTATTAGTGGAGTAATTCAGTTGTACCTTGTGTATATTTTCCATTGATGTTTATTTTAATTAACATATATTAACATACAGTTAAACATTTTGGATGTTGTAATGTCTCTCTTTTTATTTCACATTGTGATAGGTTGCTGACTATATTCCACAACTGGCCAAGTTCAGCCCTGATTTGTGGGGTGTGTCACTTTGCACAGTGGATGGACAGAGGTATATTCTAACTTGTAGATTTTGCTGTTTCAATTATTTAAACTATCTGACACATAACAGCACTTCATATTATCTCATGGTTTAATAAAGAAAAAGCTTTGCTGGAATTGTTCAGAAGTAAAATGCACTTGCTGATCTTAACATTCTTTCAACTTCTGTTTAAGCTTCTGTTAAGTGTTTTGCTATTATTATAAAATACTGTTTAAGTAGTATTTGTAAATACTATATTTAAAGCTGGATTATATTGCATTTATGATCCAAACACAATATGAAGCTGTGGTTAATTTTAAAAATGAAAATGTAGAAACTGGACAAAACTTAATGTGATTTTGCTTTTCAGGTTGATTAAACTTTCTCCTGTAAAGGTGTGTGTAGGTCTTGGATATAGCTAGAGTGATCTTATTTTTATTTTTTCTTCATTAGTAAGTCAGTGTAGCAGGGACAGTTATGAGCCTAAATGTAAAGGAGTATCTCACACCATCTAGCTGTGGAGTAAGGTGATCTATTCTGTGTGTACCTTTGTGAGTAGACAATGTGAGACAGTCATCAACTTGCATGTGTCTGCTGGCCTGCAGTTTGATATGGTCATACTGCATATTCTGAGTACCATAATTTTCAGGTGTTGGTTTATGTCCTGGGTGAATGGGGCATTCCTGAGAGAGCATTAGACTTGCTTATGGTGACTGTGTATCAGGGTTCATTTTAATGTGATCTGTTATGATCTGTATGTTTGTTTCTTATTAGCCATATGCTCTATAATCTCTAGAGGAAGAGCTTACAAGTGAGCTGAAGTATTTTTCAGCTCCCTGTGTGTCTGAATTATAATCTATTCATAGTAAAACATCTTGAAAAGTAAAATTGTTCTCCCTTTTGAATATTTTAAATTGGCATTTTGCTTTGTTTTGGGTATTATAACATGTACTAATGATAGTTTTTATGATGCTAATTTTTGTAATGGTTAATGTTCTGTAATGTTAGTTTTTATAATGCCAAAATGGTTTTGCGAGTTTCAGAGAAACCTTCTCATGTTTTCTGCAAAGAAAAGAAGCAAATACACTTCTGATTTTGTCAAGTGGTTGCTTGGAGCCTTTTGCTCCAAGGGTCATATGCTGCTTGTATGAGTCATTCTTTGATGCAGTCTGACTTGGATGTTGACAGTAAACTTTCCAAAAGCTAGCATTTAATAATTGTAATAAAATACCTATGCTATTATCGAAGGGAATGTAAATACAACTATTTCATTGTTGCCCTCGAATTCCAAAACTGAATTGGATCTCGTGTTTGTTTATGTAGACATCAATATGTATAGTGGCTATATTCAGGTAAGCTGTACCCTGTTGAGTATGTGGTTTGAAGTTGAGTAGGGTAAGTGTGATACTAGAGGTCTGAGGTAAATTTTCTGCTCTGGTACAAACCGATTTCTGAACTTGCTTATATTTTGTTAAATCTGCAGTAATCATCACAACTGACTTTGTTATGCTTAGTTTACAGAGGCAATTGTTAAAACTTTTAAATTGTTTTGTTATTGTCTTTAATATGAGACATAGTAATAATATGCTTCTGAGGTTTTGGGTGTTTTTTTAATAGTCCTAGTATGCTGAAGAATAGATGAAGCATTTAACACTCTACTTGCCACAGCTGGCAAACAGGAAATTTCAAAAGTCTTCGTCTTGTGTTTTTCCCAGGCATTCTGTTGGCGATACCAAAGTTCCATTTTGTCTTCAGTCCTGCGTAAAGCCTTTGAAATATGCTATTGCTGTTAATGATCTCGGCACAGAATATGTGCACAGATATGTTGGTAAAGAGCCTAGTGGATTAAGATTCAACAAGTTGTTCCTGAATGAAGATGGTAAGAGATATATAATACTTAATAATGCAGATACTCAGTGTTAGAAAATTATAAAACAAGCTACACAGTTTGATTTTGAGTCTTTTCATTTTGCTGTATCCTCTTAAATCTTATTAGGCAGTGTCCCAAAATATTTTGCCATCAGCAAGGTGTGCTTATCCTTTGTCACTTGCTTTCACCTAATTTAGAATGCTAGTAAAAGATGCTTTATTACTTGTTCTATTTGCTCGTTACCCAGCTGTACAAAAACCTAAAGAATTTTGATAATGCAGGTATTGGAAATGTATATTTATTTAGTTGAGTTGGTAGCAAGTGTTCCTTAATCACGCCTTCTGTAAAACAATGGTGAAAGAATCAAAGATATTAAACTGATTTTAAGAAATGTGCATATCGCTTCCCTTCTCAGCCCTCTAAGAAGCAGGTGCTGATGCCAAAGGCCAGCACTGGCTAGTTTCCAGAAGGTGAAATTGATCACATCTTCCCACAGATTATCCTAAACTGAATTTGGCTACTGATTCAAAACAATGGCTTTTTTTGTTGTTTTATTTTTTCCTGTGACAGGAGTGCTTTAGCAAGAATTTCTTGTACAGTACTTAGCTAGATTTTTTTTTTATGTTAATTCTCAACCATGAAAATGTTATTTTTAAAAACACTGCCAAAAATTTGAGAATGGTGACTCATGTAGCTTTAGAGGAAATACTGGATGTTATCTCTGAAGCACAAATGTTTCTTGTAGCAGATCTTTCTCAGTAAGAGAACAATGTTTCTGTTGCCATGGTATTGCAATTAATATTTAATTAACAGTGTAAGGATTGGATGATATTTTTGTCAAGGACTGTATTGAGTTCTGACTTAAATATCTATATTATTAATATCTTAATGATACATAATTATATTTAGTACATACTTTTAAATCAACTCTCCAAGCTTACAGATAAAATAGATCTTGACAATTTATTTGTTTTTTTTTTATTATGTTAGTAAGTGGTAATGAAATACCAATGTGCATATATATTGCCAAGAGGGAATAAAGCATTTTGTCAAGGCTTACTGTCTTCCTTTTCTAGTTTTTCCAAATACAGTGTTCTACAGTGTGAAGAAGTCTGCCTTTCATGCCCTAAGAAAGCTTTCATATAAAAAAAAAGTTTTGGTGGTGCTGAAAATTGCCCATTTTTCCCTTTGGATCAATATAAGTGTGGGGGTTTTTTGTTGTTGTTGTTTTTAATTTTTTAAACTTTTTAAAAAATTTTAATGAAATGCCAGAAAATACAGTAATTATTATCTTCTTTTTATTGCTACTTTAAAAATTGAGCTGTGAGAGAAGATGAATTGTTAGGCTGTGGTTTTTTTTATTATATTACTGTTAGACTTAATGAGTGTTTGTACTACTGTTAAGTAATAAGGGAATTGGAATTATTGAAAGTTGTGCATATAATTGAGAAGACTAATTCACATGATAAAAAATTATAATTTTTAAGGATGTGCTTGTGTTGCTGATAAAACTGACATGAGAAAAATGTGTTAGAACTAACCTGAACAGCCTATTATCTATACAGTCTTTAAATGAAAGACTAAAACAGAAAGTAGAAGTCTAATAAATAGGAACATTGCAGTTATAGGGAGAGAAAGGGAAGCTTGAGTTTCTGTGAGTGAAGAAAGAGGAGGGAAGAAGGGATTACACTCTACTTGTAGATTTAAATTGATTTATGAAGTTTGGATATGCAGAGTATTTGGTAGTTTGAACATGCATAACTACTTGGAAGATCAGATTTAAAAATAAAATATAATATAGATATTTGTTATCTTTCAAATTATTCTGATATAGTTGAATTTCATGTTTGTAAATAGCATTTTATGAAGTGATATGCAGGTCTTTGAAAACTGGTTAGACATGCACGTGAAGCTATTTTTTATACTTACTACTTTAAAGATTCCTAAACCAGGATGTTCTTCTATTTCTTTGTTTGCTAGTATTGAGATTCAAGCTGGAAAGAATGGAGAATGGTACAAGACCATTTTAAATCATAGCTAAAAATGCCAACTTATAACAAAAAAACATTACTATGAGTCATGTACATTTTGAATAAGATCTGTGCTGTGCAATGGAAATTTGGAAACTTTTGCAGCCTTGTGAATATTCAATTTTAAAACTTCTTTTATCAAAGGGAACATATGGCCCATCAAACAATTCAGATTTCTGGAGGACTAAAACAATTCCCAAGTTAATTAAAACCCTGTTATTCTAGATGAGTGAAGTAAATCAGGAATTTTACATAGTAAACTGTGTCTGAAATAGGCATCATCAGGAATAATTCTCCTGGTTATGGTCGTCGAGCAGCTTGCAGATTTCTTCAGGCTGATTGAGTTCATGATGCAATGTCTGAGAATACCTGTATATATGTACAGTTAGTATCTATTATCCATACGTGTGACCTTTCCCTGATGATAATTATTTGTAGAATTAGTCCAGTAATATAATTGTTTGTGGAACTTATTCCAGTAATAAATACTGCATTGTAATTGAATGAGGGGTTGATTGCTAGAAAATTGTTTATTCTGTTGAAGGATTTAAGTTTTTGTATTGGACACACATATTCAAACATGTCATTTCAGAAAGAGCTTGCCATGATGAACTGTTTTGTATGTTAAAATATCTGTATTTTTTATGTGTGGCATCCTCCGCTTTCTGTGCTGCAAGCCAATTGTACAACAAAGGCCTAAGGCCAATGGTGGACAAAAAAGGTCAGAAGAACTGTCAGAGGATAAGCACTGTAATTTGAGCTTGTGAGGAGAAAGGTCTAGTTTGCATATGGCATAATTGCATGGCATGTTACTAGAGCAATTGTGCTAACTGTCCAGCAGTTTTGAGGTATTAAAAAAATAGATACTCTTCACTGTTAAATAGTGATGTCCAGTGGAAATATTTTTAGGTAACTAAATAAATTATATTTTCTTTTATTTTGAATTTAGATATACCTGTTAAATATATTGCAGTTCTCTATGTAAAAGGCTGTTCTAGACAACTATCTCCTTCCCACAGGAAAAACAGAGCACTGTATCAGTGAAGAATATATTCGTTATTCAGAAGCTGTTAGGTGGGTTATTTATGCAAGAGACAAATCATTGAATCAGTGCTAAACTTAATCAGGGCACCCCAGTTAAAGGCGAAGGGCTATTATGACTTGTGCTTTTTATTAAGGATAAAAAGATGAATTGACTCCAGAGTATAATGAGATGATACAGCAATGTAAGACACTTGCAGAGAAGCTGCGTAAAAGACTTTTTTTTTTTTTTCAGTCTGAGCAGATCATTGCCTTTATTATTTGATTATATATAGAGGGGGTATGTGTGCATGTTTGTTTTTAGTGATGTGTCTCAGTTAGCTTTGCAGAGTTTGATACCTCTTTCTAAAGATTAATAAATGAATTTGTTCACCTCTCTGCAAACTGTTGGAGTCACAGTACCAATCTTCTCTGGCAAACTGTTGCAATTACACTATCAATCTTCATTCCTTGTAATTGTATGATGTGGAGTCCCCTTGCTGATGGCACCCACTGTGAAGTAAACCAGTAGTTGCTGCTGCTTTAGAAAGAGATGTGTGTATGACTTTCTTTAAAAATTAATGTAGCCTCGGAACCTGTACATCCCTAAGAGGTGAAAAAATACCTGGGAACGGCACTGTTATTGATGGGAGCGGAAGACATCTCCTCTTTGGAATTATCAGGAATCTTTCAGAATGTAAGATGTTATTTAGGCATCCTGGCCTTTAAAAAAGGCCAGTATATCTCAAGTCTGTGGAGAGGTTCTTCATTGTAGAATAAAATAGAATATTTCAGCTGGGAAGGACCTACAACTGAGTCTAGTCCACCTACCTGAGCACTTCAGGGATGAACAAAAGTTAAAGCATGTTGTTAAGGGCATTGTCCACATGCCTCTTAAACACTGACAGGCTTGGGGCATCGACCACCTCTCTAGGAAGCCTGTAGCTATTGTGGCAAGGTAGAAGGGTTATCTGTCAATTACAGATATCTATGTATGGGAAGTGTTTGGATAGTATTATCTGGTGCTATGCACATAATAGTGAAAATTGCTTTCCTGGGACCTCGGTACCCTGACAGGGTTTACTCTGCTTAGAAGAGGCAGCAGTGGATTAATCGAAGGTGTCCTACTCAACTCTGCGATATGCTGGTGTTAGGCAGCAGTAGGAGAGACCTTCAAAGGAGAGCTTTTGTTAGTGTATGGTAAGCTGGAGTGCCCTACCTCCACTTCGCTGTTAAGGCTCTTACAGTGATTGTTCCTTGCTGATTTGTCAAGGGGGGAATAAAACACAGCTTCATTTCAGAAGCACATTCAGGAAAACCCATGCTTCATTTCATCAGAAGGTTCTTGCCATTCTTCATGTGAGGGCAGCACATGGAGGCATGTTGGTTGTAAAGCAGCCAGAACTGGTACATGTAGTTTGAGATGTTAAGCAGCGAGAGACAGGAATCTTCAGAGCAGAGGAAAAGGTAACCAAGTATGCCTTGTGACACTCAAAGTTAGTGGTGACATCTTCAAAGAAATGAGATGCAGTGGAATCTCTGAGGGTTTATTCTGAGTGTGGACTTAGCACATTGATAAGCTTTTGAGTTGCTGAATGCTAAATAAACATTACACATCCTTTTTTATTCAAATATACATGTGACATGGCGTTTGGGATTTTTTTTAATTTGCTTTATACTGTGTGGCAGATTGAAACCAGAGATGTGCAGAAGAATCAAGAGCAAAACATTTGTAAAACTACTTTCAGAATGGTCTGTATATGACTAAGTTGTTAACATGTTTATGGGCTGGAATAATACCTGATGTTGATGAGAGGAAGCTGTAAAAAAAAAGAATTGTAGCTAGCGCAAGAAATGAGGGTGACTGTGTTCTGACCATGCATGAAGCCAATGTTGGACTATATGTCTGGAGCTGGGATCCCCAGTTTAAAGAGAGTATTGAAAAACTAGAGAGGGCTCCAGTGGAGGCTGTCAAACTGCTGTGGGGTCCAGGACACATCACTCCCAAGGACCAGTTGAAAGGGGAGGTTAGGGGCTCCCCTGGGAGCCACTTAAAACTCTTGAAGAGCAGTTGCAAAGTTGAAGATTTGTGTAGCTCCTCTTGGCAGTAACAGGTGATATATAACAAGGGCCAGTGGCCCTGCACTGTGGCTTGGGAGGTGCAGGTTGAATGTTAGGGTAAACTTGTCCTCTAGGAGGAACAGGATTGCTAGAGAGGTAGAGGATTTGCCATGTTTGGAGGTTTTCAAGACTCAGGTAGATAAAGGTATGACTGACTGGATGTAACCTTGGCAATAGGCTTGCTTTGAGTTGGAGAGTGGAGGAGATGACCTCCAGATGTTCCTTCTAATCAGCAGTCTGTGATGCTCTGATTAGTCATTAGATGTGTAACATCTTTGATTGGTGTTCAGGTTTCTGGTCTCGAAGGAGGCTAGGGAAATGCTACTTTTTTCCTACTCAGAATCTGGCTTTAATCAAGTGTCAGATATATTTGACCCAAGTTGCTTGCATTTATTGACACTAGTAGAACAGGATGTTCAATATATGTGGATTTTAAGTACAATCAGATGAAATCAGAACAATTAATGAGTCTGAGATATAAGGAATGGCACTAACAACTTTAAAAATAGTATACAGGCATTAAGTTTGTGGTTTAGGGGAGCTTTACTTTTTTGGACAGAAGGTATTTGTCTTACCTTTTCAATAATAGAATAACTTGATCTTTTTAAAAGTCTTTTTAATATTATTTTCTGAAAAATACTAAAAGGAGCTCGAGATGATTAGTTTTTGGAGATGATCTGATAGTCATAGATGGCTGGGTGCCATTGACCATGACTAGTGTAATTTTCATGGGAGACTTAAGTGTGTGTATGTACTGTGAATAACAGACTAATCTCCAGAAAGCAGTCATCTCAAGTTCCTTTTAGTGTGCATGTGTGTGTATTATATATAAAAATAGTGAACACTTTGTATATTTTTTAAATGAATATTTTTTTAGGTTTGGGGATAAACAAAGTAACAGCGAATAAAAAGACAAATTCAAATCTGTTTCAATATTAAAGTATTGAGAATTGGTTGAGGTTTTCAGACACCAGAACCCTCGAGAATCAACATCCTAGTTAAGACACAGCAAAAATGTTAGTTAAAAAAAAAAAGATAACTGTAGGAGGTTGATGTTGATAGATGAAAACTTGTATTTGGGAAAAGTAAGACAGCTGATATGGAAATCTTTTTGGAAAAAGAAGAAGAAAAAAAGTGATTCATATGAGCAGCCAAGGATGACTGGGAATGCAAAAAAATACTGTTAATAGGGAGATTAGTGCTAAAAAGAAAAACTCAAGTGTAGTAGGTATATGCAAGTCGATTATAAAGTAAGTTAAATTCTCATGAGGATGAGTTAATTGTTATTTGTATTTCAGAAGCTGCCAGTAGAAACTTCTGGTTCTTAAAAAGAATCAGGATCTTGTATTCCTATACAACAAAAAGTAAATTCAAGGACTAACTGGAGGGTTTTGTTTTTTTTTTCTGAAAGGACCTGTTTGAACATTTTAAAAATCACTGAGACTTGCTGACTTGGAAGAAAAATTGGAAAGTCCTTTGGGGTTGTTCCACTTGCAAATGTTGCATTGATCAAATCTTGAAATGCTGGAGAGGATTAAAAATTTTCAAGAAAAGAAATGATGCCAAACCAGTTAATTAACTGGACTGTTAAGTAGCATTAGGCTGAGTGTGTTCTAAGCTGTAAAATACTTTGCTCAGAATTAGAAAAATTGTGTATAAAGTTGGATTACAGTATTTTTAATTTAGGATTATATTCCATAATGATAGCTTTAAGTCATAAATTAATATTTATCATTTTCCACTTAAACACTTGACTATTTTTGTTTGACAAATGTGTCTTGGGATATATTTGTAATTGAAAACTTCATTTCACAGACAGGCCTCATAACCCTATGGTGAATGCTGGAGCAATTGTGATCACGTCTTTAATCAAGGTAAAAAGTTCACTTTTAGTTTCTCTCAGAGTGTAGAAGAAGTATCTTGTACATATTATGAACTGTTTTCATTTGATTTGTGCAGTATCTGGTGGCAGTTTACTCATTAGCAGGTAGACAAGCTCTGATGTTTTGGAAACTAGCAGTTTTTAAACAGTAACAGTGCAGCTGAAAGAATCTTTGTCCCTAGCGTTTTTAGTTTTGTTTCCTTCTTTAACTGCTCAACGCTTGATATTCTTTTGAGAATTGCCTCGTATTTGTTAAATGCTAACAGTACGTTCTCAGAAATGTACTTTATAGCACTCAGAAATATGTTTCTGAATGTCTAATGCTCTTACATAGCATAAACTGGCAAGAGTATTTTTTGCTGTGTGAAGAAATGGAAGATACTATAATTTGTACAGGAACCATGCAGCTATATTTGCACATTAGTTGTAATACTGAATGTGTCCGCTATTAACATACTGTACAACTAAATTATGTTCAACTACTATGTTACATAGTTTCTGTTGGGATGTTAAATGTGCTTTCTTAAATAAGTGTGTTTAGAAACAGTTACCCATATTTTGCTGAGTAAACCACAGTTGAATGACTTAACATCTTTAGTCCGTATCTTGAGACTTCAGAAAGCTATATTTTATTTTTCCTTAGAATAGCTGAGTATATCTCTTGAAGTTGTAAATGGCTTAAATTCCATTTGATGCTAATGTATGCCAGATACCTTACTTGTATTTTCTGCCTTTTTTTCTGGTAGCCACTGGTATAAAAAACTTTTTTTTTTTAAATTTTTTTTTTCTAAGAGTACCTGCTTAGAATTGTGGGGAACATGTCAGTCCCCTGGAGTTTTGAAGTAGAAAACTTAATACTGTTACTTCGGAGGTCTAAAAATATTGTTTACAGCCTTTTTCTTGGTTATGTTTCAAAGTCCCTTAGCTACAGTGTATTTCCTACCTCCTATTTCCAAGTTGTTGATTTTAAAATTACTTAGATCATGATTTTCTGTTATTTTATATTTAAAGAAGGTATAAGAACTCGTGCTTAAAGACATTTATCTTTAATAGCTGTAGGTGAAAGAAAATGGCCTTAAGTATGACAGGTAAATTTATTCACATTTAATATTTTTTAAAGGTTGACTGAGCATTGAAATTCACTTGGATAAGAGTGAATTTTAAAATCTGACTTAACACATTTGTCTGAAATGTCAAAATGTTAGTCCTACTACAACATGCCCTACTGGTCATAAGGCAAAACACAAGCATGTGCCTCTTGCAGAAGGCACATAGTTCTTGATAAATGGTGTACTTCTGAGTAGATAACATGGATTTGTTTACTGCATGCAATTGTGATATCTGTTAGAAGGTTGGGGGATTGTTTTTGCTGTTTTTTTAAAAATTTAATTTATTTTTTTGCTGTAGTGTTCTTATGAAGAGTATTGCATTGCACTAACATTTTTGCATGTGGTAACTGCACGTCTAATGGACGCATATCTTACTTATCACACTCCATTATTTGTTTTCAGTGTGATTAAAAAGTAGATTATTTTATGTACTGCTTCCACTAAGATACCATTTATCACTTGAATAACTAACCAAACTAAACATACTCTGAAGAAAATAACATAGAGGGTCACATTTAAAAAGTTACTTAATAGTTGTATTTTTTGTGAAATAACTGCTTTACAGTCTACAATATTCCTACTAACTATTCAGTGACTTAAGTAATTCACATTTATATTCGATCTAATCTAAGACTGACTTTTTTCTGGAAAAGGTGGCTTCATTAACCCATGTTTTGCCCTCAGTTCCTCTGCATTCATTCTGTTTATTTAAGGTGTTACTTGCATATCTTGAAGACTGTGTATGGCTCCTAGAGTCCCAAGAAAATTAAGGGATTATTAAGCATGACTGAATTCACCATGTATGACAGATCTATCCAATAATAGCATGTTGATAGCTATGGAGAGCTTGCTGCTGTATTTCAGGGTTAAGAGTGCTTTTACCTCCTTTGATATTAATTATTTTTCTTTCTGAGAAACTGATACAAGAAGTCTTTCAAAACTTACATACATTGTACTGAATTTAGCAGCTGTTGGTATGCATGATCTTGCACACAACTGCCCTTAGAATCTGACACAAATTACGATTACTTGTGGATAAGAGATGATGCTTGGAGTAATCTTTTTGTCAGAATATTTAATACATTAACATTTTAGGGGAAAAAAGGGTTCTTAGTATCACATACCCATTTCTGACTTCCTTAAGAATTTGGTATACACACCTTGAAGCAGAGCATAGACCTAAATTGTAATTATGTTTAGTCCTTGCTATTCATAATAATAAATAATAATAAAGCATATGTGCATGTTAAGTTGTACATTTGTTTGGCTTACTTCTAGGCATGACTATGTTATACTTTTACCAGCTTAAATGATTCTCCAACTGTCATGTGCTTGGAACTACAATGTATTTATGTTTTGGTGCCCTAACTCACAGCTGTGTTCTAACTATACTTGCATTACACTCAGACTGTTCCAGCAATTTAAAGCATGTATCTACAGTAAAAATGCTTTAGCAAAAGGACATCCAGTGGGCCAGTTTTGATGAAATAAAATTTTCAAAAACCCTAAGGACCTTTTCCCTTGTTTGTAACTGTACAGCCATTTGCCCTTATTACTGCGTTGTTACTAGTTACATAGATTACCTAGTTATAACAATTCTCGAATACTGTCACCAAAAGAAAATTGGAGTGGCAATTGCAGGAGTTTGTAGAAAAGTGATACTAGATAAAATGGTAAATTCTTCCAAGTCTCCAAGGAAATACAGGTGCTTGAAAGAAGAAGATATAGCTCCTGTATAGATTTAGTACAGATTCAATGCTCTGTAACCACACAGCTTTCTGTATGTCACATTGACTGGGAGAAGTCTTTATTGCCTGTGGTATGGATAGATTTTAATGCTTTGATCTGTTTTTTTTTCTTAAACCTTAAACTCAATTCTCAAAGCGTGTCAACTCCAGGAATATCAGTGGTTGCGTCAGCAATTGCCTACTCTCATGTGTCTTTACTAACTGGGGAGGGTAGCCCATTAGAGGTGTAAATGAGATAAAGAGGAAGGGTTCAGAGCGACATATGTAGAACGCAGCAGATGGCTGTGGAAGGAATCACCAGAGGACAAGGGATTAATCTTAAGTCATTTTTATTGTATGCTTTGAGATGCCATCTCTAGATGAAAGCTTTCCTAGTATATCAGCAAAGGTTTCAGCAAATACAGTGTATATAAATCCTGTAAGTGCTGACAGTCGTGTGCAAAAACTTACACACAGTGACAGTAGACTTGAATGCTTGGTGAAGGGAGGTATTCTATGGTGATCAGTTAACGTGGGAAGCTTTTAGACAGGTTGGGGGGCATAACAATATTCATAGTCCTTGCAAAAAATTTGGTGTTCAAGAAAATGAAAACGTTGATCTTGCTGACCCTGCAAAAACTTAATTCAATGAAAGCTTTTCTTCTTTGCATAAAACATAAAGAGGTGTATCAGATATACTTAAGAGCTTTCTAAATATGCTGGTACATCATAAAATAAATTAGGCAGAGTGGTGGAAAAAACCTGTGCAGCTGTGCCAAGGGTCTGTTTGTTGTCAGGATACAGTTATTAGGAAACCTATACAGTTATGGTCCAATACTTGAGGGGTGGGAAAATGAATAGTTTATTTGGTTTATTTGACAGTATAGTTACAATATATAGTACAGATTTCACTTAATTGGTCTATGCTACCCACTGTAGTTATCCTTCCTGATAAACTGATGTGTAAATGTACATACATACCACTTGAAAACATGTGTTGGTGTTGTGATCTTCTCTGCCAGATACTTGTCTTTATTTTGGTGAAGTTTTCTCTCTTCCTGGGTTATTCATTTTCTTGGAAGTAACTAGTTATGGATAGAGCGTTCCCATTATTCTACACTTGCTTTTTATTATGAGCCAAGTGTACTGGATGTTATTTGACATAGAATATGTAGTAGTGATAATGCAAATTACATGTATTCACTGGTCACATATGCAAGTATTTAATACCTGAAGGGCACAAAATAATTCTTACATGTATTTGAAATAGTAATAGTATTGGTCTTAGTGGGTCAAACACTGTCTGTGACAGTGTGCTCTCAAGTATTTCAGAGCTGAAAATGGCACACTAAGCAGTCGAGACACCAGTTTTCACAAAACAGGCCCAGATTAAAAAATAAAATTAAAAGTGTGTGTAAATACAGAAAACTAAAATAAAGACATTAATAGTTAAGTTAATGGAAAATGCACAAATGTAAAAAATGTTTTCTTGCACTCAGACATAGTGTTATGATTTTTTTTTCTGGATGTCTTCATCACAGTGTAGTGTTAGGTTATAAATTTGGCTTAAAAAAATCCAGAAATTAATTTTTAAATAGTCTTCTATTAGAAGATTATAAACTTCTCATGATCCAGATGTTCGTGTTAGCTTGGCTTAGAGTCAAAATTAAAAAATGATTTTACCAAGAGACACATGGTAAGAGCTTATGTGGTCTAATGGTATAAACACTGAATGTTGATCAATGAAAAGTGGCTAATATTAACTACTTTTCAAAAAATATTGCCTGATTTTGTTGTTGCAAGTTCTGGTAAGTATCCATGGGTCTCTTCTTTCCTATGTACATGTAGGCATGCAACCTATGCAACTCCTTATATTTTTCTAGTAGAAATATAAATAATAAAAGTACCTTGTTCAATTGGAAAAAAAAAAAAAAAAGGAGGGGAAGATCACCAAAACCTGACACAGTCAAAAAATTCAAATTTATGATTGACAGCCATAGTGTCCATTGTGGTTTTAAGTGTTTACAAAATTGTATTGAGCTGTCTTCTGCAAGTTTGAATTTTCTGCCTATCAAACCACTTCAATCTTAACATTTTCAGTTTCATTTTGTATTCATTTAGAAGTGTTTTTTCATATGTATATACACACAAGCATGTATACAGTAAGTGTGTATATGAACATATGTTCCAGTAAATGTACTGTTTATGGAGTTAGTGCATGGAATGTTTCTTTTGATGTTCTAGACAGATGAATTGCATCTGAACTTAAATAAAAATGCTTTTCAAGAAGTATTGTCGCAGTGCCCCCAACCTCATAGGCTTATACAATCAAAATAAGAAGTACTTGTGGAAGAACAGTTTTCTTGTCTCTTATATTTATTTAGATTTTTATGGAAAAATTGTTGAGTATTCTGAATGTTAGGATTTTATGTTTGCAATTGAATTTTAATCACAGAATGTGTGTTGCCTCTGTGTCTCCAGCTTTTTAGGAGGAGCAGCATACCTCTGTCAGCTGCTGAAAGAGGGAAACTAATATGTTGGTTTTTTTAGTCATCATGTGTATGGAAGCAAAGTTCTGCATTTTAGTTGCGCATTATGTTAAATCCCTGCTGAGGTCTTGGTCATGTGATTACTTAGGCAAATATTTTAGGTATACAAGCAGTCTGATTTCAGTAATGATGCTTTTGTGTTTGATACAAAGTACCTATACAAGTGTGTGGAACATCAAGGACTAAACCTGCATCATCTGAGTTAGTATACAGAAGATTTTCTTCCCAAAATACAAGATTAGATGTAAATTTTAAAAAGAAAACTTTTTTATAACAAGCTGATGTGGGAAAAGTTTGCATTGAATCTTATGCCCACCAGTTTTATATGCTGCTAGTAAAGTCAGGTTTTTGTTGAAGGGCTAGGAATTTTTTTTTTCAACTGGGCAAAAAAAAAGACGTGAAGTATTATGTAATTATATTTTTGCAGAAAGCATGATCCCTTTCTCCCTCTTTCTTTTTTTAACAAAAGAACTTGTTTCAATTTATTATACATGTCTAACCATACAATTATCAATGCAGCATCCCATAACTAATGCTGACCCACTTTCCCAGAAAAAGATGTTCATTGTGCATTTGAAAGGTTGAAAAGGTTTTTGTGGTTTAAATGTTGTTACATATTTTACAGCATTAGGATCTATGGAATATTTTGACAACTGCAACAGTTCAATGAAGTTGGTAATTTCTTCTTTTAATTATTTTTCATTGAACAGATTTGGAGTTAAATTTTTAAGACTTGTGTTCTGGTATATTATACAGGAACATTTTGATGAAATGTATCATGAATTTTTTTATCTTATTGCAAATTAGCTAGAGATTATTAGCCTTTAAGCATAAGGTAACCACTGGCACAGAATTTTGACAAAATAGTGTGGTGTTCCTTTCAGCTAGTGATCGTACGTGTATGACTGCACATCCTCTTGTAGATGAGCTGATGCATGGGCTTCAAAGATTATCTGCAACACCCTAATCCACATACAGAGTGGGAAATGAGACTGGCTTTACGCATTTCATTAAGTAAAATACTGGTTGATATAAAGCTTCAGTTTTTTCCACTTCCTTCCCCATTCCCATACTAAACACAGTGCAAGTAGTGCTGAATTGTTTGAGATGTTAGAGTTTTGTTATTTAAAAAGAGTATCTTTAATAATAATTATTTATAAAAACATTTTCTCCAAATACATGGTTTCCACTTGTGTATGTGATACAACTGTTTAAAAAAACTTCCTCAAAAAGTTCTACTTGGCTTCTTCAAAAAATTAAAAATGCCCCCAGTAGACCATGTGCTATTTTTTTACCTCCCACCCCTCTTTCAATGTCTTGCTGTAGGAATTTGTGAAAGGTCGCCTGTCAGACCTGTAAAGAATTAATAAATCTTTAACTGGCAGCTACTAAATTTGAGAATGTTCTTAAACTGAGGGGGAGGGGAAGCCCCAAAATAACACCCCTTGTCTGCCTTAAAAAACCAAACCAACCAGACCTAAGAATTAAGTTTCACTAGCATCCTTATTAAGTTGGATTTAGAATTTTCATTACATTGTTAGCACAACGATGTACTCTATGATACGAAATTCTATTTTTCTGTTTCATTTTTAATAGATAGGACATTAATCAGATATTAATCTAATCAGATTTTTTTATTAAATGCAATTATTTTCATAGTAAGGGGTAACACTTTATTTTAAGTCTTCAATCTAAATTCTTATCTGGGCACTAGCCATGGAAATACTTTAACTTCAGTAGCCTGAACCTTCCTATGCTCAGCTCTGTTGGTAATATAAAAATACCTTTGGGATACTAATCTATAAAACGTTAGTGGTTTTGTTATAATTATCCTAATTGTAGTTACTTTTGTATTTTTTGCTTTAACTATTACATTTACTTATGCTAAACACGTGAATTTGAATAGAGAGCACTTAAAATAAAGCATACCTTTTTCATTTTAAACTCATTTCCAATGTACAGGTGTTTGATAAGACTCTTTTAGGATTATTTAATGTAAATGATAATTAAAGATTTACTTATCTAACACTTTAATTTTTTCATTAATATATGAAATGATTGTAGTACCTTATTCTTAATTAGCCTCATACCTTAGTTATATGCATTAAAAATCCTAATACTGTTAAGTGAACTAACTTCTTTCTTATGTTAACAACTTTTGTAAATTATTTTTTCTTTTCTTGCAGCAAGGAGCAAATAATGCAGAAAAATTTGACTACGTAAGTTAATGTTATAACATTCCTTTCTAAACTAAATTCAGTGCTAAAAGTCTCAAGATGGCAAGGGAATTGCAAGTGAAATTTTAGTAATTTCAAATGTTTTAGGTTTTATCTGTACTTGATTGTTTAAACATTTAGTGATTTGGATTGCATTTGTAAAAGTGTGTTACAAGATTTAGGGTAAGGCTGTATTTAAAGTTCATCAGTTATAACTCTTTCATGTCTGAAAATGTTAGTATGCTTCCCCCCCTCCTTTCTGTCTCTTAACAGGTGATGCAATTCATGAATAAAATGGCTGGTAATGAGTATGTTGGATTCAGTAATGCTACGTAAGTATTTTTTATTTACTTAATGAAGTCAGGTGGAAAATGCCTCAACTGGTAGCTGGTATATTGAGCTTATGGCAAACTTTAGTTGTTTACATTGAAACCATCATTTTCTCCCTAATATTAGAGTGTCTTTGGCTTACAAGAACTAAAGTTGTGCATGTCTCTGACATCAGTGTGGCTAAATCTCACACAGAAGCATTGGCTACCTCTTTGAAATTTCATTATTCTGTCTTAGTGCTCTGTTGATGCTATGGCAGTGAGAGCTGTAAGTGTAACTCCTATCTTCCTGGCATTCATACTAAAAATTAAACTCTGCATGTTGGTGGCAGCATATCAAATGTGTAGAAAGCATACTTTATACAATTGGGACTCTTCATGCTTTTTTACTTTGCATATTTAAATTCTTTTCTAAAACAGTTCCCCTCATTAATTCAATGTACCGCATTCCAAAACTCTTGAGATCTTTTTGAGGCAGCACAGGGGAAATCATAAAGATTCCATACAGCAGAGTTGCTTCCAGGTTGTTAGTTGGCATGCACGTGCAGAGAAGCAGAATGAGATAACTAGTTTTATTCCTAAGCTTTGTTCATGTAAAAAAGTGTTTACTGTGGAAGGAACCAGACAGGAGAGAATTACCTACCCTTGTATCATACTGATTTCTTCTTTAGGTTTCATCCTTAACTTAATCATCATGATAAACACTACAGCCACCAGCCTGGTGGTTACCTGGCCTGCAGCTTGATCCTCAAATTCCTTTCTAGTTTGGTCAGGGTTGTCAGTGAATGACCCTTTCACTACAGCTTGCTGTGGGATGTTTCATTCCACTATTGCCTTTTTAGAGATGCTTCCAAGAGTAGGATCTTACCCTGCCTTATCTCCAAGTCAGTTTATGTATGTGTAGGTAACCGGTACCGTGTGTGTATTCAGATGTCAAAGCTAATTCACTCCAACTGGGTGTACAGGGATGAGTTTCTATGGCAACTTCTGTCCTCTTAGTAGAATGTTTGTGTTTAGAAATAACATATCCTTTACATGCAGTTTTACTGAATTACGTTATGTGTCTCTGAAGTTCAGCAGTGTTTTTAAAGTTTGATGTGTTGTCTTATTTATTTATTATTTTTATTTTAAGGTTCCAGTCTGAAAGAGAGAGTGGAGATAGAAACTTTGCAATTGGCTATTACTTGAAAGAAAAAAAGGTTGATCTCTTTTGTTTATTGTATTTTGAAGACTGCATGGTGGGGTTTTTTCATAGTCTGTGAACATTTTTAATTTATTTAATGTACAGTAGGGCACAAATTATTCTAATACTGTATATGTTTTCATACTGTTACTCAAAATGGTGCCGTTTAGAAAGTGATACATATAATTCTAATAGAACACCTGTAATCTCTTTTTCTGTATCATAGCCATGATAATTTGTTTTATTTGTTGTAAAATGCATAATCTGTGCTGTTTGGATGACTCTCTATAATAGAAGCATTTTGCAGTTTGCTGATTTAAAGATATTGAAAGATGTACTGAAAAATATTTTAATACCTAGCTTATTGACCTCACTGCACTATTATTTTTAAATCTGATGTGATTTAATATCTCTACTTGTTACATTTAATTAAACATTTAATTTAAAATCTGCCTAATGCTTAAAATGCTGCCAAGAATATAGCTTAATTTATGTCTCTCTAAAAGAGAAATTAAAAAAAAAAAAATCAGAATTTTACTTAAAGACTCTCTATTTTTCTTCCTCAGTGCTTTCCTGAAGGCACGGATATGGTTGCTATACTAGACTTCTATTTTCAGGTAAGTGACTTTAAAATTGAGACTCTTTATAGACTTAGTATTGTAAGCAGTAGAAGCTGATTTGTTCATAGATATGAAAGCTTTAATGGCTTATAGTTAAACTTGTCAGCTTCTGTTAAACTCTGGAAATGAATGATGTACATTTGATGTATCCAGATTTGCTTTTGTTTAGGTCATGTACTTAGGTGTCTTTATTGCTAATGCAAATGAGCAATAGTCTTTAAAACACTAGTAGTTAGAAGCTTAAAATGTCTTGTATTACTTCAGCGAGTTTGACAAATATTTTTGCTTCTTTGGGTTGCTGCTCTTTATTGTACTGTGAAGTACTTTAAACTCCATGTGTAAATAAATAGTATGTGCATGCTCTATTGTAAGCTCAAGGGTAGTGTTATAAATGAAATAATATTAATATCTCCTCCTTTTTGTTTAATTCAATGCTTATGAGTAAAACAAAGAATCTAGTCACATATATTCTCCCCTCCCCGTTTTTTTTTTTTTCACTTTCAGCAAGTTATTTGCAACTGTCACAAAATGAGAACTTGGCAAGTGTGAGGTATTTCCTCAGTAAGGGTTTCCTAATGTTAAAACATTCACAATTTGGTTAGCTCTGCTGCATGTAGTTCTCAAGAGGCAGTTCAAGTTGTTACTGATTCAGTCCGTCTGGGATAGTTTAAAAAAAAAAAATCCACAGTTTAGTTCTAAAAATGAATCTGGCTTTGATTCATGAGACTTGCTTTTACTTATGCACATTATAAACAATATATTTTAAAATACAAATTTTATCTGATTTTTTTTTCTGTTGGGATGCACCTGTTCTAATCTTTGGATCAAATGACTGTTTATGAAATAAGGTGTATGTGATTAGCTTCTTGTTCAGTTGGAAGCTGGGTACAAGCTAATAGTCTACTTTGAATGTCTGTTAAAGGACAAAACTAATTATTTGAATTTACTGTTTAAACATGTTTTTTAAATGCTTCCTATCCCACTGCCTCAAGTCCTGATGTGCTTCTGAGTGCAAAGCTATTCATAAGTTAAGAAATGCCAAAACTAACTTTTCTGATGTATTTAACTTTGGCCTCATTTTCATACATTATGATCTCTAATTTCATGACTGAGTGTCATTCTTTTTTTTCCCTTGCAAAATCCCCTTCTCACTCCATACTCAGAAAAAGGGCAGCTCATACACGAGCGGTAATTCTATTTTCTTTTCTTCTTGCTGTACAACGCTTACTTCCCAACACTCTACTCAGATTCTACTTAAAAGGCTAGTTACTTCTTTTCTTTGGGTCTTCTCTAATGTTCCTTCCTCCCTTGTGTAACTGAGAACTTTCTGAACAGGAATAAACTTAATTTCCTATTATCTCTGTAAAGTGAGGACGGATTATTCTCATTTTAGAGAACCGAGGTACAAAATGCAGGTGCTTAAACTGAGAACCTAGGAACACTTTTTTTCAAAGTAGGTGATATTATGTAATACTTCATATGTTTAAAACACAGTTGCCATTTTAGATGCGTCTCTGACAATCTCTTGATTTGCAACTCCAGTTGGTTGGACTAGGATGTATTGAGTTTGGCACCCGGAAAATAAGAATTCCAGGTAGTAACTACTCATGCAAACGTGGCTTAGGTAACTTCCTGAAGTATCATGTAATGACTGTTTGGCAAAAGCAAGAATACAAGCACTAGTTTGTTTACTTTTCAGACTAGCATTTCAGCTTCAGGTTGAAACCAGCTTATCTTTTGGTTTCTGCAGAAATGAGGCAGCATCAGGTGATGACATCATATCACATTTCCTGATGTGTCACCAAAGTATGTATAGTCTGTACTGAAGTAGGGATCCTGGGAGAAACTATTGTGTGGTCGTATCATTAATATATCATAAACTATATATGAGAGAAAGGTGAAATAAGGTTGCGTCAGCCGGAAGTGCTGGCATTGACTTGCATGTGCTAAAGTCTGCAGCTTTAAAATGTACTTTTAATAATGTGTGGGGTCTTCTAAGGCTTAAAAAAACCAGACCACACAAAACAAACTCAAATTGAAAAAAACCCAGTCATTCTGTGGCTTTGCCATTTAAGCAGATGAAAAATACTGAGATTATTTTCCAGATCTCTTCCTCTCAAAGGAACATAAGGTGGGTGGGGGGAGGAATCAAGCAGAGACACTAACCCATGAAAAATACTGTCCCAAACTATTAGGAGGGTTTACAAACACTGTTGCTGGGATCTTTATAGTAGGAAGATTCAGACCATATTAATTGATGCTACTAGCATCATCTGTAACGAATGTTATGCTACAGGTTATTGTATGAGATACTATTTCTGTAAAGACATATTGCAGATCCTGCTATAGTTGACCTTACTGTGCTAGAAGTATTGGATCTTATAATCTCTACTTCTTTTTCATAAGCTCTGCTCAATAGAAGTAACATGTGAATCAGCAAGTGTGATGGCAGCAACTCTGGCTAATGGTGGCTTTTGCCCAATCACTGGTGAAAGAGTACTGAGCCCTGAAGCAGTCCGGAATACCTTGAGTTTAATGCATTCCTGTGGCATGTATGACTTTTCAGGGCAGTTTGCCTTCCATGTAAGTAGTTATCATATATTAATTATAGCTGACCGGGAAGATTAATCTGTGCTCGTTTTTCATGTTCCAGGGCTTGCTTGCTTGCTTCTGGGGTAGAGGGGAGAGTTTTAAATGAATTGTTTAGAAATTGAACATACTGTGTGGGAAAATTTCACCTAGGATTCACGGCACTATTAGTACAGCGCTCCTTATAGCACTTACTATTCTCTGCCACTTTGCATTTGGGAATCCTTTTCATGTCTAAACACAAATACTGTCCCTTAAGAAAGGCTGTTCATGACAGAAACAGGTCATGATACAGATGTAACTGGAAACAGCGTAACTGAAGAAATCCTGCTATATGGGAGTAAAGGGTAGCAGAAAACCTTTGCAGACAGTTGCTTTTTCTTCACTAACTCAGGCTCATGAGTTGTCCTCATGTGTTGTAAAAGTGGCTGTCATACACAGTATATGTACCATGCTTCTGTTTTCCAGCAGTATGTTTCTTACATGTAAGTATTTTAAGATGTACTGCATGTTATTTGTGTTTTCAGTGTTTTGTTTTGAGTGGTTTTAGTTTTTCCTTATTGCATACACATAAAATTGATTATGATGCTTTGCATGACCTAAAAGTTATTGCTTATAGAGCTATGAGGATATGTAACCTGGTAGTTCCTACTGGAAAAGAGCAATACTTTTATCCAGATTGTAGATAGGTAGGTTATTGTATGATTTAATGGAGACACTCTTCCATTTTCCTGAGTTTTTGTTTTTTACCTTTTCCAGTCAAGATTTTTTTTTTTACATATATACCTTTGTACTACTACCTTGTCACAAACTGTTCATGATAGATACACTTGTGTAGTACTGCTTAGTCATAATTGCGTTTTTATAATAGATCTAAGTTATCTTTTCCACCGTATTACTGAACCTCTGTGTTACTGAGAGCAAAAAACTTTGTGGTCGTGTACTTCAGATTGCCATGAACTGTGCTTCAGGTTATTGTCTATCTAAAAGGAGATAAGTAATAATGCTTTTCCAGCTTAAAGTGCTTTCCAGGTCTACATTTTGTAAATGCTGCATAATAATCTTCAGTATATTTATTCTTTAGGTTGGTCTTCCTGCAAAATCAGGAGTTGCTGGTGGGATTCTTCTGGTTGTTCCTAATGTCATGGGCTTGATGTGCTGGTCACCTCCTTTAGACAAGATGGGCAACAGTGTTAAAGGAATTCACTTTTGTCATGTAAGCAGTATTGCCTTTAGTGGTTTTGGTTTTTTGTTTTGTTTTTTTTTCCTTTTCCAGCTGATGTTTACTGAGCTTCAGTTAGTATAGATGAGATCTAAGTGAATTAAGGAGTGATTCATTACTCTTCCATACATAGCAAGTTTCATCTGATCCAAGGGTGAAAGTCCAAGAAGAGACATTTGCTTTTTAGTAGTAAATAACACTTTAATTCAGTGAGCATTAGGAAAATATGATGCCAGAAACACTGGAGAAATTGATTGCGGAAAAGCTTTAAAAAGGAACACTTCGTGAAGTAATGAAAGAGCTGGTCTGTTGTACACTGCATTAGAAGCTCTAGAGCTCTATTTATAGAATTCTTTTCCTCTCCAGTCATAAAGTAAAGAATTTTTCAAAACATTGGAAATGCAACTCTTATTACAATAAAAGAAGAAGATTCTAATGAAATAATGCTGCTCTAATGTATTTTTTAAACCAATTTTTGTAAACAGTCTGATATAAAACATGTCTTCATAGATCAGACCCAGTTGTTTGGCAAGCTCTTCCTATCTTTGTCTCTTGCTTTTGAAAGGGCTGGGGACAGTCTGTTGATAGCAGCATTAGAAGCAGGAGAGATTTTGTAGAGTACTTTGTAATGATTAATAAAGATGTTTTGTGGGAGAGGAGGATGTAAACAATATTGTCTTCCTTTTTTTTCCTCCCTAAAACTGCCTTGTAATACTGATTAAGTAATTACAGATGGGGGGGGGTGTCTCAAAAGAAAAAAAGACTAGTAGGTTATCTAGAGCCCCATAGGAAATGTAAGGTTATTGGTAATGGTTTGGAAGGTGAAGGCATAACTAGGCTCTTTCTTCCCCCTACCTTCCCTTTCTTTATAGTGATGACAGTTAAGCTACAGTGATACTAGTTTGGATGGACTTCAGCTCCTAGAGTGAAAACTTACTTGTATAACTAGTGTTCACTTAGTTTATTGACAACAGCATGGGATTTACAGTATGAAAGGGTTTAGTTCATGTGGATGAGCAGCAGTTAAAACTTCATACTTCTATTTATCTAACATCAGTACAGCTGCAAGTTAAGAGTACTAAGAAGTTACTAATTCTAGTTTAAATACTTGAAAGTTTCGTATGAAATAGTCTGGATAATTTAAATATGAAATCATAGAAAAAATAGGTAGGTGAAGGTTTTGCTGCATTTATTCTGTGTTATAATGGGACCTAAAAACTGACAGATGATCATGGCATACAAGTAACACAAATGTAATATTCCCATTTAAATATACAGCAGCATAGTAAAGTTCTGTAATTATAATCTTTTATGTTGTAATTCAAACTGATTTAAAATCCATTATGTCTCACACTTTTTTGTTTCATCCTTTTGATTGAAGTTTTATGGACGAGACTAGTCCAGACTATTCTTCCTGTTACTGAAGGGTTCATACAGTTGGAGTAGAAATATATTAAAATAGATATTTTGCAAAGTGCTACTTTTTTTGTACTACTTTAAAAAGGAGTTTAAAGGTGTTACTAGAACTTAATCATGTCATTGTATTATGTTCAATGGGCCTCAAAGACATTGGTATTGATTTATTAAATAAGCTTCTCTTATTACTGGTTTAAGTTACTAGGATATGATGTAAAACATAAGTGGTAGCATTATTACAATCTCATGCATTTGACTATCATATCCAAATAATAATGTATGTTCTCTAAATATTTGCAGGATCTGGTTTCTTTGTGCAATTTCCATAACTACGATAATTTGAGACACTTTGCAAAAAAGCTTGATCCTCGCAGAGAAGGTGGTGATCAGCGGGTAAGTTAATATGTGCGTTTAGTGAGTGTTGCATGTAGACATCAGAAGAAATACAGAAGGTTTTGTCTAAATGCAAAACTGCTCAATGACATGTATTGCATCAAAGCTTTCAGATAAACTAGTTAGTTTTAATTATTAGTGGACGCTTACCTGGGTGGACCACACTATCACAGTGTTTAGTATAGTAGAATTTCATATTAGATTTGTAACTCCATTTCATACAGTTCATCTCACTTGCTAGACTAAGTATATGGTGTCTGATGAAAGTTGCAGAGTTTTACTGTACTGGTTGCCTTTAATAAAGATTTGACCAGCTGGTGGGCTTAGCCTTTCTGTTCTGTGCTGCAATGCATGAGATGTATGTTTAGCATTTTTTGACAGTGATATCTCTGAGACCACATGACTTGCTGAGAGTTGCACAGGCAGTGAATTCAGGCGTTACAGTGCTGTAGACAAGCACCTGTTACTAAGGAAGCAGTATAAGCAATCTCTGAATGAACTCAATCCACTGCAGCTACATGTACAAAAGATGAAAGTGTGAGGGTGCTTGAGATAAGAAAAACATTTGGTTTTATTACCATTAATGTTTTAACTAAGGCATGAAGATTTCAATAGGAGAAGATATAGTAGAAGGATTTTTAAAGTGCTTCTATTTGCATGTATACGTCTAAAAGTACCCAATTTGGAATTTGATTTTTTTATAACGGGAAACAAGAAAATAACAGTTTATGTGAAGACGTGAAAAACTTGAGTCTGTTAGCATTGACTGCAAGTATGGATTTTTTTCCTTCAAATACACTAATAAATAATGTATGTTGCTTGAACAACTAGCATTCCTTTGGACCAATGGACTATGAGAATCTCCAGCAAGAACTTGCTTTAAAAGAAACAGTATGGAAAAAAGTGTCACCTGAATCAAACGAGGACATCTCCAGAACCGTAGTGTATAGAATGGAAGGTCGGGGAGAGCAAAACTAAATGAATGGGTTCTAGTTTCATTAAATTCTTCTTTTTAAAAAACCTCAAGCATCTCTAGATTTAACTTTGATTTTAATATTGTTTGCCTGGTGTTTCATTTATATATACATTTTGTGTAAATTCTGTATGCTATACCAAAAAGACTGTCAAAGTTCAAGGGTGGGCGGGGGAAAGCACATACAAACAACAAAACCCAAAACTGTTAACTGACTTTTGTAGTTACTTAAAACACTTTTACTTTTAAAAAAAAAGAATAAGGTAAATCTGAATGTTTTCAAAGATATACCACTTTTGTGTATATCTGTTTATTTTTGTTTATATATGAGAATTTTAAGTAAATTAACTTTAGAGCTAAGCAAGAACTTACAATGTGTGCTCTGATCAGGGCCAGCATGTGAAGATAAAAGAATTTTAATTAAAAACATAAAGTAAAATAGTGTCAGCAAAATACAGCAAATTGATGAATCTCTAAATAATTGTATAATAAGTGGAGATAGGTTCTGAGTCATGTTATTACTTTAACACGAGCTTTCAAATTGTTTTGAACAGAAATGGATCCTTTGGATATGCCATGCTAGTGAAGATTTTTCTTTTTTTTTTAATCAGACCTTTAATAATTATTAATGCTAACATTTAAATAAAAAAAAAAAGCAAAAATGTCTGGGGAGAACTGGGAGAAGGGGGGAAAAAACCTTGCCTTGTTTGCAAGTTAACGAATGAAGCAGAAGGATTTCTTGCCAAACTCTTTTGAGTGTCTTGCTAGCTGCTTGTGCTGCCAGCTGGTAGTTATGACTCAGAAGTTTGCCTTACTAATAATGCTGTGCTCCACCCTAGAGAGGAATGTAAGCAGTCTTGGATTTAGAGTGGTAACCAACTGAGTAGTGAGCAGGAAATACATTCAGAGTAAAGCAGATAGGTAGATATGATTAAAACTGTTTACAGTTAACTTATTCTTCACCCGCTAATTTGTGTGCATGTTCATATATATATGATCAGAGGTCTCATTTACTTACACATGAGCAAATTTTTAAAAAGTTATCACTAATTGCTACTTTTTAAAATGATAGTGAGTTTGCACCTCTGTCAGCTTGCTAAGAAACAGCATTTGCATTCTACAGGCAGCTGCATCTGTTCATATGCATAATTTGATAATTTTGAGTATCTTGAGTAGGGTGTAGCTTGCAATGGGGTATGTAAGCTTTGAAAGGCTCAATAGGCAATGCTGGACAGAGGCACAGACTTACTAAATTCTTGACACTTGTATCTATTAGATTCTTAATGATGCTAAAAATCTTAGAAAATTCTTCTCTGTAAGGTTCTCCCCTTTATAAGTTTGCAGATAATCTGGAATATCCCACACCCAGTACACATCGTGCAGAGTCCTGGTTTATAAAACTGCAGAAAACTTATCCAAGTAATGATAAATGGTATTAGCTTGTTGAGGATTTTAAGAGACAATGACAGGTAATTCCTTAGTAACACTTCCACCCCTTCTTCCTGCCTCCTTCCCCAATCCCTCTCCCTTTTTAGTTTTAGATAAACTCCAAAGTGTGTTCATATGTGAGTTTTGCATAAGGGGAGAGTTAGGTTTTTCCTGCCCCTTTTTTTTTTGACCTATCTTGGATGTTTATGAATTCTGGAAGATGCATAAAGCAAAGCTGATGTTCTCTGAGAAAGCAAGCTGTTCTTAGTTACTCTGTTTAGGTATTGTTAGTTTTGCATAAACATTTGAAATAAGATCTGACTAAATACTCAATAATCTTCATCTAGCAGTGTATTGTAAAAGGATGGGCTTCCTGCCTTTGAAGCCTGCAGGCAGACTAAAATGTTTAAGCAAAACAGTATGGAACATCAATTTCAGTGAA
This sequence comes from Elanus axillaris, assembly GCA_026212715.1. Lineage (NCBI taxonomy): Eukaryota > Metazoa > Chordata > Aves > Accipitriformes > Accipitridae > Elanus > Elanus axillaris. The sequence continues at coordinate 18,877,343 of JANZLQ010000001.1, forward strand.
TTTTAAGTCCTACTGGGATGAAGAGGTAAATCTGTGGTGCAGATGTCAGTAATAAATGTCAGTCATAAATTGCTGAATAATAGCTGTCTTATAGTCTTATCACTGATGATAAGGCTAGGTTTGTCAGTGCTTGTCTTGAAAATAAAGTAAAATAAGTAAAGGCAGACTCTTGAATTATAAAAATGTTTTACCCGTTTGAGGATTTTACAGTAAACTAGTAGTTACAGAGACATAACAAGTGTTCAGATCCTGCAAAACTACATGTCTTTACCTGAAATACCCTCAATTGCAAGAGGGAACATAATAGTGTGTGTGCTGGTACTGCAAGTACTTACAGTGATGACATGTTGCTGGTGAAATTACTAGTTTAATTAAAAAAAGAAAAGGTATGATGCAGGGTTTGGTTGATCTAATTCTGCACATGTTATTTTCTGATTTCTAGTACTATTTGAAGCTCATGCTAAAAACGTGGTTGCAGATGGAAAATTGTTCCTTCTGGGTTTCAACTTGAAAAAAAAAATAATCTTTACTGTATTTATGTTTGTCAGTTACATACCAAACTTGTGGTAGAGGCAAGTCCTGCATGGGAAATATAAAATTAAGGAAACTACTAGATCTTTAATATGCATAATAAGAATATTTAGGGTACAGCTTACACAATCTTTACTTTAGATATATATATTACAGTTCTGTAATATATGCTTTTGAAGCCTGTCTCAGAACTTAAGCCAGCCTCTAGTTACGGGGGGTCAGGAGGAGAATCCTTTGGACCAATTAATTTGTAACTTGCCAACACTTGCAGTTTCTTGTTCTGGCCTGCCGTTTGTGCAGATGGCTCTTCTTCATGGCAGGGTACGCAGATAGCTGGGACCACAGTCAGGTCTGCCATGATGACTTGCCCATTCCTGCATTATGTTTGGTGAGCGGGTCTGAAAGAAGATGGTGATAGAGGCTAGTCATTGAATGTTTGAAGTCTGCAACGGTTTTAGTGTTCACCTGTGCTACAGTAATAGCAATTCTTGATATTCAAGCATTTTAGCTGTTTGTTTGTTTTTCTTTGTCAGCATCATTAACATTTCATTAGAAATGTAAATGCTTTTTAAAATTTTATTTTAGCATTTGTGTTGTACCTTTTGGCTCAGTTGTTAAGTTACCTGTCTCGTTTTCCATTTTTCATTTGCATTGTATGTTATTTATGTATCTTGATTTCCAGCATGCTTATTTTTGTATTGTTTAATAAATTTATTTTAAGCTGATTTTTATTGTATTTTTTTCTCTCAATGGAGAACAGATTTGTTCAAACACATTTTTGAGACTGAAGTAGGATAGTGAGCACTCCATTCTAAAAAAGATAAAGTTCTAGAAAAGTAGGTGGAATAAGCAGATTTAGTCAAACCAGTCATCGAAAACCTTCTTAAGATTTCTTAAACATTTTGTACAATAATCTAATTATTTTTTTTCTTTGAACTGTTATCTTAGAAAGTTGAAAGCAAAAATCAAAGTAGCAAAACTTTCTCACTGTGACTTTTCTAATCAAAATGTCATGGTGCAGTAGGATGTTAACGTCACTGTATTTGTGTAGTTTTGAAGATACTAATTCAGTCACTTGGAAAATATGTGGTTAATGGTACCAGTGCCAGGTTAGTAACTATTCATCCTGAGCATTATGAAGTGAAAAATATGTCTTGTAATAAATCAAATATAGCAAGGATGGTGGTCCAAAAACCACATCCGTGTTGTAGCAACAGTGGGGTCTGAATAATGGTTAGTTGAATCTGGGTTCCTGGCAAAGTACTTGCCCTTTGTCACAGACTTACTTTTTTTTTTTTCTGTGAAAATTTGAGATACTAAATAGTAGAGGTATTTGTAATGTGAGGATTCTGAGGTAATATTTTTGTCATGAGACATATGCCTATACTGAGGGTGGCCATAATTATTAACTTGGCTTTTCTATAGAATGGCTTAGAAACTGCAGTTACTTGAACTATATTTTTAAATTAGCTGTGTGTTCATTGTACATAAAATATCACATACCGAAAGAGTTTATTCTCTAAAAGTCATAAAGATGAGCAAAGGCAGAAGAGTAGTAGATACAAAGAGAGAACCACAGGTGATTTATTGTAGAATTATTTTGGCTTTTATATTTAGTTTTTCATTATGCATTTGTGTCAAAAGACCAGTGAGTGGGTAGATGAATAAAAGGCAATGGAGTGAGAGAGGGTAGGTGGAAGGGGGAATAGAATGTATTGTTTTTGCATTGTTCTTATTTCTCTTGGTCTCAATACGTACATGTCATTGATGCACAGTAGCTAGCTGTGAGCAAAGTAGTTAATTATGAGCTTCATAACTTATATATAATGTTTTAGTATCTTAAACATTGTCTGTAGGCTTTTACTATTTTTTTATTTTTTTTTAAATATTTCTGTAGTTTTCTGGTGTGACTTCAGAAGCAGTTACTCTAGTAAAGAATAGACTTTTCAATTGAGTTCTTATTGGGATGACTAAGTACACCTAATATTTTATCTTCAGTGCAGAGTTTTTCTGAGGAATTTTGTCAGAAATGCCTATAGTAGTTGCAGGGATAACCAGAGGCTTTAAATCAGGTTGAAATCTAACTAAAGCTTAATTTTTTTTTTTATCATGCTAGTATCTTGTCTGTTCTATACTTTTTGCCCAGTCTAGAAAATGCATGAATAAGTAGTGTGTGTAGTGACATGCTTTTAAAGGATGGGTCACACACAGCCCCATTTTCTTTCAGGAATTTATGTCCTGATATGGTGAATAGTTTGTTGCAGTCTAAATTATTAAATTACCTACTTTGAATTAAGTGTGGTTTTCGATTTACCATTTGCTCCGTCTAGAGAATATTGTGAGCAAAACAGAAATGCCCCGTTGGCTTTTGGCTTACACACAAGTAGAAGTTAATTTTATTGGTGTCTAATACTGCTTTATGTAAACTTTTGATATCACTTGAACCCTTAGCATTTAAAAGTTTTTTACAAGACTTAGGAGTGGCACAGCTCTGCATGTAGTTTGGTTACTTCTGAAAATGCATGTGTTTCTTCTGTGCGTGGCAGGCCTTATGTAATGGTTATATCTGAAGCTGCAGTTTAACTAAAGCCCTATAGTAGAGTTTCGGCTGGCAGAAGAGTAGTGGTGGCAAGTTTGTTGGATTTTTGGTTGTTTGTTTTTTTCATGAGTTTAAGTGGTTAAAACAGAATTTAATTTAGGTAATGCAGCTGACATGGATGCATGACCTAGAGTAAGGCTGTTAAGAGTTAACTGGAACTTGCAGATTTTTAAAAAGGAAAAGATGGGTGTCCTGGTTTCAGCTGGGATAGAGTTAATTGTCTTCCTAGTGACTGGTATGGTGCTATGTTTTGAGTTCAGTATAAGAATAATGTTGGTAACACACTGACGTTTTTCAGTTGCTGCTAAGTAATGTTTAGACTAAAGTCAAGGATTTTTCAGCTTCTCATGCCCAGCCAGTGAGAAGGCTGCGGGGGCACAAGAAGTTGGGAGGGGACACAGCCAGGGCAGCTGACCCAAACTGGCCAAAAGGGTATTCCATACCATGGG
>JANZLQ010000001.1:18881021-18912264 GCA_026212715.1 Elanus axillaris
AGTGGTGCACATCATTGCTGGGGGGGGGGGTGGGTGTCCTGATCACTGCGGGAATGATGTGCAGCCTGATACTGCTTTTATCCTACAGTCACCTGGATGTAAGTCCAGGCTGACATTCAGAGGAGCCGTTTGCCCAAGCTGGAAAATAAAAAAGCTGCTGCTTTTAAGTGCAAAAATACCCATTTTTGATGGAGCAGCCACAGACTCGGTCACCGGGCTGGGACGTGGAGGTTGCTGATACAATTTGGGTAAAGGAATTTTTCTTGCACCTTAGTTTCTTCTCCTGTGAAATGGTGATTTTTCTGTGATATAGAAGAGGGCTATAAGATGAAGTTTAATAACATTTGTGGCACATTCAGCTAGCGTGGTGCGTTACAAGGACTCTGCGTTGTGTCTGAATTAGAAAAAAAAAAGCAAACTTGCTTTTGATTTCAAGAGGTTTATTATCTTTTTTTTTTTTTTAATATGAGAGTCCCTAGGACGGGACCCCTCCTGTTTCCAATCACAGCAAGCTGCAAGCATTGCTGCTCTCGCTCGCTCCCGTGCCGTCGGAGCCTCCTGGCAGGTGGCATCGGCACTCGCTTGGCACCGGCAGCGTGCGTTGGGTTTCATTATCAGCCAGCCAGTGTGGGAATCGAGTGGGAGAAACTGGCGGCGAGTCCTTTCGCCTGCAATGGCAGAGGCACCGTGTGCCGGCGGGCGCTGAAGGGCTCGCCAACCCCTGGGAAGCACATGGCGGGAGCGCGCGGGAGCGAGCGGGAGCCGGCGAGCTTCACGGCAGCATGTTCGTCATCGGGGGGCTGCGCAGCTGGCGCTCAGATCGGTGGAGCTGGGAAGCTCTCAGGTAAGGGACGATGGCTTCTTCCTCCTAAGGTACCCCTGGGGTTGGTGGTGGTTTGGCGGTGGGGTTGGGAGCGAGCGGTGGGGCGTTCGCGTGGCCGGGCTCCCTGCGCTCCCCTGCTGCGAGCTGGCTGGGATGGGAGGGGGGGAAACCTTTGCTGTCACTTTTATTCAGCATTTATACAACAGCGCGAAGAAAAGCCGGCGTCCGGCTAATGAATGATATTTGCATTTTCTGAGGCCGCTTTCCCTCGGGCATTTTACTTCGGGTTTCTTTTATGGATTGAACTTTGCTGAGGCTGTTTTCGGTGCTGCACCCTTGCGCTCAGCGTTTCCAGCGTTGAATACAGCCGTGCGCTTGTAGCAGAATGTGCTAAGTAGAAAATGACGTATTTCAGCGGTGACCTTGAAAATCAATGTGTAAACGTTTAAGCTGAGTAGAGCTAGCATGAATCCTCACAGCGACTTGCAGAAGTAAGGACATGAGTTGTTTTTTTTTTTTTTAAAAGAAAAGCGTTCCTCGTTAAAAGAAAAAAATGCTGATTGCTTAATGTTCGTTAATCATTGATGGAAGAAGTAAAAGCAGCAGATGAAGTTAATGATTTCACATATATGTGGGTTCCCTTTAGCAAAGCGTTGCACAATTTGAAGGAGCTCTTCCCCTTTGAAGTTCGTGTGGAGTTGCTGTGTCAGTGAGCTCTCGCACGAGGTTTGCTGCTTGAATTTCTCCTGCCCTTAACTTGCTCCTCGGGTCTGGGACCGTCCCTGCCTGCGTGGCAGCAGCACCCGCCACCCCAGAGTTGCTGGATTACGCAGAGTGAATAAAAATACAGTCGTCGCCTTGAGCTCGCTGCGTGGGGGAAGGTGTTGTAGGGCTTTCCACCATAAATCTGACATCGACAGTGCCTTCTTTTTTGATGTACATCACTGTAACAGGCTGGAGTGATGAAGAAGATTGTTTAGGATTTATGTAAACCTTTAAAACCTTCAAGTAAATTGTAGCCAAAGGCACTGCTGCACCTCTCTTGAGTGGCATGAGCAAATTCCCATTTCCAAACCTGGCTCTATTTTTTTTTCCCAGTGTTTTTTTTGTCACTGATGACATCAGCGCATCACTAAATAGCACAAGAATAAGGTCCAGGCGTTGGGTATTGTGATGCTGCTCTTGAGTCTTACATCTGCATCTGTGTTTTCAGAGCTCTTTTGTTCACCCTTTTAAATTTTTTTGTGTTATTGATGTAGGTCTTCCATCATAAAGGGGCACCATGTCACTAAAAGAACCTCTTTTCATTAAAAACTTAGGATCCAGGCTGGTAAGGCAGAGTAGCAGAAAGTATTGTGTGTCTTGTAGAGGGGCAAATTGATTTTAAAGACGATACAGGGAGATGATGATTTGCCAAGAGGGTTGAGAAGAGCCAGGACCTGAAATCTCAGACTCACATCTGTCATGAATTTGTTGTTTCTCTGCGACATTTGCTTTTTTGTATTCTCCACTGGGCTCCTTTTACCTGTCTTCTAGCAGTTTTACGTACATGTTGATGATGGTGGTGACCAGGGTGAAATCTCAGTTAACAGCATGTTGTGGGAAATAATGCTTCAGCATTGCATCAGCAATGAAGCAAGTCTCCGTGCGAGACCTTAAAACAGGGGAAGGTGATTTTGGTTTGAAATAAATCCAATCCAAAATGGATTTCACAGATCCACACTCACATTGTCGTCATATCCACGGAGTCATGGGACCAAGACATGTGTTGGACACAAGCTGCTCGTGCCCAGGGGGTCAGCGCAGGATTCCTGGAGGTGGGATAGAGGTGCCAGCTTGTGCGCTTCTCACACCTCCTGCCGCCTTCTGAGCTTTTGCATGTGCCTCTTCATGCCTTGGAGGAGCTGACAGTGGTCAGTCCCTCCACCCTGTCCCATTGCAGGATTTACCTGCTGTTTTTTGTCAACTGACCTGGGTCTCCTGACATGCTGCAGATAGATGTGTGCTGAGATCTTGAGGACCTGTCAACCTGGCTACTGTCAACATCTGCCATTTTTTAGCCCTTCTGCTGTTTCTTCCTGCTAGTGCTTGTGCACCCACCATCCCCATTCCCCCAGTCAGATTAGTCTGAATATTCATGGTTCTCCACAATTTTGAGTTCCCTGGTCTTTACCCAGCTCTGGTACGAGATGGAGGGACTTGACTCTCTTTGCTGTTGTTGGTCCCATCTGAAAACCCAAAGGAAGGAAACCGCTTTGTCCCTCTTGAGTGGACAAAACCAGATCAGCTCTGATTATTTGGAGAGGTCACCCTGGACTTGGGTAGGTGAAGCAGGCAAATGGTTTGGTTCATTGACACGTGCTTTGCTTGGTAGCCAAGAAGACACAGGATCTGCACTGATGCCAGCTGAGGTGGAGCATCCACTGTGGCTTGGTACTGTGGCTTCCTAGTAGCTGGTACATTTTGAGTTCAGTATGAGAAGAATGTTGATAACACTCTGATGTTTTCAGTTGCTGAAAGTAATATTTAGTCTAAAATCAAGGATTTTTCAGCTTCTCATGCCCAGCCGGCAAGAAGGCTGGAGGGGCACAAGGAGTTGGGATGGGACGCAGCCGGGGCAGCTGATCCAGACTGGCCAGAGGGGTATTCCAGACCACGGGATGTCACAGCAGTATATAAACTGGGGGGACTGGGGGTGGGGGATCGGCGCTCAGGGACTAACTGTGTGTTGATTGGCGGGTGGTGAGTAATTGCACTGTGCGTCATTTGTACATACCAACCCCTTTATCATTACTGCTGTCACTTTGTTAGTGTTACCATTATCATTAGTTTTTTCTTTTTGTATTCTATTAAACCGTTCTTATCTCAGCCCACAAGTTTTACTACTTTTCTCAATTTTCTCCCCCATCCCACTGGGTGGATGGGGAATGAGTGAGTGGCTGCGTGATTGCTGGCTGGGGTTAAACCACGACAACGGGCCCTTTTACATGTTGGGAGAGTAATAAGACACGTTGACACCTTGGCACTAAGGCTGATGAGGAAACAGGGTTGAAGGAAGGACAAGGGGAAAAGGAAAGAATTCTAAAACACTTTTCTACCCTCAAAAATGTTCCAGCCAGCCATACTTTGATGTATTTCGTTTATGCAGTGGGCATGCAGGAGAGCATATCTGTTGTAAGGTAACGCTTCCTGTTTTACCTGCTGCTCTGCTCTGATTTTGACATAGCTGGCACATAGCTGTTGCCTTCTGTAGTGTCATCCTCATACTTTCCTGATACCAGTTATGTGTGCAGAAGGCAAAAGCTATCTTATACATATCTTCTTTCCAGAATTCCTCTGATGCCTTTATCTGATCAGTTATAGTGGATCTTCTCCAGTTAAGTAGCACTATTATTTTGTAAATTACAAGCACTTAGTAGTGCTTCTCCTGTTTGAGATCACTGTACATTAAATTTGTTATTATTTGGTCAGACTTGGAATACAGTCTGACTTCCCCTCACCCCCATTATTTGCACTTCTGTTAATCTGTTTGGCATCATGATTTTTCAGTGAAATTGCTTGAATTTGATTCTTACTTTTTCGGAAATATTCTGAAAATTTGAAATAATTGATAATACAGTCAACAAATAGCTGTTCTTTTCTTTGGAAGGTTCTTTAATAGCTAAGTGCTATTGTTAAGCAGGCTTTTCATGTGAGTTTCCAAGCAGCTGGTGTACAGAATTTGAAGTATTTGTATGTTAGTACAAAATTCTTGTGCACGCTGTAAATTGGGAATTTATCTTCATACTGTATATTTTCTTAAATTAGGTCAATTTTACTTAGCTGGGTGCAGTCATAATAACCCATTTGTATGAAGTACAGGAGATTCTAGTGACTGTAAGCAACCTAAGAATGAAGCCATAACATGGTAGAGCTTGGAAGGGGTCTCTGGAGATCACCTAGTCCAACCTCAAGCTCAAAGCATGATCTAACTAACATCAATTAGATCATGTTGCTCCAGGACTTTGTCAAGTGTTGAAAACCTTCAAGGATGGGGTTTCTGTAATCTCACTGGGTAACCTGTTCCAGTGCTTTATCACTTCCATTGAAGATTATTTCCCTAATCTCCAGCTGAAATTTTCCTTTTCTGCAGCTTGTGATGGTGATTCCTGTCTTTTCACTGTGCATGATGAGCTTACTGTCATGTGCATGTCTGGCCATAGGGAGTCCTAGAAGTGGCATAGGTAAAAATGGCTTTTGGTCAGCAACAACATTTTCATCTCCACTGTATTTTTTTTTCTTACTGAATCCTAAATTTATTTTTCCATTTCATCATTGAAAATAAAATTATTTAAGGATTTGAAAATGCCATATTCCCTTTATTTTTTCTATTAAAGCATAACAGGCTAAATGCAAATGTGGAAGTATGTTATTTCTGAGGGACAGCATGTTACTATTTGATCAGGGTGCTTATCAAAACAATGAACTGAGAACACAAGTGGAGTGATAGGAAGAGATAATGTTGCTTGCTTCCTGTTGATGTCATTTGCTAGCCCAGCTTTTTCCTTGAGGCAGGCAACTTTATTGTTTTTTCAGGAATTACTCATTCAGTATCAATTTTTTTGGACTGGTAGGCTTGGTTTTGGTAGCTCTGGCTGTCTGTATGGGAAGTGCATTTCATGCTTCTTTTAAAGAACTTGTCTTTTAAACTTCTCCAACCTGTAATTGTTGGAAGACAACTAATTCAAATGAAGTCTTGGTCTGAGAATAAACTGTTGTGATCAAATGTGTTTTAAAAAAACCCACCCATGCCATTGCAGAAAAGGATTAAGAATTATGATTGAGGACATGGAGAAGCACGCTAGAACAGCCGAGTATGTTTTGTCCCATATACCAAAGGCAGATGGGGATTAATGTAACTGTTCCCAGGGTTTGAAGATAAAACCATGGAGGCAGAAGATCTGTTTGTGATAAATATTTCTGATGCAAGAAAAGCAGGTACTGAGTAAATAGTCTAAAAACTAGAAGAAGGTTTCTAGAAACTTGTTCCTAACAGTTTAGAAACAATGCTTTTTACAAGAGTAGAGTGCAAATTTCTGGTGTGGTTTCCCCTATTCTGCTCTCTGCCTGTAGGATGTAGTCAGTCTCTTGCTAATAAAATTTCAGTGAATGTCTTTAGAGAACATAATCTTTTATTTTGGGACTAATTCCAGTTCTGGGTCCCATAGTTAAGGGTAAACTGCCATCCATAAATTGCGAAGTACCTACAGCCTGGGAAAAGCGGGAGCATTACTCTGCTGGACTGTGTGGATATCAGGTTGTGTGGGTATCAGTTGTAGTCAATAGGTCCTTGAAAAGGCAGACATTCTTTTGTCCTTTCTGCTTAATACAGCTAGCATCACTAAAGCACCCATCAGCATTCTGCTTTATTCGTGTGACTATCGTTGATCCTAGTCCTTTGGTCCCAAATCTTGCAGTGTTAGTAATGTCTGTATCCACTACTTCAAAGGCTCTTGTTTTTTTTCCCTGCATCCGGAGTCAACTGGTCAGTGTTCGTTCCCCTTGTCAAGGTTTCTGTATATATTCTGTATGCTTTTTGATGCAGAGGTTAGCCTATGAAAGAACTGATGAGGAACTACCCGAGTCTGTATCATGAGATGATGACAACACTAAGATTCCTGTAGTAGTTTACTGCAAGAGTTGTTATTTTATCATTTTGGAACTTCCAGTCATCATAATATATTGACAAAACATTATTTCATTGCTGATAAATACTGAAGGAGTTTGACAGCAGAGTAAGTTAAAGCCTTTGAGAGTGTCATTCATTTTTTTCCACATAACTTTGATGCTTTGGACATGGCAGCAAGATTCAAGTATTTCCATCCAAACTACTGGTGGTGAGTGCGTACCACCTAAAACTGAAAATTTGCCTGGTCTTCATCTTCTGACTTGAAAGGTGAAAGTCTATGCCTTTTTATGCTTTAAATGTTTCACTTGTTCTAGTAAACTTTTTGTTGAAATAATTTGTCTACGTGCTATTCCTTTGTCGTACCATTCATGGCAAACAACATGGCAGTAACACTGTTTGTCATAAGGACAGGAGCCAGGCTGGATTTTTCTATTACTCTGTCTCGTTAAGTCATGGTTCTCTGGAACTGCCTGATTCACTATAGTTATTCTAACTTAGTTTTCCTTAGGTCTTCAAAAGTTTTGCTTGCTGGCATGATTTATGAGTTTATGAATGTCCATGAAAGTTTTCTGGGGTTTGGTTGGGTTTTTTAGGGTGGTTGGTTTTTCTGGTTTTTTGTTTGTTTGTTTGTTTTAAAGAAAGTGGAATCAGCCAACTTGGTCTTAAGTCTAGTGAAAGATGGTTAAATTTTTACTTCATATTTTGGGAGTTCTATCAGTGTCATGCTTAGTTCTGTTGTCTCCAAATATAAAAAGTGTGTTAATTCATTGATACCAGAAGAAATCAGAAACAGCAGGTAGAACCAAGCATGACCATGTTCATTGTAATCTAGTCAAGGCAGTTCTGGTACTTGTTTCTCTTCTCTTCCCAGTATTTTTTGTATCTTAGTATCCACCTTTTGAAATCAACATAATTGTCCCCAAAACAAAGGTCATAGGTATGAAGCAAAGGGTGAGACACCTGGAAGTAACTGTTAGCAAGTAGCTCTTGAGATCAGCTACTCTTCTACCAGACTCATCTATTTGTCCAAGCACACGTGCACAGGATGGGAAGCTCTCTAGTCATTACATCATTATCTAAGCCCTGGTGAAGCTTCAGCATTAGTTACTAAAGGCCTTCTGTGTTGAAAAATTTAGGATCACCTGTGAGTTGTTCGGGGTATCTATGACAGAGCAATATTGGCTGTGTTCATCCTAGTACCTGTTCTTAATATTGCATACCTTAGTTGTGTGTAAGGGAATCTTGAGGCCATTTTGCAGGAATTCTCTTCCAACTAGAGAAGTTTCTGTTCCTGGGATCTTCTAATCTAAATCCAATGGAGTCTGTGGCTCTGAATCCTAGGCTCCGACTTGTGTGGTTTTTTTCCGTGTACTCCTTGAACCAGTTCATCTTTTATGGTGGTTTTGCATGCTGGAAAGGGGAAAGACAACATCAGTCATGCACTGGTCTTCCCACAATGTTTCTTGCGGTCATGCTGAGTACCCCCTGCCCCTAGTGATGGTACAGGAAAGGAGAAACTGCCCCATCCATGCGCTCTGGACATTCTTACGATACTATGTGATACCTTCTAGTAAAAAAAAAAAAAGTTTAAATGCCCTGCTTTTGGGGGAGAGGCTTGTATGCAGGGATTCAACTAAACTTTGGTTTGTGTGACCCACTCTCCACGTCTGGAGCTCAAGTTCTGGAGTCAGTACTGGTGGAGGATTGATTCTTCTGCCTCTGTTTGGGGAGGCGGTGGTGGGAACATGGGAGGTAAGAAACACGTCTGGCCAAAACAGCCTCGGCTCACCCTATGGGGTTTACACATCTCAGGAGTGGAATAGGTGGGCATGGTCTTTCTGAAAGAAACTCAGTTACTGAAGGTAAGTAGATGTTTCACTTAATCTAGTAAATTTTTTTTTAATTGTTGGGTTCTTAATTAATTTTATTTAAATAGTCTTATCTGTAATTTAAACAGAATCAGTTTACTAATACTTTAGAATTAATCAATAACCAGAACTGTAAATAGTAAGTCATTGCAAATTCACAGCATTTGTTGTCATGAAATAAGGTCTCTGCTTCCATAGCTTGCCATCTTCAAGGACAGTTCAACTGGTGCTATTGTTACTGTCTTTCAGGCACTTGAGCAAAACCAAACATAATAAGAAGTAGACTATTATTTATGGGTTCACAAACTGTATTGGAAGTATATAGTATTTTAAATTTCCTTTACAAGACACTAAATCTCATTTATCATTTAAGAATTAGAAGAATTAAATGTAATAATCTCTGAGCATGCAGTGGCTGAATTAGTTGTACAACTGAGCTCAGTCCTATCTATGGCTCTTGCTTTTTCTCCATATGCATTAAAGGGTATTTCTTTGAGTCCTTGAAGAGCTTGCACCTCCTGCTTGTTAGTATTTAAGATGAATTAGCCTTTTCACAGGTAGAGAGATGTTGTTTTGAGGAATACCAGTGACACAGACTCTTTCCAGAAATTTGTGTCCGCTCAATGACCATCTTATGAGCAAGGGGTTGGTATTGGAAGAGGTGAATTCTGGTTAAGAGTGTCTTTCATGGCTCCAGATGTGATTTAAAGAGAAAGCACCTTCTGTTCCAAATTACTGCTTCCTGTGTCCTTGTTAGGCTTTTAAAATTTCATGCAAAATGGTACGGTAACAGGCCAGAAAAGATGGACAAACAATTATGCTATTGTGCTAGTTTGTAGCAAGTATCATTTTTAGATGCTTTTAAAATACCTAGATTAATTTAAAGTTTTCTGACGAAAAAAAGACTTCAGGCAGACATGGGCAAAGAAACTCAATTTTCTGATGGTATTGATACTCTAATTATTTGCAGTCTTGGGTGGCATAATATAGTACATCAGACTTTTTGACCTACCTCTAAAAGGTTTGAATCTGAAGGAAATGTGAATGGTAGAAATCCAAATTTCTAGAAATTCAAAACTGGTAGATGGGGAGGGAACCATCTGTGCTCAGCCTTCACTTCCAGGAAGGCTGCCCTTTTCCTTTTGTGACTTCAGTCTGTATGTTTTCCAGTAAAGGAGACTGACAGTTGTTCTTGTGTTAAAGGAAGGGGTTTATGATTTTTTTTCCCTGGTGTCAGGAGAAGCCTTCAGTGTATATATTTAATTAAACGTTTCCTATATTCAGCTACATGTACAGCTTCTGTGACGGGTGCTAAGATGGAGCTACTAGCACAGGCTTATTGGTTTGTTAGTGTTTCCATATCTGAACTGAACCTGGTCAAAAATCCTTGCTCTGTTTTCAAATTTTAAATGGACACTGTGGGACCATAGAAATTTTTTCTGTCAGTGTGTACCAGCTGATTGAAAAATGTAGGAAGTTAGAAGAAGAAAATGACCAGCCTTATTCTAAAAGATTGAATTTGCATTTGAAACAATTCTGAAAGTTGAATTGCAATAAGACACTTAAAATCCTACTGGGATTTTGCCCAGCTTGATACACAGGTTTTTTAAAAAAAAAATATTCTCAGGATCACATAATTTTTCTGTTCAATTGACCAGTTATTAAAGAGTAACAGCTGTCTCATAACTTTTCCCACCTTCCTTCTCGCTCTGTCCAACGTGCAGTCTGATGCTGGGGTGCGAGGCAGTAGCCGCAGTGCTAGCGCTCCGGGGCTGCCCTTGAATTTCTGTCTTGTACGCCGACTCACTGACTGCTAACCCAGCAGCCGTTCCTTTCCCATAGCCTGCCTAGCTGCTCCTGGCAGCTGCCGACCTCTGCCGTCCTAGTCTGTAGTTAGATCAATAATTTAAAGGTCAAAAAACTCTTAATGTACACAGAATTATCCACCACATTTGTATCATGTTTAGTAAAGCATAACTTCATGAAAAAGCAGCAATATTACTGCTTTTAAAAATATTTTTTAAAAAATAACACGCTCCTTGTGTTTCTGTGCCATCAGCTCAACTATCCAGATGCAGAAAGGGTCTGTGTGTGGATTACAGAGCACAGGTCTTTGTCGTGGTCATAAATGCAATGTAACTCAACAAAGTGTTTCCAGGCTGAAGGCTGTTACTACTGTATTGCCATCTGATATGGCCAAGGGGAGCCTGAGAAGCTCCTCTCTGAACCTGCGTGAATACCTAAGTGGTTTGCCTGAGGTTTTTGCAGCTCTAGCAGTACAGTTGGTTTAAAGCTGCTTTGGGTATGTATACATGAAAATACAGCCTCTTGTGTGGCTGCAGTTTAGACACAGCTCATGGGAGAAGAAACTTTCAGTATATACACAAATTGTGTTTGAACTTGGCTGCTGAAAACTGTAAGGCAGTTAACGGAGGAATAAAGAAGTGGTGTCCGAGTCCGTTAGTTCTCTGCCAACAGCACAAGCTATATGAATAACTGCTGTGCAAGCGGCATTTCAAGTTAATTCCACCAGGGAGACTCCAAAAATAAACTCCGTGGTAGCAGCATTGAAAGTTACTCTTGCAGCTTTGACTCCAAAAATAAATGCTGTACCCACAGCTTGTAAAACGAAAGGAGCCTGGGTGTCATCCCCTGTCCCAGGCTGTAGAGAGAAGCTTGCACCATCTAGAGGAAAAGAAATGATAGTTGATGTGTTAGGAAATGGACTGGAGAAAAAAATGGACAAAACCTCATTTCCTGTGTTAGTTTCAAAACACAGAAGAGTAAATATTTGCAGGTTCTAGAGCTATTTTTGCACTTCAAATCACATGAAACAAGGATCAGCAGTGCAGAAAATAGGCTAAAGACGTGGGGGGAAAAAGCCCTGAAGAAGAAATGCAAGTTTTATGGAACAGCTAGCCTTGTTTGTATTTTCAAATATTTTTGTATGTTATTAATGTGTGTAAGTGTATGCATTAATTTATTCACGTATCCTCTAAGGATTTCTAGTATAATGGGAACAAAGCCTTTCCCAAGGAGTTCTAACTTTATGAACTTCTTGTGAGCCTTGTGTACATTTAAAGGCGGGGCAAGAGGCTCTGTTAGAGGTGGTTGGCGCTGGGTTGCTCTAGAGGTAGGTGGGCTCTGTTCATCACTCTTACTCAAGCTGAAAGACTTATTTTTGCATGCCTCAAAGTTATTTAGAGAAATCGTCTTTTCTTAAGTAACATAGTTTTCTGTAGAATAAGGTAATGCTGTGGCTTAATCCAGAGGCTCCTTAGAGTGTCTTCATGGACTGTCCATCCTGAGAAATACTTGGGGGCAGAACCTCGCCAGGTGAGCCTTGAGACCGCTTCAGTGCTGGCCCTCGCCTGGGTGGCACCTGAACGGGTCTGGGATTCGGTGAATAAAACACAGCGCTTAAGTTTGGGTGTTGTATCCTGGCAGGCTGCTTGTATGGGACTGGGGCACACAGGTAAGTATGGGTGTTCACATCTCAGCTGTGAAACGGGCGTAGTGCTTAGCTGTGCTTGGAGATCTCTGCATAAGAGGTATTACGTGTGCGCTTCTCCAGCAGTGGCATGTCTAAATACCAGTTTGGATGTTAGAGAGATCTCTTTGTGCCAGACTGAAAACCTGCTGTTTTGAAAGCTGTAAGAAACTTAAGTGGGAGGGCAGAGTAATACTTAAGTGCTTTTGACAAACCCATATTATTTTGGTTGGATATTTGTTGGTGGTTCAGTCTTAGTTTTTACTTTTAAAAGTGAATGTTTTACTTACCTTTAGGTAATAACTTTCACTTTGTTTCTTGGGAAACAAAGCAGAAGCTCAGTTGCAAAGATACTGACTTCCGATTGGGATTTCTTTGCCTACAAAATACAGCTTACCTTCACATTGAGGTATTTTAAAGGAGAGCCGTGGCTGTCTCTTTTAGACTTGAACAGTGATTTTTTTTTTTATTTCCTAGCCTTGTCAGCAGACCCTGGAGAGCAGATTTCAGTTTACTGACCATTTTTCTATTTACAATTAATTTGCAATTTTTAAAATAAGTGGTCTTGTCCCATCTGAACATGCAGATACCTGTGTTCCACTTTGAGATTCATCCCTGGTTTATTTTTGTCCTTTTAGGGACTACTTGTATTCTACATTTAATTTCAAAGTTGAAGCTTCAAAATTCATTTTGAGCAGATTTGTTTGGTTTTTGTTTTGGTTTGAAATCTTACATGCAGGAAGCAAGTAATCTATAGGCTGTGCTTCAGCACAGTTGAATTAGAAGTTCAATGTGTAAAAACTGGGTGACTAAATTGTTTAATTTGTGCTCTAGATTTACTTTTTTCTAGTTTTTGTAGGCCACCACAGCTGTTTCAGAATTAAGATTAGTGCCTTAGATATCAGGAACTTTTCTCCATTGATAAGTGTCTAAAAATCCGCAATTTTTCTGGAGAGCAGGAGGAATGATTGCTTTTTGCTACCTACTCAGATGACCCTCATCAGGGGATCAGCTTTAGGAAAAGCAGCAGAACAGTGTTACTGTGAAGTTGAATTTCTGTTGATTTTGGTGCTTTTATTACTTTGCACAGTCCCACTTGGCTCATGTAAACTCCTTGCTTTTGCCTTGCTTGTCAGTACTTGGTCATTTGCAAAGGTCAGGAGAAGAGGAGTTTATAGTAGTCAGCCTCTGCCCAATATGAAATGTTAATCCTTGTTCACTAGACACTCACCTTAGACAGCTTAAAAATCTATTTTTTGCATTTCAGAGTTAATCCAGCGCTGAGCCGGATTAGTGATGCTGTGTGCCGCTCACAATGGGTGCAGCAGGGGCGCAGGCCTGTCGGCGTGGTGGGGACGGGACCTCTTGGCCAGCGGGACCTTTGCTGATGTGCTCAGCATGTCGGTGTGACCCAGCTGCTGAACAGGGGTGGCCTTCAGTGGGGCGAGGAGAGAGCCCGGACGGCGTCGGAGGAACGGCTGAGCGCGTTGCGCTCTCGTCTTTCTCCAGGTTGTAGCAGTGTGTAGCCAGGACCTGTGGTTTTGACATAACATCTGTCAGACTTTCCATATAAATAGGGAAATTGTGCTGCCTACTCCTCGGTTGTTGGTGCGGGTGCCAAAGGAAGATACCCAAGGTATCATGAATGCAGATTCACTGTGCTCCAGCGTTGGTAGGTTTTAGCGGTGTGGAGGACTGTGCCTCAAGAAACGCTTCCACATGAGTCGGTCTGATTTCTATGGTGTATTCTGTCTGCGCTGCTGAAGAGCTTCAGAGCTTTAGTCCCACTCCAGTGCAGCTCTCCTGCAGCTGGCAGCGTTTTTTGGGAGGCTGGGCAGTGGGACATCACGCACCAAGAGTCTGGCTTAGCTGGGATCCCAGCGCACCAGGACCTGGGGCCAGTATGACAATTGCATGTCATTAAGGAAGTGCTGAGCTGCAAGAGGTGAAGTTTATATCCAGATTTATCTCCACGCCCTGTGCTGTGCAGGGGAATGTTTAAAATTTTGCTCTTCAAGCCAGTTGGCCAGGAGGGCTGGGTTCCCAAACGGAAACATTGCATCCTGTTTTAGGCACAAAAAATGAGATGTGAGAGGAGAGAGCGGTGGCCAGTTTTTCTCCACTAGCTCTTCTCCCCCCCCCCCCGCCTTGTATTTGAAAGTCACCTGTCAGCACACTGGGTCTGGTACATAGTAAAAGTTCACATATGGTAGAGTTCTTGAGAAACAATATGCATTCAAACAACATTTTTTCCCAATGTTTTGAACATCTTTTTTGAAAGTTAACCTGTGGCATTGTCTCTAAATATTGTGTAGGAAGCATGGGAAAGATTAGGGGGTTCTGCTTGGTTTTCTGTGTTTATACTGCCTCTAGCAGCGCCATTTTAAACTATTGGGCTTGACTGTATTCCTCAGCCACCCGGAGAAACAATAAAGTTGGAAGTAATATTTTTTTAGACTGTAAATTCTGTAGTGTTTTCAAAGAAATTGGGTGGGGGGAGCGCTTTCAGGAAGCAGGACGCAGTAGGAAATTAAAATGCAGATTCAGTGACCTTTTTAGCTAAGAGCTTCTCATGGAATTAATCCAGCCCTGAGCTAAATTAATTTTTTTTTCTAGAGGATTTGTTTTCTTTGCATGCACAGCTGTTTGGTTTTTCTCTCCCGACCCAAGTGGTGTTTGGAGCGGAGGTTCGCCTGCTGTGCTGGCATCATTGCAGCCATAGCGGTGCAGGACAGATAGCCCTGTTGTGACAGGGACACACAGGCAGGTACGGAGCATGGGGCTGGCATGGCCAGCTGCTGGGGTTTGGGTCCTGCTTGAGGTTTGGTTGTTTTATAAGAACGCTGAAGTGTATGAGGCAGCGGGCAGAAGGCGCCAGGTTGCTCTTTGTTTGCCCTAAGACCATAGTGGTTCGTTTCCATCTCTGGCCCTCAGTTTCCCATCTTAGTGCCAATAAGGATAGCAACTTGCTCTCTGAAGTGTTTGGAGAGTCTTCTGCTGATTAGCATTAGAGCTAGGCAGTAATACACATCCCATTCTTCTATGTTACAAAAAATCCTCTAAACCTGTCTGTGTTACGAGAGAAGTGATTCTCAACTCAGTCTTGTATGGGGATTTGCTATTAGCCATCATGAGACTAAGACTATTTAAATAAGTCTTCTCGTGTGGGCTGGATTTGGGTGTGCAGCTCAACTAGGAAAGATGATAGCCCACCAAGGCTGTTCCCACATACCAGCCAAGCCTTTCAGATCAATTAGGTGTGTTGAAATTTCACTTGCGATAAGTAACTTCAGCATATTAATACTGAAGTTAAACTTATTATTTCATTAGGTTTTTCAGGTTGGTACACTGAGAAATTGAAAAAGAAAACAAAAACTATCATGTCTTACTGAAGTACTTTAACAATGTGTTTACAGAGAAACAGGGGACAGCAATGTAGTTGCTCTGTGCTGGGCACGTGCTCCCTGAAACGCTGAGGCAGCCCTTGTGTTTTGCTGTGCTTCCTCCATTCATGTGCAGTTGGTTTCACATCTGAATCCTGCTGCTTGATGGAGACTTCTTCAAACCTTTTATCACAGTCAGGCTTAGGAGATACTGAAAATAACTGTGGATGAAAGCTTTGGACTACGAGTCACCTTAACAGTCAGTTTTCCTTTGTAACTTTCAATGCTGTATCTCACTCAGTTTGTGCTTTTGGGGTTTGGAGTTGGTGTGTTTTCCCTTTTTTTTTTTTTTTTTTTTTTTTTTCCCTTCCCCTTTTGGCCCCTCGTGTTTATCTGAAACGTCTGCCACAGTGGTGTGACTTCCTGCTGCTCTGAACTCCGAGTGTTTCCTTCCTTTAACTTGACTTCGGTGTAGTTCTTCAGCAGCAACAGACTTGATTTTTCTTTCTTGTGCTGCTCGTGTTTTTACCTACAGACTCGCAGAACGGTTGGAAAGGGCCTCTGGAGGTTGTGGTCATTTGGCCACCTCTGACGTGAAGCAGGACTGTTGCCAGCATTAGACTGAATCCATCGTGGCTTCATCCAGCTGAGTCTGAGACCTCTAACACCTACTAACCTGAAAGTGAACATACAAGGTCTGGGACTTCTGATTTTTAGTGTTGAGTGACACAGATATTCCTGAGGAACCTTTCCTTGCTGCTTTCACCACCTGGATGACAAGGCTTATACCCAGCACCCAGGAAAGAGGGCAGTACAAAGAGGGTTTCGTTGTAGCTAAGTGAGTAATGCTCTCTGTTTCTGGCATGGTGACAAGAGAGCTGTTAAGTTCCTCTGGTACAGTGCATGCAGGTTTTATCTCCCATTTGACAGAAGGTGGAACAGTTTTTCCTCTGGGTTTGATACTGCTGCATAGCTGTATGGTACTGTTTGATCCAACTTGTGTAGCGAAGAGACTCCACCCCTTCTCCTTTTATTAAATTTTCATAGTTAAGGAATTCTGTGCAGTAGAAAAAGGTAATTCATGGCTGTCGGGGTGAAGGTAAACTTTCTGTTCCTGTTTCTGAAGATGAGGGAGAAATTGTGTTCATCAGTGCAGCTGACAAACACCAGTACTGAGTAGGGCATGTAGAAGATAATGAGCCACTCGTGAGAAACTCAGTGACAGAGTCTCTAAACGCTTAAATTAGTTGCCTTGACCTTTGTGCCCTACTTAGGTTGAATGGGTACAGCTCATCTGTTGTCCATGGTTGGTTTTTTTTGCCCCCACAGTTAAAATCATGTGTCTGCTGCTCCCACTTTAGAGTTTCTTTGGCTCTTGATTTTTGCAAAGGACTTGTTATTTCAGGCTGGTAGGCTGTGAGTTGGGGGCAGAGAATTTTTACTTGCATTTTTGAAGCATTGATTTTGCTTGATTTATGGCAATCTAAGTGAGATTTTGTTGCAGCTTCTGGCAGCAAGCTATTTTCACGTTTTTTCTCAGTGTAAATGATAACCTCTTACATGATGGTTTACTATATATGCTGCTTAGATTAATATTCTCTTGAAAACTAAGTGATGTTCCAGAAGATGCTCGTGGAGATTGTATATTTTTTCTTTGAATTAAAAATGTATTTTATATTTGCAGATTTTTAAATTTTATTCTTGAATTCACTTTCTATGTCCACCTTTGTTGTTTATGGCTGCCATTTGAGCAATTTCATTTCATACCTTATAAAATTTAGTTTTTGGCCTGGACTATGCTGCTGATAGAGTAGGGTACAGCTACAGGGTCTAGGTGTGTTTTCTTGCTAGCAAATCCAACCTAAATCTTCCATAAAATCATGGAAGTCTCATTTGAAACAGGGGCAGGTAGCCCTAGGGGAGGGGTTGTTTCAGCTGTGATGGCTACATTCTTTCTGCTTTTTTCCAGCTTCAGTTCAGTCCTAACCGGTTTTGGATAATTATTTTTCTGTAATTGTCCTGCTAGATTTGTTTTTCTCCTGCTTTTTGTATCCTATTACCTTTACTGTTCTACAGAGAGCTGTCATATTTCCTCTCAAACTTCCTTCTGAACTGAACAAGAAAAGATTTTTTATTTTTATTTTTGTCCGGACTTGCATTTCTTTTTGTTTTCATCTGTCAAGGAGTTCATTTGTGATAACGCGACCTTGGATTTTACATTATTTGTCCTAAGAAAGGAGTGGCTTTAACCTCTCCCAGGTTGCTGAGAGACATGGCCAAAGATGATTGTGTTAGAAAGCCTCAGGAATCTCCAAATTACATTTCGTCACATCATTACAGAAAATGAAAATGGCTTCTTAGCAAAACGTTCAGCTGAATCCAGAGGCATTCTTGGCTGCAGCTGCATTTGGAAAGTTGTTTTTTTGTAAGGAAGGAACACGTGTTATTTTTATGTTAGTATTTTAACATGCGTTTGCATTTCCCAGAAGCATAAAGCAGCACAGCCAAAATTACCTCTGAAATCTTTTTTGTTAAAGACATAACATCATTTGCTCATCCTATATCCTGCAAAAGGGAGAGTTTTCAGCACTGTCAGGACCTGAAATGTCTCAGTGCAGCCAGCAGGTCTGCCTGCAGGGCACCAGCAGCAGAGCCATGCTCAACTTCTCTCTCGGCAAGGAAAACTCCTGAATCATCCTGATGAAATTTAGAGATTATCAAGCTAAATTCCCCTTTCATGCCTGTGTTTCAAAAGAGTCTGCAGCCCAGTATCTAGAAAAGATTCTTTTAGGAGGTTTTAATAGTTTGGTGTGACTGTGATGTTTTCTGTCGTGCTCTTGGGTGTTCATGGCCCTTGGCTGGTCCTGGGAGTGATGCTGTCTCCATGGCACCTGCAGGTTTACCATGGAGGTGATGAGACGCAGCATCCCTGCGTGGTGCTTGCAGCGGCTTGTTCCTGTGGTCCTGTAACTGCTGTGCTGAGCCCGGCGCTGGAGACTGTGGGGCGTCGGGGCAGCCTGGCGAGGGGCTGCCCGGGCCGGGGGGAAAAGGCTGTTGTAGGGGTGGGTGGCTGGGCTCAGCCGGGACGGCCGGCTCTGTGTCCGGAGCAAAGCCCACGCTGATGTGCTGTCAGATTCTTAGTAGCTATTGGTTGGGTTTTTGTTGTTTGTTTGTTTGGTTTTTTTTTTTTTGGGGGGTGGTGGTGGTGGGTTTGGGTTTTTTGTTTTGTTTTTTTCAGAAGCTTGCTACAAAAACCATTTTCATGGGAGTAAGAGAATTACTTAAGACTTGCAATCTGTAATGCTTTTGAGGAGGGTCTGGGAAGCCGTGTCAGGTCCAGCCTTTGGAGCCAGTCACGTTTAGGAGCAGCCTGGGGGATACTGGATGGGGACCTGCAGATCCTGCCGAGCAGGTCTCACACTTGCTGGGCAAGGCTCCTCAGCCTGGTGAGCCTCATGGTGCAAACCGCAGGAGTTTGTGCATGCTGGAGTAAGGAGAGTGGCTCTGTTTTCTTTCTGTGTTTCCATCCTGGCCTTTGTGCCTCTGACTCCTTTTGCTTCAGTCCTTCTTTGCGTCAGTGCATATTTGAGGTGTAAAAAATAACAAGCAATTCCAATACTTCAGTTTAGAAGAGGCGCAGATGTTGGCTCATCTCTGGCCCTGTGAAAATAGGCCAGTGTTTTTGCAGAAATCTGTGGGAGACTTGCTTGTGGGTGGTGATTTTAAATTGTTTTTTTTCTGTTCCTGCTTCTTGTAGAAGGTCAAAGCAGCATCAGTTTTCTCCTTTATCTCTGTTACTTGGCTGGTAGCAGTGACAGAACTTTGTAGACTCAACTTAGAAAGCAAGGCAGCATTTAGAATGTTTACTGGAAATGAGTGTGAAATGGTAGCTAGAAGAGGCTCTATCAGTTTATGAAAGAAGCTGATGTGGGATGCTTAAAGCCATCTATCTTGTTGTTTTTGGCTCTTGTTAAAACTTGTAGAGTTGTTACAGCCAAGACGTGTTAAAAATCTGCATGGGACAAGGTTGATGTAGCCTAACAGTATTGTTTGTTAATTAATACAGCTGAGAAAAGCACTACTGCCCTGAGACTTTACCTTTGTTATTTGTTCTAGAAGGATCCTACTTTTATCTGCCTTGAAACCTCACTTTTCTTGTAGCAGCTCATTATGTGATAGAATTGCTTGAAATTGTTTATTTAAGGAAAGTCTCGAATACTAGATGTGAGGAAAATCTGTAACACAAGCAAAACCAGTATCATTTCTTCTCTTCTGCTAACAGATTTCTCCTAGCAGTAGGAGTCTTTTCTGTTTTAAATAAATAAATAAATAAATAAAATTACCCCCCCCCTTACTTTTCCAGAATGAGTTTGTCTTATGGGGTGTTTCTGTTTTATGAATTTTGCAAAGTGATGCTGTCTTTGTAGTTCAATCCTCAGTATCATTGGGCAATCAAAGAGAGAAATATGGTTTGTCCATACAGCAAGGCTTATCTTTTTTACCACAGTAGAGTAGAAATGCACGCTTTGTGGTTCTTTTACTGTCCTTATGACTTGAACTTCGGAAAGACAGGCCTAAAAGTACTGGTGGCAAAGCAAGCTGTAATGAATTCTTCCAGTGCTTTACACTATCCTGTAAAATGCAGCCAGGGAAGGGGATAAAATTAACACGTTCATAAGCACTGGGCCGACTGGCCATGCTGGGCTTTTCTGGGTTTTCCGTTTGTTTTCTTTCTGAGGACAGAAGCTAAATAAACTGGACTTCATCTTTCTTTGTAGGTGAAGTCTGTGATAAATCTGCTGTTTGCTGCCTACACGGGGGATGTGTCTGCACTCCGGAGGTAAAAATTAGTGCAGGGTTGGGAACAGTAATGCTGCTTGTTTTGTACCTGCTGTTGTTTACTTAGAAGTATGCACACACACTGTGTCCATGTTGGGGACATCTGAGCTGCACTGAAGATTGAATATGTTCACCCGAAACCCACCAAACAAAAAAACCCAACCCAAATGTAACCATCAGAAGGGTACCGTCACACTATCCTGCAATCCCATTCATTTTCCATTTCTTTGGATTGTAGCAAAATACATTTCCTTAACCAGTTTTTTTTATAGTGATGACAGAAAATCCTAGTTGTACTCTCACCTGCTTTATACTTCAGTTCTGAAACTGCCACAAAAATTCAGGCTGGAAAATGCACGTTGTTGTTGCAGAGGTTAGGAAATCTAGCTTTGCTTTTTAAATCTGGAATGGAATCTGGCAGCATTTAAAGTAATTATGGTAAGAGACTAAATAAACATATTAATCTGGCTAGAATATATCTGAATATCATTAGTGGGTGGAAAAATGTGTGTAGTCTAATTTTGCTGGCCCAGAGCACCGTAGCATGATGAAAGAACTCCCCCAATACCTTAATGTCGTTCAGGATTTTCAGACTTCAGAATCCTCCCTGGATTTCCTCAGCTGGCTTAAATTTACTTTGCCTCATATGACTTAGCCTGTCCATGTTAGATTTTAAATCGGATATGTTGACACTTACGTTTCCTGCAAAGACATTTCATTTTTCTTTATAACAACTAGAAACCAGAAAGGAAGTTAAGCCCCTACCTTTTTTTTTTTTTTTTTTTTTAAAAGGCAAAGCAGTGAGGGCCCCTTTCATTATAAGTGAAGGCATGATGTGCTTTTGGTACTGTTGGTATCTTCTTGCAGCAGAAGTTTCATCATTTCAGCATAGTGGCGGTGTTCCATGCTAGTTTTGTAACTTGTTTTAATTATGTAAGGCTTTTCTCTGTAACCTTTTTTTTTTTTTGGTATTTTTAGATTTGCTCTGTCAGGAATGGATATGGAACAGAGAGACTATGACTCACGAACAGCCCTGCATGTAGCAGCTGCAGAAGGTAATGTCACCTCACAGGTGATTTGCTATCTGTTAATGGAAATCTGGTCAGCTTTCTTTAGAGTATCTTCACTCTTAATATGTGCATCCCTGCTTTTAAAGACTGTATGTATAGATATATGCAAGTATGTACACTCACAAGCCTGCTTTTCTTACAGGACATGTGGATGTTGTTAAATTTCTACTGGAAGCATGCAAAGTGAATCCCTTCCCCAAAGACAGGTGAGTGGTTTTATTGCCAGTTGGGAGGACAGAAGCTCTAATAGCATCTCTCTAGCCCTTGTGAGGAGATGTGGCTCTCAAATACGAGTGGAATGTATTGAACCAGTATATTGAAGCAGAAGGAACGGAATCCTATTGGTTCTCTGTAGGTTCTGCAGAGCAAACAGGGTTTAAATAAAAATGGTGAAACCATTAAAACCATTTAAAAGGTTATGCTCAGCTTAGGAAGTATTTTCATAGTTACTGAACTTAGTGTGGTCTGTGTGCCTAATTATTAGCACAGTAGTAAGTAAAGAACTAGATTTTTGGTGCTTTTGTACTTACAATGCTGATCTTAAATAATGTGCTCCTTCCTGTAGGTGGAACAACACTCCTATGGACGAAGCTTTACATTTTGGACACCATGATGTATTTAAAATTCTTCAAGAATATCAGGTCCAATACACGCCATCAGAGGATTCCAACAATGGAAAGGAGAACCGAACGGTTCATAAAAATCTAGATGGCTTACTATAATCATCTTCAGCTAGATCCTAAGAATCACATCACTTTACCTATTTAATTGTGGTATACATAAGTAATGAAGAGCGTGTGTGTTTCTATCCGATAGTGGTATATATTTTACAGAAGTCTCTGTTACTTCAGTGTTATGTTACAGGAGTTTCTATACGCACAGGACAAATCCAATCTCTCTCAAAAGAAACAAAACCAACTAAGAATCTCCCTCCATAATGTGAGCAATATTACCTCATGCTGCATATAATTGATGTATAAAAATATTTAGCTGTTGTTGGCTTTACTGTGCACTAATTAATTTATTTTTGTGTTCTATGTGAACTCTAGTCTGTGGTCAGGAATTTTTCTGCTGAATTTTTGTTTCTATAGCCCTCTGTTTCCAGTATGGCCAAGATGAGCCAGAGTACTGTCAGGTATGAGCGTCAGTGAGGTTTTTCAAAAGCTGAGGATGCTGATGTAGATTTAGGCTGGGTGTGTTAAGTAAGGATCTGCACTTACCTTTTGGGAAAAAAAAATAAAAATTCACACAACCTTGTTTACATAATATAAATATCAACAGAGTATATAGGTGACAGTTGTCAATGGTCTAGGCTTGTTCTTAGAGATAGTCTTGTCAGGGAATCTGTTTTGTTTGACCAAATGGCATAGGGGAATGTGACTTGTAACATCAAACAGTGTTTAGTGGGTCTTTTTTGTTTTTTGAAGTGTTTCTTTCAATTCCTCTTGTCTCACCTCCCTCCTCTCTCTCCATGTTCAGCTGCTACAGTACTTCTCCTGTGCCTGGGGAAAGCGGGTGCTTCCACTCTATGCAGTCGTGTTCCTTGCAGGTATATTTGCACTACAGCAAGCCTTGACAAGCTGCAAAAACCCCCTTTTGGGCTCACATGGGGTGTTCTTGGCGGTTGCACCAGGAACAGCGAGGGGAATGGAAGTATGTGAAAGGCAAAGTACTAAACCAAATATTACATGTAAATCTGACTTAATTTAGGCTTGTAAAAAGCAACATGGATGGACTAAAACAGCTTTAAGGAGCATAGAGCCAATCAAAGCATGAGCAGGGAGGGAGATAAGCCAAATTTGGGGGTATGTTCTCATCTTGCACTACCATCAATCAGGGAGCAGGATATTGCATCGGTGGGATTCCACTGGTGTAGAACAGGAGTTCAGCATCAGGAGCACAAATAGGAGATGCCTTTTATGGTGAATGGTGGCATTTATTGTCTTGGCACGTGCCCCGTCGTGGGAAATGCAGATATTGGTTGTTTGCAGAAGTACAGTGTTACGACAGTTCCCTATCCTGTGTGCAATTGCTTCTGCCAATGTTGTGGCATAAAACCTCAGAAGTGAGCAGTTGCTTAATGTTAGGAGTTTGATATTCACAAAACACCGTGGTTGTTGGACATAGGCAAGAATTTTAGCACAAGAATTATAGACAAGAATCGTTTAGCACATGGAAAAGGAGATTGTGCTTGAGAATTGCATATATAGCTATCTTTATCCTAGCATATAGCGTACACATCATTAGTAGATCTCAAAGTTCAAATTTTCTGTCTGTAGGCACCAAAATCCTTCTCAAATAATGCCCAAATTCCTTCTAGAATGGCCCAAGCACTTTATAAAGATTGTCTGAACCACGTTACCCTCCTTTTGCAAATGAGTACACTAAGGCATAGAGAGAAGTAACTTCTCCAGAGTGACCCAGCAGGTCAATATAATTGAGAATAAATCCTGTCGAGTTCCTGTACAGTCTCTTGTCGATATGCCATACTGCCTCTCTGTTGGGAGGAAAAATCTCATGGAAAAGTGCTTGATACTCATCACAAGCAGTGACTCTCCATGATGATGAAATCTTGGAAGAGTCTGAAAGTCAAAAGCCCTGAAATAGCATTTCGAAGCTGGCTGGCATGGTTATCAAACACTTTTTCTCAAAAATCGTAACTGTTCTTAAGCAGCTTTTTTTTTTTTTTTCTTCCCCCTCTTGTTTCTCTCTCTTTCTGAAGATCAGCTATTTTTCTGAAGGCTTTTAACCTGATCTCTTCGGGTCCTGTGTCACAGCCACCTTGGTTCTAATCAAGAACTAAGCAAAATTTCTTCTGGCTCTGTTGAGCTGCATCGGTGACTGAGTAGCACAAGGCCTTTTCTCTGCTGCACCCTGAACTAAATTCCAACATGTATTCTCTGGCAAGGGATCTGTCAACCTCAGCGTAGAGGAGTATTTTCAGATGGATTATCGTTTATTGTTCTGTATCTCAGTGCTGATCTGACTTCTTCCATATTTTTTTCCTGTTAAAACATAACCTTTAGCTTCTCAGAAAAATACCTGATTTAGCTTGATTTAACTGAAATTTGCATTGCTCAAGCTGGCATTTTTAAGATAGGTATAATACACACACATAAAAAAGCCCCCAACCTACAAAAGAAGGATTTTAACTGAGTTAACATTAAAGATTGTGGCTGTCCCTAAACTTAATGCTTTCCTGAATCAGTAATACTGAGTGCTTTTAGCTGGTCTTCGCTTCAGTGCATTTTTGCTGGTTAGTTTTAATATCTTCTCATTGTGAGAAGATGCATCATTTTGTAATACCCAATTCAGCGATGCAGCTATTTAGTCATGGTGTTATTTATAAATATATGCAGTACATTGGTTTGGCTGTTTATCATTCATGACACTGACATGTAGATTTTACCATAAATAGCTTTTGGTTAGCTTATCAAACGCCAACTTCCTTATGCTCCAAAGAGGATTCCCCCGCTCCTTTGTTTTTGTCATACATGTTTCTTCTGTATCACAACCTAAAATCATTATGCTAACTTAATGCTTTGTACTCAGAAATATTGTGATAGTCTTAGCATTAATTAGCCGATCTTTGTGAACAAAATGTATTGTACCAGATTTTTTTGCTTCAGAGCTGGACTATCGGTGACTATACTTCTTGGCAGTGTACTTCTGGTCATTCTAAGTGACTGGGCTGATCTTGACTTCTAGATTCTGTATTGTGGGGAATAGACAGTGATGAATGTATTTCTAGCAGTTTCCCATGAATGAATCTAAACTTGAGCTGTACTGGTTCTGAAAATGAAAGTTATTTATTTTAAGAAATAAAATCCAGATAGTGTTGCTTTTTACAGCATAATAAATGGAAATACCAAGATCACGATGATGGTGGTGGGTTTTATTGGTTATCTACATGACTGCTGTTGAAATAAGCCTTCAGTCATAGGGAAGGCTGCCCAGGAAAACCTACTCTCGTCATTTCCATTGTGCAGAGCTTACAGGAAACCAAAATGGGTTTATCTGATCTAGCTTTGCTTTTTTTGTTTTGTTTGTTGTTGTTGTTTGATTTGTTGGGTTTTTTTAAAAAGGGAGTTGTGTCCTTTCAGTGGTTGCTTTTTGTTAATGCTAGGGTTCGTACGTGGATTGGCCAAGTGCCCTCAACAGCTCTAGCTTTCTCTTGCCTATGCTTCACTCCTGCTATCCTTCATCTCACCAACAGTTTCTTTCCTTTATTAATCATTTGGCTGTGTAGTTAATAAAAAAGCCTGACAAGAGCGAGGCAAAGGATCATGTCACTTACTAGCCCCAGAGAAAAATGATATAGCAGTGGGCTGGCTTGATAGCTCACAATTTAGCTACAGATCAGTCATCCTACTGATCAACTCAAATTAGAAATTCAAGTTGAGTTTATTGAAGCTTGCTTGGGGAAGAAAAAAAAATCAGTGATGTGTTACAAGCAATAATAAAATTATTCTAACAGCCACCTTCTAAGAACTCTATAATGCAGACTGACCTGCAACAATGCAGTGAATTAGAAGGAACTCTTCTTGCCTTAGGCTTCAGAGCTTTAACTGTTTAGTTGCACAAACAAGTTTAAAATGAGATGCACAGTAAACTATTGGCAGACACATTGTCTTTGTAATAGAAGTAGCCAAAACATGAGAGAAAGGACAAAAGTGTCAACTGACAGTTCCATTTATTTAAAATGGCAAAAGAATATTCCATTGGGGAGAAAAAACACTGCTTTCAGAACTACTGGCTGTGTAAAGACAAAGCCATGAATAAGGCCGTTGCTTTAAATCTCACAAAGTTTCACCATGGTCAATAGAATTGAAGTATAAAAGTTATGAAAACAAACTGCTGCATACAGAACATGAGCACAAGGTGTAGCTCAAGAAACAAATAATGGATTTTTGTATTACAATTAAGATCCACATTCAGCTTGTTATAACAATAAGATAAAAGCATTAAGTCACCAGTTGTGATATTCTGTATCACTGTTAACCCAGGGTGCCAAAAATAAGTCATTTAGCAATGCTTTCTGTTTAAATACATATGCTATGTGCTCTAGGTAGGTCCTTTAAGCTTTCTTTCTCTTGAGCTTTTGCAGGCGGTACATCAGTCTTCCTAGGCACAATGCACTAAATTGAACCAGTCATTTATTTTCTAAGCAGCAGCTGATCGATCTAGAGTTTCTGAACAGTAGAGAAGCAGCTGGCTGCCACACTGGCCACTGCTGCCCTCCCAGGCACTGGGAACAGATAGCAGGGCTTGAGAAGCTGCAGAAGCAACTCGGTCACTCACAGCCATGTTGAGGTTGGCAGGGACGTCTGGCGCTCATCTTCTCCAACACCCCTGCTCCAACAGGGTCACCTAGAACTGGTTGCCCAGGTTCTGTACCTGACACATGGGATACGGCATGAGTGTTTCTTGTGCCTGAACACTGTTTGGTGGGGTCCCTGTTAGCTATCTGCATAGACTGCCAGAGGGCTGTCAGGATGCAGAGTGCAACAGAGCAAGTAGGTGACAGGGTGTTGATTTGAGTACATTGAGCGGCTGTGCGTAGGTAAAGCTGTCTTATAAGGCTGTACCCTGCCTGGGGGCTGGTGAAGTGATTCATTGGTGCTGTGAATCCTTCCCAGCCAAGGACACTTGACCATATTTTTAATTGCATCCTTTAATCTCATATCTGTTATAAGGGATAAGATGCTTTGCATAAACTGGGAGTCATGACATCATTATATTCATGTGATACCAATATGATAGTTACCATTGTTTTAACTGTAGTATTCTGCACAATAATAGTAGCTGTATGTGTTGTTATTTTGGTAGATCAATTAAAGATTATACTCAGACAAATAACTGCTGAGAGTAATGTCTCTTACTCGAAACTTAGGAATAATGAAGATTGAACCACCACCCTGTAAGATACTTGTTGAATGTTTTCAGACATTACTAACCAGATACTGAGTATTAGTTATCCTGGCTTTATTCAATTTGGTTTTTTGAACCTTAAGTAGATTGACCAAATTTGGTGTTTTGCAGACAAATAGAGCAAATTGATTTAAGATGGGTGAGAAGAGCTACAGGCCAAAAATTATCACAAAGTTGTTATGAACCAGCCCTCAGCTACTTAACCTCCCCTTTCTGAAATCTACCCAACATGATCCCCACTTTTATTGGATTGTGGCAGTATTCTGCAGTCCCTCTGCTCAGCTGCATGATAATTAGCAGTCTGGATTAATAACATGCCCTTAGTTGAAGAGACCAGCTGCTTAAGATAACTCTGCCTCTTAACTGAGTTGTTGATTATCTTCAAACATGCTGAGAAGAAAACCTGTTCCTCCTCTGGTGGAAGCACATCTTCATCCTTCTACGTACTACAGATTGCATATCCCGCAGCCATTACTCAGTATAAGTTTAACTTCACTTCCCTGTGCCTTATCCCTAGTTGCAAAACCACTTCATTAGTGAAGCCTGTAGGGTCTTCTAACTATTCAAGTCAACACTTAAAGAAACACCCTGGTTCATAGTACATGAGAAAATTAAGTTCATCTGCTTGTTACAACCTAAATGGGGCATGTATTACAGTAAAAGATAAAAGTGACCAGATCCTCACCTTGGTAGATGGAGCACAGTGAGTAAAAACATATTCCAACCCCTTTTGCACTCTTTAAGAGTAGGTTCTTGTTTTGTCCGATACTGTTGCTAGACAGCATGACTGCCATTTGTAGAGGCTTTAGTCTTGACTGTACAGGTTGAGTTGCAAGCTCAGCATGTGCCAATGCAGCTTTAAGGTGGTGTCCTAAGAAGTGCTTGTTATGAGAAAGATTGTGCTAAACATCCTACACAAGACCTTGCCTTAAGAAACAAGCAAGAATGAAATGCAGGTAACCTTTTCAGCTTAGGTTCTCTCAGCATGCTATGCCCTTAGAAAAGATAAAACCAGGACAAACTTCAGCAGCACGTGGATTCAGTGTGGCATGTACCTGTGGAGTGTTTCCTCTTCTCCTTTCTGTGATGCAGATGAAAAATCAAAGCTATGGAAGTTCTTCAGAAGTAGTTATGCCAAAGATGCAAGCTTCCTGAATAGAACCTCTGCAAAAGAGCTGCTTTCCTTTGAAGCCTTCTATGTACAGCCAACTGTTTTAAATGTTAAAATTAACTAACTCCCTTAAACAAAAAATACATGTTTTTTGCATCGCTGAGACCTCTCATTCCTATCCTCCTCTCTGGTATGGTATCTCATTAACTGGAAATTCAACAAAGAACTTCTAAACAAAAAAAGTGCACATAAGGAGGCCACTCAGACTGCTGTTTATATTCCCGTTAGTTAAAAATTGCTACTGGACCTTCAGCTTGAGAAACCAAAGAATTTAAGTGAAGCATGTCACCAAGTCATTGACTGCAGACCAGGATGCATAAGCTAATCAGCTGTGTTAATGATGCAGTAAAAAGCTCAACCTTTAAGTTGAATATGCTGAACACATCTGCAACAAGAAAAATGAACGTCAATTAAACAAGCCAAGTAAAGCCCTAATACTCTAGTCTTTGCTAACCACAGAGCACAACCAGGTCCTTCCCCAAATAGCACCAGATTCACATCTTGGGATCAGACTAGCTGGGGGGGTGGGTGGGGGGGTGGGATGGGGAAGCCATGCTTTAATTTGGAATTTTTTTATGAAGTATACCGCAAAAGGACAACACGGCTCTGTTAACCCGCAGCACCTTGCCAGCCTTGGTAGGGCAACAATTCCAAGCTGCATACCTGCTCTAGCTTCCCTCCCCAGCCAGACCCCACAGGAAGGACTACAGCATTATTCCTTCCTCCCTTCCTGTCTTCCCTCCCTCTACAACATACACACTGGAAACTTTGCTCTCCTGTTCTTCACCCCTATCCCCACAAACAAATGGAAAGAACAACTGAGAGCAATCCCAGTCTAACTCTGGATTCCCAGCTTCTCCTATGCATTTGAAGAGCTGTGTTCTGAAGTGTTAGTTTGTGTTAAGTGTCTGACGTATGTTTGAAGGGGAAAAAAAGGAAAAAAATTAAGTTCCAGCTCAACCCTATTGCAAAAGGCTGTTTTATGATACATACCACAGTATCAATCTCTGCTGGGCCCACCATCCGAGAAACCTCATCAAACTCTTCAGGAGACATGGGGAGTAGATTTTCTGGAGACTGGAGCCTGGAAGGGTGGCTAATAGAAGAAGAGGCAGGACAAACCGTCACTGAGGCAGCGAGGCACAGCTGGGCTACCATGTCTGGCTCTGAGTCCAGAAGGGCCACTAATGAGGTCTCTTGTGAAGAAGACATAGCCTGTGAGCAATACACCATAATTTGCAAAGGCAGCATGGTTCTAAATGAAAACTGGGACTACTCGGTGATCTACATTCTAATCAAAGTCCAACAAGTCTTTAAGACCTTGCTTTTCCAAGCAATTATTTGCCAGTACAACTTCCGGCAAGTTTCTAGGGTTTTTAACCTAAAAATGATGTTTCAAACACAGCACTGCATGAATGTGATGTGATCAGATCCTTAAAGAGAAAGAGGAAAGATTTGATGGGGCACCTACACCCTAAATACTGTGAAGAGACATGAACTACAGCTAAAACGTTAGGATCAGTTCCAAGAAATCCAGCATTTCTGTGGAAACTTACACTTCAGATACAGAGATTAACTCAGTCTTGATGTAGCCATTTCCCTTGGGACCATCCAAATCCATAGGCTCTGGTGCTTCAAGGGGAAAAAAAAAAAAAGCTTGGGTTTTTTTTTTTAAGCAAGTTTACTTCACCTATTACCAGCTTTATCGTACCAAAAATAAAACCTGTGACCCAGATAATATGCAAGTCTCTATCTCATGAATTTACAGCACTATAGTTAATTTATTCCATTATTGAGTCAGATTTTCTTTTTTGCTTTTCCCCTATAGAAAATGGGGAACAATACCTCCCCTAAAATTTGATGTAGCTGTATCAACACATCCTGCCAGGCCCACACAGCCAGGCTTTTACACATTAGTCCTGTGTTAACAGTCAAATATGAGTCATGGTTCCAGCTGTTAGTGGGAACCTGCATCTCTGAAATACCTCACAGGCTCCCATGAAAGCTGAATTAGAGGGCCAGCAACAATTATGTTTTCAGTTTTTCATCTGACTCGATTTCATGTTGTGCCTCTTTAAAGCTAGACCTTTTCTTAACCTGCTAAAGCTTAGGTGCCTGTTCTCACCTTTCAGCTGAGCAGCACTCAAGCATGGGATAGGCTGCCAAGATATTCAGTTCAACTGCTACCCTTTCCTTCTAGGCCACAGAAATTATACAGTGCCCAAGAACAAACACTGCACATTGTATGAGCTATTTATAGCACTCACCCTCCTTAGGCCTGGAGTAGTATTTGCCAAAGGCATTGTCTTTGGGTATATCTGGGTACAGGAATCTCAGTGGATTTTCTGGAATGTTTTCAGCTGCCATCACTTTGTAGTTGCGAATTATATCAGGGAAAGTAACAGCAGAGAGCTCCTTCTTGGTATATGGTTCTACCGAATGGAACTGGGGCTCTGTAGACGAGAGAAGCAGGGACTCTTAAAGGTGGTTTCAAAGTTTATTCTAAAACTGTCCAGAAAAGCTGCAGCCACTTCCACAAATTCAGAGGTCACATGAGCAAAAAGCTTACCTGGACGACACCTACTGTGCTGCAGGTAAATATGTCATGATTGTCAAAGGGATCACAATTGTTTTGTGGAGTAGGAAGGCATATAGGGGGATAGCACATAGTGATGATTCTTGGTGTACTTTGTATTCAGAATGATGGGGGTGACCTGTCTGTGGAAATTAACTGCAATATTTCATTAACTAATTTGGTGCTAACTTTTCAACCTCCTTCCAAATGATGTGATTCAAACGCTCTTGCCTATTAGAAAGTTTGATCCTAATACACCACTTGGAGCTCTTATGAATCATAAAGATATAAAGCCTCCTTGAATGCTCCAAATACTATCACCCTTTGCTTAATTTTTGGATGTCTCAGGTATGAAGGCAGTAAAGGGAAAGAAATCATTCAAGTACATTCAGCAGTTTCTCCACCAGCTGGTGGGTTGGGGGGGT
>JANZLQ010000001.1:18916990-18937160 GCA_026212715.1 Elanus axillaris
CCCCCCCCCCCCAAACAAACCCCACAACAAATCAAGACAAAGCTCTTCTCTTCCATCTCAGTTTTTAAACTGTGTTCATACCTTGCAGAATCTTGTCCAAGGAATAAGGCCATCGTGAGATCCTCCACTTTTTGGTCCTGAACAGAATAAATTAACTTCAGTCATGTTCCATTAACTTACTTAGTAAGGCTGAAAGGAAGGTACTTATAGCACTAAGTTCCGAGTGTTTATTTACACCTCTGAGCTGCTGGACTAAGAAAGAAAATAAATGGAAGGCTACTATATTTTCACAGCTAGAGCAAGGAGAACTTGCAAAGTTTCCCCTCTGGAGAAGTTCACTGCATTAGAATGACCAAATGTATTTAAAGAGACCTTGCGTAATGGGAACCAATTCATTCTGACACTTTCTACGCTGTCCTCCTCTTAACACTTGCCAGTTTCAAAATGCTTCCAGGAAGGAGACTGAAATCTTGCACATCTCTTCTCCAGCAAAACAAGAAAACTGCAACCCATAAGCTTTTCAGTAGGAGCTCAGCAGACCCTACAATATCTTTCTGAGATTAAGCACTTTCCTGTCTTGATTCTGGTGGCTTGTAGGCTTCTGCCCCAGAAACTCTTTGACTTCTAGGTCTACCCCAACCACAGACTCATCTCATTCCTGTTGCAGCTATTTCCCACTGCCTTCTTTTTATGTCAACAGTGTTTCACAACCATATCCAAACCACAAAGAAAATCCTATGCTGTGACTACAGCAGCTAGAGCTTTGCAGACCCTGACTGTGCTCAGAGCTAAATTCTTTCTGTTACAGATCTTGCTATGGATTTCAATAAAGTCAGAAATATGCTGCTTTTCCCCCTCATCTCCCTAAAAATAAATTGGATTAGGAAGCTTGTTTCTGATGCTGCTAGTACTAGAGACCAAGATTCTGTCAACTTTCACATCACAAAACCAGCAGGTGAGTTGTATCCTGGCACCCTGTTAGATTCTGTGTCCCCTTGCACTAAGGAATCCTGAATATATAATGTTCAACTACCTAGAATTTTTTTGAGTAGTGAAGTACTTCTAGCTATAGAGAAGATTTAAATAGCATCCCTACTGTTACCAGAGCTTGACAAAAATTTCTGAAGTTCTCAAATGAAAGTTGACTATAGAAATATGTCAGTTGTCACTTTGTTTTCATGATGGTTAATTAAACTAAAAAAAATTACCCTCCTTGCAGAATTCTGAAAAGTAATCTATTAAATCAGTAAGCTTTTTGTCAGACCTTATGTCTTGGGGAAATCAGAGGAAGGGAATTAGGCTGGAATGCTGTACTTACCACCTAGACCCACTAATGTCAAATCCCTTTAAATTTAAATGCTTCCTGAAACTTAAGGTGAGCGGAATGTACTGAATCAACAGTATTTTCATCTAGGGTCTACTATGCAAACTCAGTAGCAGTGTCAAGTGTCCTGCCTATCAGGCAAACTGACAAGGAGTTTGGAAACAGAACTCATGGTTGATTAGGCTTTTACTAAGGACTTTTATCTGGGAGATGTTCAATTTGATATCCTTCAATAGTTTCATAGTGTTTGCACTTTGATATTGCAAATGTGTTTCTGCAGATAGAGTAAACCGCCACTGTAGCTGGGGGCATGCATGAAGTTAAAATAAATGGAGATGGGAGTTAGAAACAAAACCAAAAAAATGCCTAGAAACAGCCATCTCAAAGACTCACTAAACATGTGCATTACTTCTGTAGCTCTTCAAAAGGCAGAACTAGCCCCAATCTGCACTGCCTTAATGCATAGAACTCTTAAGCTAGAACTGCAGACTTTTTTTGTGACCTGACCTTCATTTACAAACTTTACCCTACTGAAAACTGGAGAACACTTCATTGCTAAAAAGCAACATTGTACGAGGGGAAAAGGTGTGAGAGGAAATGAAAACTTAAACTAGAATGCAGAAAATATGTAGAATGAGCTTAAATTCAGACAGGCCATCTGTGATGGAAGCAGACCATACCAAGTAGCTTCTCTCCCAACATGTTCAGCTGATCTGCATTAAGTCCTCTCTTTGTTACAGAAGAAAACTGCCAGCTCAGAACTTCAGAAAGTTTAGACCACTTTGCATAAGGTGGATTCAGAAAGAAGGACAAGTTCTAGAATGGAAGGGAAAAATACAATCTATCATTAATAAACATGAATTTTGGAATGCCATTTGAGTTTATTAAAGTGTATTGCCAAAACAAAATGCAGATTTAAGAACGGATGTCAGCTTAAGACAACTCTGCAAAAACAGGCTGCTATTCCAACAGGCACTTTTAACCAGGAAAACTTATCTCTGGGACTCTGCTTTGAACATGTCTTCTCCTAGTGGGTAGAATTCCTAGATTACTTGAGTGCACTGTATTTGAATTCTTGAATGTTTATTTGGCCTCTCACTGTGTACTGTATATATGGAATACAATGTATACTATCCTTATAGGGTTTAAAACATTGCTCTGTTTAGGATAGGGAAGTAAGTCACTGTGCCTCTCTCTACACCTGAAGGCCATTAAGAGGCATCTGCATGGAAAATAATGCAGCAGCCACTTGTATACAGACAATGCTTAAAAATTACACAGAATTTCTGATACAATTTTTTTTTCAAATACCTTGGGATCAGTAGACAGCATGTTGAACCATAAGATAGAAGCCCATCCACTTGGAAGCTGGCTCACGTTTGAGATCACAACAATGGGAAGGGATGTGGTCTGAAAGTGACCCAAAAGGAAACATGTCAGACTATCCTGTATTGCTGCTGCAGTCCTCCTATAGATTACCCACAAACCAATTTCCATCGTAATTCCCTGCTTGCATGGTCTTAACTTTTTCACTCAAAGTTTGTATGTAAGATACAGAGAAAATGTCAGCATGATGAAGTACTAGAAAGACTTTCATTTAGTGTCAGTTATGATAGCACTGATCTTAACAGTAGAGTTCATAGCATATTGCTTCTGAAATAAATGGAAAGGGGTATCTAGAGAGCTTAAAACACAGGGCTGGTTATGAGACACTTTGCAAAGCACATCTACTCTTATTTACCTGGAAATTTGACACCATTCTCACTGTATGTGTCTATACAGAGATGTTGTGAAGTGTTATTCATATATTTTGAAATAACTGAAAGTGCTTGATAATCCCAGTACTTAAAAAATAAAAAGATGGTTTAGATTATCATTGTGAGTGATATACGGGAATTTAAGTCCATCTGATTCATCTAAGACATACCTCTAGGTCTATCACCAAGCCAGGCTGGCACAGCTGCGTCTCAAAACTCAAAGAGTGAAGCTCTTCAGTTACAATGAGAGGACCCTTTAAAAAAAAAAAACAAAAAAACCCAAACCCACAAACAAAACCTTTCAGGGACTGTAAATCGCTTGGGGGGAAGGTAAGGGGATTTATCACAGCAAAAAAACCTTTTCTGCCTAAGATTACTTGCTGTAGATCTCAGAAACACTTTACAAGTTGTCCTGGTTTCAGCTGGGATAGAGTTAATTGTCTTCCTAGTACCTGGTACAGTGCTGCGTTTTGAGTTCAGTATAAGAAGAATGTTGATAACACACTGATGTTTTCAGTTGTTGATAAGTAATGTTTAGACTAAGTCAAGGATTTTTCAGCTTCTGATGCCCAGCCAGCAAGAAAGCTGGAGGGGCACAAGAAGTTGGGAGGGGACACAGCTGGGGCAGCTGACCCAAACTGGCAGCTGGGGCAGCTGACCCAAACTGGCCAACAGGCTATTCCATACCATGGGACGTCACATCTAGTATATAAACTGGGGGGAGTGGGGGCCGGGGATCGCCGCTTGAGGACTAACTAGGTGTCGATCAGCAGGTGGTTAGCAATTGCATTGTGCCTAATTTGTTTATTATTATTTTTATTATTTTTTATCCTTTTATTATTCCTGTTGTCATTATATTAGCCTTATCGTTATTAGTTTCTTCTTTTCTGTACTGTAAAACTGTTCTTATCTCAACCCATGAGTTGTTCTTATCTCAACCCATGAATTTTTACTTCTTTTCCTGATTTTTTTTTTCCCCCATCCCACTGGGTGTGGAGAGTGAGTGAGTGAGTGGCTGCATGGTGCTTAGTTGCTAGCTGGGGTTAGACCATGACACAAGCCAAAGTCAAATGACAATGCTAACTTCCTAAAATTGCCTTTTAGAATGGCAGGGTTTTGTTGGGGTTTTTTGGCTCCTACCCAGAAGCCAAACAAAAATCTGTCTTTGCCAGGAAGTCCTGTTAAAGCTAGATACCAGTGAGGGAGCATCCAAAGGGACACCATTGTGGCAGTAGTTCTCACTTCCAGAAACCTCCTACACAGATCACTTCCTAGAAAAACTGAAGTCCTTT
Source organism: Elanus axillaris (assembly GCA_026212715.1). Classification (NCBI taxonomy): domain Eukaryota; kingdom Metazoa; phylum Chordata; class Aves; order Accipitriformes; family Accipitridae; genus Elanus; species Elanus axillaris. The sequence continues at coordinate 18,921,364 of JANZLQ010000001.1, forward strand.
CCTATTGATCTGTCATCCTGTGTTTCTTCAGGGGGCTGAGCAGAGCATTATCTTAAATGCCTGAATGCCTTTTTAGTATTATGCAAAAGCTTTACAAAGAAGGTTAGTGCCACTTACCTCATTTGTTCTGCTTCCTGCGTTTTTCTGTTCTTTCAGTTGCTGAAAATAAACAAAAAAAACAAGACCATCACTCATTTACCTCAACTACAAATGAAAGTGGTAGAGGATGGAAATGTTTGTATGCCCTAGTTGCTCAACTCTATGCATGATTGCTGTACTAGTCTCTGATTCTATTTAGTTCTAAGCTGTCAAAGCCAAAGGATTAAACTGTAGGTAACTACTACTCTTCTATAAGCTATTCATCTGTGAAAATATATATTGCACTCTTACAATGTAATGCCTTTATGTAAGAGGCCTTGTAAGAACAGAAGCAGTGTGAAATCAGGACGGATCAGATGAAATACTCGTTTATCAAAGTACCTCTCTGAATTGGACAATAAACTCCACACAGTGTCTGTTCTGGATGAGAAAGGGAGACTTCCATGTTCACTGGTTCAGGACTTGCATTTTGATTTTCCTGTTAGTAATGATGGAACCAATCTGATTTATCTCACAATCTGCAGATAAAAAGTGTTGTGTAGTCTGCTAAAGGCACTGAATTTCTTGTAGCTGCCTTCTCCTAGACAACTTTAATCTTCCACACTCAAAGTTCTTAAACTACTCCAAGCTTTCCTACCTATGGGCCTTCCTCTGAAAGGCCCAAAACCACATTTCTAGGTTTTCTTTTTCTTCTTCCTCCAAAGAGCTCATTGCAACATAAGCTGTATGGCAGAAAATACTCTTATTTGCATTTCTGGCCCTGTTTCAGTGACAAAAGCAATAGCATTTCAACTGAAACAGGCCAAAGACTTCAAAAAGGGAAGAACAAAGAAGGAGAGATGATCATAATTCCTATTATACAACAGCAAGCAATGACTTCAATAACAAAAGCAATTTGTCTCCTTCCTACCACACCCTCTACCCACACAATTAAATGGATGTGTCAATAAAAGAAAAAAAATAATCCCCTACCAAGTGCCTGAATTCTGCTGCTAGACTTCCATTAGTAGATTCTTCCATGTTCATTACTTTTGTGTTTGTTCCCAAAATATTAAATTTCCTGAACCTTCACAAAGAGAGAGAGAAAATAATTAAGTCTCAAATTCACTGAAAGAACCCAGTATTAGCATACTGAACTGTGATGCCACATACCCTTTGACGGAGTTCTTCTCACTTACATCTCTGTCAACAACAAAAGAAAAAAAGACAAATCTTTTCAAGATTCTGCCACAGAGAAAAGGTGCATGTTTGTTTTAGGAGCTGACAGCTGACTGAGAACTGGTAAAATGCTTCTGTGAAATCTTTTGTGCAAAAGAGGAGGCAATTGGTTCAAGCAGTCAAAATACATATTGTGCTACACAGGCTGTCTTTTACTGAGGCTTAAATTTTTCTACAGGGGCTTTATAATCAAAGAAAGTCCTTTCTTTTACTACATAGGTTTTAACTCTTGATCTGAGAAAAAAACCTACACAGTACTGTCATCCTAAATCTGCTTTCAAACTATACAACTTGTTGAATAAATTGCTGCATCACTTGAATAATTTTTTTCCACCACTCAGGATTTTACGGAGTTGCAGCAGATATAATGCAACTTTTCCTTTTCCCCATTCCATGCTAGTTTCTGGACCCCAGAGCTGTTTCAAGGAAACAGAATGCCTCCTAAAGACTTGAATGGGAAGACAGAAACCCACCTGCTTTCTTAAAAGCACAGCCACTGTCATTATTTTGGAGAGCCTGTGACACTTCTTCCCCTGCCCTTAAAGTGCTAAATTCACCCGAACCGTAGTGCTTGTAAAAAGCTGAACTTGCTTACAAAAGATTGGTAGACTGTTTAGATTGCTTTAAGTTTTTCACTAATTGAGAACATGTCATAGGTTAAAGGTAGACTGTTTATACCCCTAATTCAAAGACAGCTTTAGGACAGCCAGATTCCTCACTAAAGGCTACCCAAAAAGTAAGATATTTTAAAGACAAGGCTGAATTATGTGACTGGAAACAGTGCAGTTCAATTCTATGCTTTCATCTAGTGCTAGCCCAAGTGAAACACCCACAACAGAGAAGTGGTTTTGCAGAGCATGTGCTAAGTGCTGCTCTGTGCATAGACTGATTTAGCAGTAGTGAGCTCTCCTCAGCGCACCCGAGTGGAGCTGGTGGCAAGAAGCTGAGGCTGGCTGTGCTTTGTGACATGTCTCTAACAGCAGAGAGAGATTTAGAGCAAGGGCACAGGTAAGAAAAAGGGAGGATGTACCTGCTGCCATGGAGAACCAGCCTGCTCCTGGCAAACTCAACACTCAAACTATGACTGCCTTTTGGAATTCTGAACGCGGGGACTGCTTACCATTAATGTACACAGGGATGAGAAAAATGCAACGTACTTATCAAATAAAACTTTCACTTTCAAGTTGTAGTTCAACTCCTGCAACTTCACCAGCAATCTGGAAAGAGAATTTTTTTTTTAATAACTGAAATTGCAAAAGGCAGGTTCTCTTCTATCGCGTTGCTTATCACAGATATATTTAAGCTGCACAACTCAGGGCCACATACAGGCTCCAAGCTTGCTTCATACAAGATAGCATTTAGGGAGGAACCTAGATGGGCAAGTGAGTTATTCTTTTGCATGACAAAGTGGACTGCATGTGTCTTCTGCTGTTTGGCTGTGTTTCTTATGCACTCGATACCCTCAACTTCTGGTAAAGGGTAAAAGCTGAATGCAAGTTAAACTTTGCTAAAAGATGTCCCCCTGCCACATGGCACTTTCTTCCTCCTGACCTTAGCACTTGGGCTACAGTGTAAGATGTGCAATCCTCTCAGCTGTAGGAAGCCAATGACATGAAGGGCCTACCACAAAACAAGAAGGGGGAAGGGGAAAACATACCTCAGCTTTACAGTAAACTGTACTCCTGTCTTCAGGACTAATGGCCTCTGAGGATGTGTTGGCATGCAAGGCTGCCTCTCTACCACAAAGGAGCTATGGAAAGAACAGATTAAAAGTACTTTATCAATGTTGTCTTTAAGGAATAAGAAATTACATTAAAAGTGAACTTTAAAAGAACAGTGATTTACCAGTAGTACTATACACTTCATTCATTCGGTTTCAGTCTACACAGAGGTCTGTGTGTTGGTTACTTTCATTTGCATCAATGGGGCTAGAAATATTCCAAGTATAAAGTGATTTCATAAGGGTTGGCTTTTCCTAAATACATTGATGGCTTGAGGGAGAGTGCTACCTCAAACTTCCCCAAAATCAAACAGCATGTAAACACTGTGATGTAACTAGCATAATCCAAGCGAGGAGTGTTGCTTTGTTTGCGATTTCCAGTGCTTGCCAAATTCTTACAGTTACAGTGCTGTGAGATAGTGCTAAGTAACGTGTGCCCAAGGGCTAGGTAAGCTAGCTGGGGATTTGATGAGGGCTAGCTAACCCCAGGAAGCAAACTTCTGAGGCTAACCTGTTCTGATACACCCCAAACGGTTGTTGTCTCAGGAACCTTTTGTGTAGCGCTGTGCTGTACAGGCATAAATCCTGAAGTATTTCTACTGTTACCAAGTCCTAGGCAGCATGGAAACTTTTCCTTCCACTATAATCACAGGCAAGAAAACTAAACAGCAGCTTACATGTAACGAAACAGCAGCTGGACTTCTACAGCTCTTCCTCATTGCCTTTGCTTCATTGAAAAGCAGTACCTGTGTCTTGCAATTGGAGATTAGTGGTCAAAGCATCTGAATGGGACTCTGGAAACCCGGGTTCTAGGCCCCCGTAACAGGATGTTACCTACTGTATCTAAGCCCCTGCCCTTATCTGCTAGACTCAAGTCTTCCGCAGCATTAATTTTTGTCTGCTGTACGTCTACAGAATGGGACTCTGATCTTATGTGGGGCAACTACCACCTACAGTAACTTGCATCATGGAGAATATACAGAGGTAGGGCTGGCCTCCCTATGCTGGAGACAAAGAGGATGTGTCCAGAGACAAAAAGCTGGAGAACCTAGTGTGTATTTATCTTGGGCATAGCTTCATGCAGATGGATTCTTGCCTCCATTTACTTGAACTTTGCAGGGCTGAAGCTTAAAGCAAGAAATGAACTAACAAACTAGGAGTTTGATATTTGTAATCAATGCACATTGTAGCATAGCTCCTAACTTAAAGGATGACTGATCACAAACCCTTTCCGTGGGCCTAAACCTGTGGAAACCCTAGATAGGGTAAATCTCAAAAATGGTCATTTAGTTTAATGTTTGTCACAAACTTAGGAAAACCTCAGAAAATGCAAAGTTAGTATGCAGGAAATATTGAGGGAACAGAAGGGAAGTTGCTCTTCATCCATTTATTTATGCAAACACAAAAACACCCTTCTTGTCTGTTACCTCTGGATGAGCTGTTTGAAAAGACTGTATGTTCGGTCCTGCAAAACTTGTTTATTTTTTGTGATGGGATCAGGATCATAGGTAAACTTCTGTTCCAGTTCCTCAAGCTTTTTGAGCTGCTGACGAACTTGCTGTAGACTTTCAGCAACAATGGTGAACCTACAATTATACAGTCTTATTACTTTTAGCATGTTTTTGTATTGTAATAATGCCGAGACACCAGTCAGGTGACTGTGCCTTTGGACTAGGCAGTGAACAAAGAACACTTCTTGCTCACTGGAATTGTGGTGAGGTAATAAAATCAATGAAATGTAGCTATGCTGTGACAGAATGAAAACGTGTAATATAAATAATCAGTCTGTTTCACAGATCTGGTGTTCCTTCATAACACACTTCAAGTTCCTGTCCAATGCAGTCCTTTACTAGAGACTTACCAGTTCTGTAGCTGGTCAAGACAGGCGTTGGGTGGGCCACCAATGCATGCAGTCTGTTGCCTGTATTTCCACTCCACCAGCTCCTCATTAATAAGAGCACTCTGTGTGTGCTCTGTGGTGTTCAGCAGCTGTACTATCTTATTCACCACTTCCTACAGAGAATATTAAGTTACCCTGTTTATTAAAAATACATCATACAGGAAAATAAGTACTGTTTTAGCTCATACTATCTGTCTTGCAAAACTCTGCAAGAACCTCAAAGTAATAGTTTCTGTCAACACATGGTGTTTTCTAAAAACACCTTCTTTTTAGCTGGAGTATTTGCTAGATTAAGTGGAGAAACAAACCATATTCAGTACTGCTGAATTCTGAAGAGCATACAAGTCCCAAGTGTATATCTGGGATCACCCAGTGCTTGCTGTAGATTTGAGAACTGCAATGAGAATGAGCACATTTAACTCTAATATAGCCAGTTTTTTTAAATCAGTGTTTTCCTCAAGAACGTGACTATTGATATGACATCTTTTCCCTCTCGTTCTTTTAGCTTTACCTGACAGTTTGATAAAGGTTGCTAGAAGAGAAATGAAATTGCTTACAGAGATTCTACTTTCAGTCAGGATGGAAAGAATGAAATCTTAGTTCATCTGAAAGTAGCAGAAAAGTTTTCTTTTGCATCATTTACGTCAATCCAATGAAAATGAACATGCATTCAAAAGGAAGTGCTGTTGCCTTCTGAAAGAAAACGTGAGCGCTACCTTTCTCTTGAGGTCAAGTGATAAAAACATCTTCTTGAGATTCATCTCTTCTTTCTTGTATTCCTCCTGCGACACACCATTGGACTCAAGCTCTGTAAAATAAGTCCCAGTTGTGAAGGTGAGGCTGAAGGAGTGCTGAAGTATGGGTGGGGGAAACACTGCAGAGAGGAGGTGACCTGCCCAGTTAATGTCAAGTGAAGCCTATCTTTAAAGCTCAAGAGAGGAAATATTTACTGCCTCCTAGATTTTTTTTTTATTCCTCCTTTGCCCCTTCTGAAAGGACACAGTCTTTATTTAAAGCACTAATGCAAGGAAAAGCCACTATCTCAGTGAAGTAATTGAGATGTAAATTTGCTTGCTTTGTAGGGCAAAGAACCTGATTTAAAATAATGATTATATTGTGCAAAGATACACACTGAGCTATTTGTTCTCATGCTGACTTCAGACATGAATCATTCATATTACTTAACAGTTAACATCTGTTGCCAGGTTATTTCAAGGGAGTATGTTTACAGCCTCTTGGGGGTAGTCCAGGCTGACAGATCCTACATAGTCACCCTAGCTACTACCTCTGCTACCTACTGACCTTAAGTTAAGAGGTTCCCATCTGCCTCATGGTAGTGCTACCTGCCCCCAAGTACAAAGAGCAAGACTGTGGCTCAGTGTTCCCCTTAGTATCTTCTGAACATGTCCCTCTTCTGAGGGACAGTCAACTGACAATTTGTGTTAGAAACTGAAGCCTTTCTAGAACAAAGTAGTGGAAAAGAGAGACAGATCTATATAATGAAACCAGTGTGGACAGCTGCATGTGCTTCCCTCAGTACACAAAAGCCTATAAAACTTGAAGCAGGAAGGCATTTGTGAAATACAAGATGGCAAAGCAAAGCCTAAACTTAACTATTTAGGTGTATGGTTGACCAAGACAGAGTCTATAGGGTTTGCTATTTCTTCTTTGCCTCAGCCTTTAATAGGGAGACCAGTTATCCCCAGCGTACTCTGCCCCCTGAGCTGGAAGGCGAGGATGAAGAGCAGCATATACCACCCTTAATCCAGGAGGAAATAGTTAGTGACTTACTACGCTGTCTGGACACTCACAAATCCATGGGACCAGATGGGATCCATCCAAGAGTACTGAGAGAACTGGCAGAGGTGCTTGCCAAGCCACTCTCCACCATCTATCAGCAATCCTGGTCCACAGGGGAGGTCCCAGATGACTGGAAGCTTGCCAATGTGATGCCCATTTACAAGAAGGGCCGGAGAGAGGATCTGGGGAACTACAGGCCTGTCAGCCTGACCTCAGCACTGGGGAAAATTATGGAACAATTCATCTTGAGAGCATTCACGCGGCAAGTCCAGGACAAACAGGGGATCAGGTCCAGTCAGCATGGATTTACAAAGGGCAGGTCCTGCTTGACCAACCTGATCTCCTCCTATGACCAGGTGACCCGCCTTGTAGATGAGGGAAAGGCTGTGGATGTTATCCACCTTGACTTCAGCAAAGCCTCTGACACTGTCTCGCATGGCACACTCCTTGAGAACCTGGTGTCACATGGCTTAGACAAAGGTACTCTATGCTGGGTGAAAAACTGGCTGGCTGGACGAGCCCAGAGGGTTGTGGTGAATGGAGTTAAATCCAGTTGGTGGCCGGTCACAAGTGGTGTTCCCCAGGGCTTGGTGTTGGGGCTGGTTTTGTTTAATATCTTTATCGGTGATCTAGATGAGGGGATCGAATGAATCTCAGTAAGTTTGCAGGTGACACCAAGTTGGGAGGCAGGGTCGATCTGCTTGAGGGTAGGAAGGCTCTGCAGAGAGATCTGGACAGGCTGGATTGATGGGCTGAGGCCAATCATATGAAGTTCAACAAGGCCAAGTGCCAGGTCCTGCACTTGGGTCACAACAACCCCATGCACTGCTACAGGTCTGGGGAAGAGTGGCTGGACAGCTGCCCGGCAGAGAAAGACCTGGGGGTTCTGGTTGACAGCCGGCTGAATAGGAGCCAGCAGTGTGCCCAGGTGGCCAAGAAGGCCAAGGGCATCCTGGCCTGTATCAGAAATTCTGTGGCCAGCAGGAGCAGGGAGGTGATTGTTCCCCTGTACTTGGCACTGGTGAGGCCGCACCGCGAGTACTGCGTCTGCTTTTGGGCCCCTCACTACAGTAAAGACACCGCGTTGCTGGAACGTGTCCAGAGAAGGGCATCCAAGTTGGTGAGGGGCCTGGAGCACAAGTCTGATGAGGAGCAGCTGAGGGAACTGGGGCTGTTTAGTCTGGAAAAAAGGAGGCTGAGGGGGGACGACTTTATCGCTCTCTACAACTACCCGATAGGGGGTTGTAGTGAGGTGGGGTCTGGTCTCTTCTGTCTGGTGGCTGGTGATAGGATGAGAGGTAATGGCCTCAAGTTGCGGCAAGGGAGGTTTAGGTTAGCTATTAGGAAAAAATTCTTTACTCAGAGGGTTGTCAGACATTGGAATAGGCAGCCCAGGGAGGTGGTTGAGTCACCATCCCTGGAGGTATTCAAAAAGCGTGTAGTCAAGGCACTCCAAGACATGGTCTAGTGGGCCTGGACGATGGTTGGACTTGATGGTCTTTTCCAACCTACATGATTCTATGATTCTAGTAGCAAAGGGATGTAAAGGACAAAGGAATGCTGCATTAATAAAGGAGGCTTTTGTCAGAAAAGACAGATGCAGAGAATGCATTTTTCAATAATTTAGGCTTTAGCATAAAACAGAATTAATGAAGGAGGGACATTACCAGTAAGTTTGGCTGCATATCATTAGGTTTAGTTTCCTGACCCAAGACAGCAGAGTTTACTTTTACAAACTATATACAGTAGGGTATGTCCTTGATACTCACCTCTGTTCTGCAAGGTTTTACATTTAAAGTCATATTCATCTTGCATATCCTCTAATGTCTTGATGTCTTGCTCCACATCCTATAAAGTGCAAATGAAGATGGCCACAATTACTCAATACTTCCATGTAATGCAAGACTACTTCTGATTAGGAACTGCCTGGTACCAGCCTTTTACAAAGATGAAGTCGAGTTTTGTAGCAATGCCTTTTCCTGGAACTACCTAACAGGAAATATCCCTAAACTTAATCACCTTCTACTCACCCTCCCTCCCTCTTCTCGGCTAACTAAAATCTGTTAATTATAAAATACCAAAAAGCCCTCATTGCCTAGCCATATAAGTTTAGGAGAGTTTAAGAGTTTACGAGAACCTAAGCTACAGTAGAAAAAAACTTGGAACAGCACACAGAATTTTAAACAATATTTCAAATTCTTGGATATTGCTTGGAGAAAAGCTTTCTGTCATGACAGTATTTGTTAAGACAACAAACATCTATATGCTAAATGAAAATCTATCTTCTTTCTAGTTAACAACAAATTCGTCAGTATATGATTTCTTAAGAGTTTTTCTTCAGTTGCTAGTATTTCAGATGGGTAAAATGTTGCTAAGATTTAGGCACAAGAAATTTGATCTTGCTAAACCAGTCAAATCCCAATGTGTATTATGGTGCTACTGACAAATATTTACTTTCTATTTTCAGACAATTACTAATTACAGACTTGTAAACCAAGTTATTCCATTATTTTTTGTCATTTTAGGAAGCCTTATGTACTGAAAGCTTTTCAACATATGTGAATCAACAAACACTACTTTAGTTATACTATACTTACTATAACACTGTTTTTTACAGCCTTAACTTTTGCATCAAGCTCCTTCTGTTTGTCCAGCATCCCAATCACAGTGTTCTGTATGCTTCCCACTTCCATCTGAGGGAAGTAAGTAGAACAACAACAGAAGTCAAACCAGAGTGACGCATGAGAGCAAATACTTTTTTCATTAATTTAAGTTAGTGGCTTTTTGTTGACAAACAACCTGATGAAGTATGGCTTGTTCTGATAAATCATACTAAGGTTTTATAATATAAAATCGAGGTCAGGTGAACCTGCAAGAAAGAAGGGGGGATTAAAAATGACTGTTATGTAGCAATGCTGCATTTTTTCATAGCAATACAAGCTATAAACATATTCCACTTTCTCTCTGCACAAATCCATTATTTTGTTTGCTTATCTTCACATATCTTCTAAACCAATTTCAAGAAAACAACAACCCTTTAGGTTGGATGACATCAAGTATTAAATTAATCTGTACAGGATACGAGGGGAAACAGGCTAAGAGAAAGAACAAGCTAGGTCTGTGTATAGGCAAATGGGGTAACTTCGTATGCAGTTTCTTTCCTACAAGGGATTTGAGCACATTTTAGATCTCTGTATAGTTTCTTGGAAAGCTGACCTCAATACCATTCAGGAAGTTTACTGCATGACATCACTCAGGGAGAATTGCAGTAATTTGAAAGACAGGATTTTTTGTTCCATACATTAACAATACTATTGGGGTTAGAAACTTGCTGTTCCTCCAATGTGGGACAGTCAGGTATGCATTGTTGCTCTGATTAACACTTCACCTTACACTACAGTCATCTAAAGTATTTATTTTGGTAAACTGCCAAAGGTCCCCCATGATAGATTTAAGTCAGACTATTACAGCAATCTAAGCATACTCTAACATTTGAGATTCTCCTTTGGTTTTATGATGCTTTTAATTGTGCCTGCTCTGCATTTTATCTTAGCTTTGGGAAACGAGAACATTTACCAGAAAGCAGAGGTAGGGCATGGTGTTGTACCTACTGTCAACAGTAACTATAGGAGGACTTATTTCTCTTTTTGATGACCCAAATATATTGCACGCTGGAAAGGCAACTGTGAGTGTCATGTACCAGAACAGAAACTGAACAGCTGTGCTGCAACTGCATGGGCTTTATCACAGTCACATTTTTAGAAAAGCTGTTTTGGACACAGCTGCATTAGGACCCTTGTTGAAAGCCTGTGCCCAAGTGCTGCTCTCACTCTAACAGCACGTATTCAAAAACTTGCCCTAAAGGGAAGTATGTAAGTATCAGAACTTAATGTGCTTGGTTAGTCATCACTTTATTACTACATAAGTAGATTACATCTAGCTATATAGTTTGCATGCCTTTCCCAACTGCAGAGGTTTTTTTTTATTGCAAAACAGTTCTCCTTGCAAAGGAAAAAGCAAGAAGATGAAAAAATCAGAGAATAGATGAGGAAGGAGAAGAATATGGCTTTACCTATTGTTCAGAGGAAAGAAATGGGCTTCTTTTAAAAAACAAAACCAGAAATAAATACTTGGAGGTAACTGGGAAGGAGAACAATGCATCATTTTCCAAGAGAGACAGTCCAGAGAAGCACCAAGGCTCAGTTGCTTAATACAGAGTAAATTAAGGAGTAAAATGCAAAAGAAAAAAGCTAAAATATTGCTGGAGAAATAAGGCAAGCACTAATTATTAAACTATAATAAAATCTGATGAGCACATCAGGCTATAGTACAGAAGCATTAAAAAACCAGCATAGCTTTTACATCACTCAAGGAATAAAAATTACTTCCTGGCCATCTCCCTTTCAAATGCTTCATACAGCACAAACAAGCCACACTGTCCAGCTGGTACATATAAGTGTTCACTCTTCTGTCTTTAAGAAACATAGTGCTGGGCAGAGATGCCAGTCTGTTTCCTCTTTCAGTCTTCTTCCACTCCCCCTGTCCCAAATAATAGGAAGGGGTAGATACAACTGCAGTAGACGTTCCAAGACTGTTACCTGATTTGACAACTGGGCACTGTTCAGTATTTTCCTCTCTTCTTTCAGACAGTTGTAGATGATCATTGCCATGTGTATTGGGTCTTCTTGGAAGTTATCCTGGCATTAGAGACAGTCTACTGTTAAAGTTCATGCCCATAATTTCTTGTCCTTCAGCGTTTGCGATTGGCAAAAAGATTAGCGGGTGACTGCGTGTGACCCTTGGGGTGCATACTGCTCATAGCATGCTCCAGGACTACAGGAAGTGTGACAGCTGCAACCATCTCCAAGAATGAGTTTCTATTTTAGTTCATTAGTGTACGAAGAGATGGGACTTGGCACAAAACAACAGGAAAGAGTCAGAGACATTATTGGGAGAAGTGAGATACTACCCTGCAGTCCTAGAGAGAGCTCATCCTCTCTCTCGAGCCACCCTTCCACACCTTTCAAGTATAGCTGCTGGATTTGAAGGGCAGTTTTTCTAGTCTGACAGGTACAGCTCTTGCTCAGTGATCGAAAGGAGATATGTTAGCTGTGACTTATAAATGTATAGTCAAGGCTAGATACAAATTCAACCTTACTGTTCTACATGCATACAAAGATGAAACATGCTCTGGATGGAGTACTGCCCTTTTCTGCCCAGGATGGTGCTGCCCCAGGGGGTTGCTGAGCTGTACTAGCCTTCTTGACTGACCTTTCATTGCTGATCTATAGTTACTATCAGATAAGTACGGCCTGGTCATGTTCTTCTCTCCTCAGAAAATGGTCCCCTAGTCACTGACTTGTGTTGAGAAGCTAGGTGGGTGGAAAATAGACTGTGGAGAAGGTGACTCTACGGAAGATCCTCTGGCATAGCGCCCTACAGGGAGGAAGCAAGGTCTGACTAATGAAAGTAATTAAGTCCATGAAGGGTATGTTCTGCATTGCCACTCACTACCAATTGCTTTGGCCCTTTTCTTTGTCAGTAGAATATGATGCACAGAAGTGCTGTCTAATGATAAGTCCTTTGCTATTAAATGTAGTTCTGCAGTTATATGGGAAGAAGTTCTTCTCCTGTGTTTCTTCTGCATCAGAAGCTTATTAGGACACTGACAAAACCAGCTGGGGAAGTGGTGGGATAAGTGAAACTACATTCGAGTAAGTGCTCCAAATACATATAGTAAACACCATACAAACTACAATTTACTTTTTTTCTAGAGTTTTCAGAAAATGGATCTGTACTGGTAATGAAACTGTAACCTTCTAGCCAATTAAAACAAAAATGGAGCCACATTTTAATTCTGACTTTTAAATTAGGATTCTCACACATTCTCTGTGAAAAACTTTCATGGTAGGGTAGTTTGCTTAGAGGCATCCAATTGCACTATTGAAGCAATTCAGGCAAATGTATAGACATATACCCCAGCCATACCTGAAGATTACGTTTGCTCTTCCTTATGTTGTGTTGCAGTAAAAAGTTGTTTTCTATCAAGAATCTACTAAATTGATCATCGAGCTGTGACAGCAGGTCATGGAATAACACCGTAGCAAAAGATACGTTGCTGGCTGCATGTTCCCTAGAACAATTGAAGGCATGCTTGTATTAAAAACACTTTCAATACAGCATTAAAAAGAAAGTACTCCTGTATGCATTTCTTGAATTCCAAACTCTAGTTGTAGTAGATGCAATCAGTAAGAATTACCTTCATACATAAGCCATTTTCATTCTCTCAACTTTGACTTTACTTTCCTTGATACAGAAATGTTGTGTTTCTCTGTACACATTCTGTGCAACTTCATTTACTCATTCGATGCACATCAAGAAGCTAGAAGTGAACAGGATGCATGTGCATGTTGTACCACTCTTCTAAAAGAAGACACTCCACAGAAATCTTGGCAAAAGCTCAAAGTCTGAAAACAGTGAGAGACTGAGCTGCCAAGGTCTGATCGATCTTAAACCGGCTGCTTTTGTTAAAGACCAACCAAGGGAAATACGAGATAGTACAATTGTTACTCTGGGGGTCAGGCCCCTCTAGAAAGCCCTGAAGAGGGGCAGAACACAGACTATAGCACCCACACAGCTACTGAAGTGTCCTACCAGCAAAGGTTCACCTAGCAGCTCGCTTCCCCAGTGTTTTTCTGCTGCCCATAACGGCATGTACGAGAACATTGCTTATCACACAACCTGAAGGCCGATTCCTATGCTTACCAATCCTGATTCTCCAGCCACTGTGCCAGGTACTGCCTGATTTCCATAGGAAAGCTGTCATCGTATAGCTGGTGAACTTGCTCCAAAAACTTGGAATCAAGTTGCTGTAGCTGATACCACTGAGTCATCCTGAGGAGGGCAAAACAAAAATCAGTGTAAATGTTTAAGTAGTATTTGGACTAAACTGCTGAAAAGTAACTCATTTAAAGTTTTCAGGAACAATGGCAAAATTGGAGGAGTAGGAAGGAAAAGTGTTTCCAGCAAACAAAACCGTTTTATTTTCAGCTGTAACAATTGTAGAAAGCTAATCATTAAAACTGAATACAACTTCTTCTGTGCTTGTTTTAATTAAAAAAAAAAAGCAAATTAAGATAGCGTGCTACTGCATGAAAAGTAACGCAAAAGCTGTATCACCCTTCCCTATGAAAACTTTTTTTTTTTCCTTTGAACCCCTTTTCACAGCATTTAGGGTACCGGTAGCATTACTGCTCTCTTGCTTAGTAGGGATATGGGAGTGAGGACCTATGTGTTTGATAGTCTGCAAGATCAAGATCCTGTATGCGGAGTTTCACCTTTTGTTGGTGCAGATGTACTCCACATCACCACAAGGTGGAAAAAGCATGAGTGGAAAATCAAAGAAACCTTTAGGAGCCCATTTTCAGGTGTTATGTGTGTCCTCATGCTCTGAAAATGGACTAGATCTCATGTCAGTTTAAATGGAGAAGTATTGGAGAGCTGTTCTTTTTCTCCTATATGCTTTAGTTCTCATGATCAAATTTTCAGACACAGGTTACTTAAAATAAACTAATATGACTGAGAGAAGTCATGCTGTACAATAACAGAGTGGTTGTATGTTCTGACGTATGGCCTCGGGCTGCAGACCAGTTACCATCTCCTCACTGGGCTGCAGGCTAGTATCCTGTAGTGAAAATGGCATGTAAAGCTATGTCCAAGGAACAGTCCAGGCTGAGAACATGGGTGGTGAGATGCAAGTCTACTTGCATCTGTAACTTTTAAAACAAGGTGATAGTACCTATGCAAGGAACAGGGCAGCACTAGGGTGGAGGACTATCTTGTTTATACATGGCTTCCTGCCAAATTCATTAGTGTTTGTATGTCAGTTCCCTCAGCTGCTGAGTGGCATGTGCTACGCATGAGAAGCAAATGAGAGTTTAAAATGTTATTATGTTTAAAGCGAGGGCTTTGAGGATTTTGATGTGCATGGGGGTTGAGACTACAGGTAATACAGCACTTGAGTATGCTGTAGTGGCACCAAGGCAAACGGTTAAACATGACATTGGTGAGGAAAGCTGGAAGAATTTGTCTCAATGCATGAAGTTAGTCTGTTTTCCCTAGTGCTTAAATGAAGATGCACTCCAATCTCTCTGTGTCTTAAAAGTGACTAGACTGGGAAAGAACTTAGGAGCGGAGGCGCAGAACCAGCCAAAGAGCTGGTTACAGTGCAATACAATAATGCAGCAAATGCACTCTTTGGGGATGCAAGATGAGAAAAACCAAAAAAGTGGCAAGTCAAGCACCTTTTTGTAGAGAAGGCATTAGAGAGACCAATACGGGGATATAGGGCTCAGCCTGCCATTGACAAACTGACAAACGAGGTGGTGTAGGATGGAAAGGCCTTTTTGCTGCTCTGCCTTCCCTTGGGTATAGGCAGTAGGATCGCAGTCCGTACGCACCTCTGGAAAACAGGGGCCTTCTTTGCAGCTGTGTGGGTCTGCGTGCTTCGGTAACACCCGTGCTCGGGCTGCCTTCCACGGCTAAGCCCGACACCTTCCTGGCTGCGCTCTACCTCCCTTTAAACCTCGCCGCTTCCTAGCGATTCCATTCCTCCCGACTATCCCGGGCGATCGCCGCCCAACCACGCACGGCAGCTCGAGATCAAAGGGCGGCGAACAGCCGTCCCAGCCGCCTGCGACCCGGCACGCCGCCCCTCCCGCCACCGCGGCTCTGACCGGCCCGGGTCGTGGTGCGTCGTCCCCACCCCCGAGGGCGGGTAGACCTGCCAGCCCCGGCCCGCTCTCCCTGCAGCCGTAGCCCGCCCGTCCCCCCGCGCGCGGCGCCCGCACTCACTCACTCGCAGAAGGAGGCTGCACTTCCACTCCGCGCCGCGACCCTCGCCTGCGCCGAGAAATACCCGCAGAGCCGGCGGCTGGTGGCGGGGGCCAATCAGAGCCCAGCCCCCGCGGCCTCGGCCAACGGGAGCGCGGCGGCGCCGGGCTGCCCCGCCCACAGCCCGTTCCCTTCCCCACGGGGCGGGGAAGGGGGGGGGCGCTCCCC
>JANZLQ010000001.1:18937190-19038580 GCA_026212715.1 Elanus axillaris
CCCCCTCCCCCGCCCCCCGGCGAGCTGCTCCGGGCCCCGGCGGTCCCCGGCGGGCTGGCCCCGAAAGATTGCGCAGGGTTTGCAGGTAAAAGCACCGCACGTATAACACAGAGAGAGGTTGCACCTGCTGGGAAAAGCCTGTCCAGCAGCGCGGCGACGCTGGCGATAGCAGCCGAGGCAGAAAGAGGGCGAGCGCCGTCCCCGGGGACCGGCCTCCGCTTCTATCGGCTCGTGGCGCTGCCAAGCAGCGTTCGGAGTCTGGAAAGGCGCGAGAGAAGGTGCAGCTGTTGAGAAGCAACTAAAAGACGTTTAAGAAGTAGGATTTGTGAGCAGATGTAACGGGTGAAAGGGAAGCGGGGGCTGCTGCCCGGGAGGGAGGTGATGCGGTTCTGGTGCCCCCTCAGGACGGGGGCACACCTTGTCCGGAAGGAAGGCCGTGAGGAGATGAGTCCCGTTGCCCCAGGAGGACGGATACTGACATGCAAAGCTCAGCGGGCGGCCGGCAGCCAAGGACGGCGAGCCAGCCCGCGGCGGGGCCAGCCTGCGGACGCCACAGGTTGGGTTACGCTCTGCACGCACCCCGCGGCCTCGGCCCCTGAGGGGCTGTTACTGCCCCGCCGTGCCGCTCCCAGTGCCGTTGGCGCCGTTCCCCGCTCTCCTCCGAAGCCAGCTGCCGTACCTCCCCCTCACCTCTCGGGCAAGGCGCTGGCAGCCGCTCGGAAATCTTTTTCCAACCTTTTCCTGTGACCAGCCCGACGAACGCGGCCGGGCCTAGTGCGCAGGTGCGGCGGGAGGGGGAGCGCCGAGGCGGGAACAGCCACAGCACGTGACTTCGGGGAAAGGCGGCAGGGAACCAGAAAGGGACGGCTGAGGGGAAGGCGAAAGCGAAACCAGCGGCGGCTCTGGCCCCGCTCCCCTTCCCTCCCCCCGCCTCGCCTTCCCCCCGGCTGGTCGCACGGCTGGCGGCGGCCCCTCTCTGGCGGCGGCGAGAGTAGCCGCTTCGGGCCCTGGGCGGTGGCTGCCACCCGGCCCCTGGCATGGCGGTGCCAACCGCCCGGCCTGGCCCGGCTTTCCTTACCCGGGCAGCAGCGGCTTGTGTTCCTCATCTGCGCGGTATATTGGGGCTGAAAGCACTGGAGGTTAAAAGTAGTTCTGAACTGTAAGCGGTAGGAAGCGACCTGCTTCTCACCTTTGCAGGAGGAAAACCTTCCAGTTGTCAACCTCTGTTGGTGAAATACTCGGCTGGCCCTGGAAAACAATAGCTGGCACATAGAAGTCTGTGAGGGCGGCCAGTCTCCACCGGCCGCGTTGCATGGGTGGAAGAAAGGTGTGGAAGTGCAATAAAGGATTGTACAAACACAGCTGCAATTGCTAGTTTTTGAACTGTAACACAGATTGCCATCCAAGTTACGGAAACTAAGAATGCTCATAAACTGCAGCTGGCTGAGTGTTTTAATTGTTCCTGGCGTTTTGTCAGTTGAGAATTTTTATCAAAAGATAAAAATGTTTCCTTCATGGTATATCTTTCTTGCATCAGTCTCACTCGCTAGGATGCTATTACTGCTACTCAAGACACGTTGTCTTGTTTGATCTTCTCTCATGTATGAAGTGTCAACAAAGACCAGAAGAATTAAAGTCCAGGCTTTGGTGCAAGTCTCCAGGACGCTTGCATCCCTTTTGGCATCTTTTGTATACCCCTGTCTCCTCAGATGGAGGAGGCAATTCTTAGTCCATGGAAGAAACAAGTAAATAGAAGGTTTGTTTGGTAAACTTTGTGATATGAAATGCTATGAAGTAGTGATAAATGTTGCTATAAATAAAAGCTATAGTAGAAAGTAACTGACAGTTTTTAAATTTGTTTCATTCAGATCGTTACAGTGATGTGGGAAGGCACAAAGCACAGGACAATTATGTGATTTTTTTTTTCCTGTTATTTTTTACTTTGCTGCTGCAAAACACAGTGAAAGCACAAGCGCGGTTAGTAAAAGTACTTAAAAGCAGATGTTTTGTTTCTTCTGGCAGTACCTGAAGCAACACTTTCAGTGTGCTTTTCCGCCCCCCTCCCCCCCTGTCATTTTACTAGAGAACCCTGTTCTTACTCATAGTGGCATAAGGATAAAATTCTCACTTTTTTAATGGAAGGAGGCTTGGGCTGTACGCGTTTAACTTCTAGAAAATGACTAATGACTCCAATGTTCCTGTAAAGCAGGAACTGATTTGAAGTAATATGCCTTTCAATTAAATGTTAAATCTACCCCATTGCAAAATCTGTTTTAAAACAGAAGCAGAAACTGTAATGCCAAAACCTGATCCATAATGCTATTCAGTAACATAAAATATATTGTGTTCAAGTCAAGACTTGAGAGTCTTGAAGGGTTGTTTTGTACAGGGAGGAAAGAGAGAGAAGACTGATTCACGTGCCATGCGTGGACCATTTTTACAGTACTTCTCATGAAGGCTAGGTGGTCAAAAGCACAGAGTACCCTCCATTTTGTTTGTATTAATATTGTGAGAACGGGTTAGAATGAAAAGGCATGTAATAGCTGATGTGAAGTGAACTTACATTTGCTGCTTTAGAAATCTTTCACTGCTTGTAGTTCAGACTTGAGATCAACAAAATGATGGCAAGACTCTGTTTTTGTTGTATCTTGAAAAAATTCCACAGAAGTCCAAGTATCCAACTTTAAGCCAAAAATCTGTTTTTATTCATACTGGTCATATAAATTACAGATGTTTCCAAACTATATACACAGTTGCTCTTACTCATCTGGAAAAATATTTATACATGATGCTTTCTGAGAGGAAAGGACTTCCTGTCTGCAGCTTGGTTTGAATCACTCAGATTAATGAAGAGAGACATGGTCGTTCATTTAAAATCTACTCCCATGTAACCGAGAAATATCTCATTACTCTGTTTCCATTTGGTTGCTTTCAACTAATGTCAATAATATGGGTGAGTGGAGTGAGTAAAAAAGGAGAAATGAAAGTAAAATCCAAGCCTTACTGATTCAAGGAGGTTATGTTTCATCGCAGATGTCTAATTTGTACCTACTCAAGAAGAGTGTAAGGTGCAAATGCTCAAGTGTTCGTATGTATTTTAAGAACTTTGCATGCTTTAACCACGTATTCTGCAGACAACAATTAAATCTTAAATGAGCCTGCATACCTGAAATACAGTGGTCTGGAATTGCTTCTTTATTCTATTAACTGAGTTTTTAGAGATAATACCAGGGGAAAAACCCCAACAAACCCAATCCAAACCCAGCGCTAAACAGTGCCTGAAAAAAAAAAAAAAGCTTTAAAAAGGCAGTTTACCACTTATATAAAACCTAGTTATTCTGCTTATTAAATGAGTCTCTGACAGGCATGTAGTATTCTGTCATGTAGCATGAATTGTCCAGTGGTCAGCAAATGCTGCAGCTCCTCAGTAACTTTTTAAAAACTGTGCTTCCCAGTCCACATTTACCGGGTAGTATCCAAACTCTGTCAGATCAGAATTTTTTCTTTGTAGACTTTCTGATAGTACTTGCTGTAGTATCCGAGTGCTTCATGCACAAATAGATTTACTTCTGCAACTATTTTATGAGAGGGGTAAGTTTTACTAACCCCCTCTTTCAGTGGCAACATGGAGGCAGCCTTTTTGACACCACAAGTTTTGTGTCTGTCTCCTTTCTGGAACTCCCTTCTCTTCCCATCCTTGCCTGCCTGTCTGCCTTCCACAACTTCTGCTGTGGTGGCAGATAAAAATCTGTGCTGAAGGTGGTTCATCTCTGGAAAAAAAGCAAACCCTGGACACCTATGGGACATTCAAGCTCAGGGGGATGAGAATTTGTGCTTTAAATAGAAGCTAAACCAATGGTATATAAGGTGATTAAACAGAAACTATTTAACATAATAAATCCTAATTTCCTCCCCAAACATTAATGTCTTCAGTTATCCTTATATGCTGTTTTCAGAAGCAAAACATTTTCTTCTTATACACTCATATTTACAGCAATTCTATGGATGTTAATTCTGCAAGTAAAGTTTATCCCTGCTGGACCCCACTGAAGTCAAACGACCTCCAGGCCAGAAAGGATCTGGCCTTTTATCAGTGAGGAGAGGAATTCAGACTTGCAGGAAGCTATTTGTAATCACTAGGGAGAAGATTCCTGGTTTACGTGGTATTGATAACAGATAGAGGCCCAAGAATAACATCATAACTGTTTCCAGGAAATGTCAATATACAAAGATGACAAAAAAAAATAATTACTGCATCTTTAACCCATTCAGTGTTCACGTGATTACTAATTTTTCCAGTATGTGAACTTCAGTCAGTTGAGTAAGGAGAACTCAGCTACAAGAAAAGAAGGAAAAGATTAGTCTTATGGCAGTTACTACTCTTCATTCAAAAATAACTGGAGATGAAACCTTCCTTGTCTCAAGGTAACGGCTCTGTCATTTTGACAATGTAGTACAAACTGGTAAGGACCTGAGGATCCTGTTTCTAATTCTTTACAAAATATAGGAATGCTCATTAGAAAACACTGTGTGGGAAATAGTTGCAATAAAAATGATACATATTTTTATATGAACTTTTGTGGTTCTTGCAGCCTATGGATATGTATAGCAGGGTTCTTACTGGAGACTTGTTTTTCTGATGGGTAGGGGAATCTGGAGGGGGTGGGGGGGGATAAAAGGGAATTCAGCAAGACTGCAGAAAGTATATCTTGCTAAGACTGAGTTACTGAGTTGTATTTTGTCCTGCTGCAGATTTCACTCTAATTCTCTGCATCTTACACTTTTTTTTTTATTGGCATCTCATCGAGAAAAAGTATTGCTTTAATAATGCTGATTGTCTGTTTACTCTACTTAGCCACCTCTTCACCAGGGTAGATTGTTGTGTGAATTTGGGATGATGGAGAAAAAACCTCCATATTTTCCTCATTTCCATTTAGCAAGGTAAACAGAATGGAAAAAGGAAGGAAAGAAGGAACTCTTCAAAAATCTTTCAAAACTAGTCCCCCCCCCAATTTCTAGCAGAACTTGAAAACATTTCTAGTTAGAGCCTCCAGAAATTCACCTATCATCTAGCAGCACTGAACCACTTATCTAGTACCCTTAAAAACTGCAACATGATTGTATTTGATCGTCCCAATTAATCACCTTGATCGTCCCAATTCATCACCCAATACATTCTTTTTGTGCGGTTATGACCCCAAAAGATGGCAATGGTCACAGCTCATTTGGAAGCTCTGGACAGAATTGGTTTGAGAATTACTGTGTGTGCTAAAAGAAACCAAAAACATTTGGAGCCTGATGATAAACAAAAGTGAAGCCAACTATTCTTTTCACTGCTGAAACTTTAGGAAATGCAACAGAAATGCAGTTTAGAAGGCCAGAGCTGTTTTCATATGTACAAACCAAACAACAAATGAGTCTCAAATTGGGTGTGGTAGGTTCTAACACAGAATTTTCATTCAGGCTAGTATTTCAGTTTTAGCTGAAGAACTAGTTTGTCATGAGCGTTATCGGAGAAAAAGGTGAAGAAGCAAAAATAGATATTTTGCTCTTGAATAGATCTTCAGATTGGTGTATATTAAAGAACTCCTCTATTTGTATATAAAGTTTAACTGTGCTTCCAATCATTGACAGTCAGGATTCTGTTTTAGTTTTGTTCTGTTTGTGGGTGAGGAGGAGTGTTTACAGAAAGGCATTTGGAGGGGAGTTGACAGGCTTTTAAATACATAACCATTTTACAATCATAAATCATTGAACATACAGAAAACTAAGAGCTAGTATTAAGAAAGGAGGTTTTCTTTTAAAGCTGTTAAAGCCAAACCACTGTTGCATTTCCTGATAGAAGTCTGCTGGACAAATCCCCAGTGGGTATACATCAGTGTTCCAAGTACTCTAAGCCATGATGATTTGGAACACAATTTCTAGTCAATAAGAGGAAAATATTTTTAATAGGACATTGGTACAGTATTTTCCCAACCTTTCTGTATACTTAGTGAATATTAATTTTCTTTAGTTGACTTTTAATTTCTCACTTTGGTACCCCATGTAGAAACCTGCAGCATGGCAAAGTTGTGCAAGTTTGCTGAATTGGAAATTTTTCTGTTCCTTGTGCAGCTTCCCTGAGTAAGTTAAGTCCTTTGTGCTACCTACAGAATTAGTGTAATTGTTACGTATTTGTCAGTATAAAGGCTTCATTCGTGCAGGAACTATGGGATCTTTGAATAATGACATTCATGGTTCATTGCCCAGCGTGTCAGACAATTTCATATAACACAGTGCTTCCAAGTATGCTTGCAGCATCCTGTTCCATTTAGAATAGGAAATGTCTGTACCATCATTTCTGAATGTAACACAGTAAATGATGAAAGAGCTCTAATTTTTTCATAATTGTACAAGCAGCCTCTTTATAACCAGCATCCATGTTGTACATGTCCTGTTTGCTTAGTATTAACTTATGAATGGAAAAGTTTGCAACATACAGCAGTTTCAATCACTGTGGGACTCAGGTGTTCTCTCAGCACAGCATAAACGCTTGGAGACATTGGAAGAAGATCTGACGGAGAATGTGGATCTGTAGAATCATTTAAGCTTAAAAAAAACACAAAACAAAAACAAAAACCACAAAAATAATCTTAAAAGCAACCTAAATCCCTCTAACTTGATGTGTAGCAGTGGAGTATGGTGAATGCTTATTAAGTTAATTAAGCCTGTACTCAGACTCGCTGGTGGCCCTGTAAGCACATGCCAACAACCTGGTAGACATTTAAAAATGTAGGATATAGGACCAAGGGAAGAGAGGATAAATCTGACTCTGTAATGTCAGCTGCTGGAGAGAAAAAGGAGGCAGTGAAAGATAAGTAGATCAGAGTACTGAAAAGTCTGCATTCCACTTTTACAGATGTTTTGCCACATGGATGCAAAAAGCACAGTAGAAGTGAAGTTCTTTACTTCCCTTTCTTGTCTTCAGCAGTCCTTGGCCAAATAAAAACATGCAATGTGTTGCTATCCCAAACTATTTGAATGGGGGAAGGGAGGCAGGGAAAACTTTGAAACAGTATGTAAATTTAATAAAAATGCCATTTGAAGTGTAATACATCTCTAAGTATACTTACATTTTGGAGACTGGGATAAATACAGAAGGAACATAACCTTTGCCTCCTCCATCTGAGGGCTTTGAGACTAAAAATAAATATTAGAGAAATTAAATATTGCCTAGTAATTTTATTATTTATTTGAAATTGTTTATCTGCTTTAAGTGCTGTAGACCATATGTTAAAAAAGAAATGTCCTTGTTTATGCTTAAACAAGCAGCCACAAAAAATGAGGGGAATTCCTGAGATTAGTCTTTGAGTTCAAATCTTGGTCACATAATGGACTGTGCTCCCTTGATATGAATTGCCATCCCAGATATAATACAGCAACTCATGAAAAAGAGCTTGTTAGGGCTTCAGTAGCAAATATACTATAACTTTACAAGCTTGGTACTTTTAAGCCTCTAGGTTTCAGTTCTGCAAATGCTTGCGTGGAGCTCTATTTCTACAGATACAGCTTCAGCAATGTCTTTTGCATGAAATTAAGCATATACAGAAATTTTTAGAAGACTGGAGCATTAGGCAAAGTCTGCTGAATTAAAAGGAAGAGAAAAAACATTTGTAGCCTCCAAATATTTTTCTGTAGTGTAGCAATTTGAATTCAAATGGAATTGTAACCTTTTATACTGAAAACCCAGAAGAATCTGTATTATCTATTTAAAAAACCTCAAGGCTTTGAGGGCTTTTTTGAGAGAGAGCAAGTTTGATCTAAAAATGGCCAGGCTTGTTACCTGGACACAAAAGAGCATGGGCCTGAATGTATTTGGAGCCATTCCTGTCTAGCCTTTTCGTATTTTCTAGTGCAGTTGCCAGGGGTTTTCAGGAATGTCTGCCATAATAATTTTGTAATTGCACGATATGTGGGCAAAAGGCAGTGCAGATAAACAACCTTTGTTATAAGGTTCCACCAAATGAAATGAAATAAAGGAGATCTTCAAAGATGTTTGGAAAACACAGAATTTCGTTGAAATTAAAGAGATGGCATGCTACAGAGTAACACAATTATGAAGCCAATAAACAGGATGACTTTTCAGTTTCATCCCCTTTGAGCACCTGAGCACTCAATTTTGTAATGCATCAGTCAGGGAAAAAAAATTATCTTATTTTTTGACTCTTTCTACCCTAAGATCTATTTCTTAGCTCTTTTAAATATTGTTGTCATCACCTCTAATGTAACCTCTAAGACCAGGGATATATTTACAAAACAAAGCTGTCTAAATGATAGACGTGTTAAAACAGTTCTCTTGAAGTTGCCTATTAAGGGAGGCACATAATCTGTTCTCTTTCTCCTCTCCCACCCCATTCCTCAAATTGCCTCTTGACTTTGCAGCTGCTTTGCAGAAAGGGTAAACAGAGAAAGGAAGCCCAACCTTCATTTGGCTGACAGCTGTAGTGTTTGCCAAAGGCCTTATCTTTGGGAATGTCTGGATACAGATACTTCAGAGGGTTTTCAGGAACATTGTCCGCCATAATAACCTTGTAATCGCGCAGTATGTCGGCAAAAGGCAATGCAGATAAGCGACCTTTGTTATAGGGTTCCACTGAATGAAACGTTACGTCTCCTGTAAAAATACAAAGGCACCATAACCACTGGTAACTGGTAGATCATCATCTGCAGCTGGAACGTATTTTTGCCTTTCTTTTGCACTTTGCACTGGCGTGGGTTTTAGCTGTTCATACCACAGTTACTATCTTTCAAGATATACTTTCTGCACACGTGGAAACAAATTTAAAGCCTGCACTAAGCAGGTACACCTCTGAATGAACTTCTATGTTAATATAAAGAACTGAGAGGTAGACTTTCAGAGGTTTGGTTTGTGTTTCAGTAAATGTGATACTTGTATCTTGCCCAAAACCATACTAAGACATAGTACACATGAGTTTTACTTTCTAACCAAAGAAACCGTGGCTCCTGTATTACAGGTGTATTGCAGAGTTTGAGGTTTATGTTATTTTTTAAAACTATACTTACCATTTTCTAACTGATCCACCCATGTAAAAGTGATTCCTCCCAGATTGCTTTCACTAAACCTTAATAAAAATGTTCCTGGTGTCTTGTCTTTGAGCAAAATTCGTTCCTTCTCTTTGCTTACAAATCCCATTACGTACCTGAAGTGTAACAAGAGATCATGAGTTTACTTTCGGAAAAAAAATACAGACTTCAATCTGTGCAATGTATCTGGCCAAGCTTTATATAGATGTTCAAAGCCTAGTTAAAAAAGCTTTATGAGGTCTCGAAATGATGACAAAAGCTTCAAGTTTCATGTGATTTACATGTGGAGTATGGCATTGAGCTCAAAATACTATGAAGCATGAGGAAATTTATCACAGTACTTGACTGTACACCGACAGAGCTGATTAATAGATCTGAACCTGCAATTCTAAGACATTCAGTGGTGTTCCCTTTTGGCAAAAATTTCCAAAAGTTATAAATGGGAAGAGGGAGACAGAAGTATTAAACTCTTTGCAAATTCTCTTCTGCATAGCTAAAACTGAGATTAGTAAAGAAAAAAAGAAAAGGCAGAGAAAGATCAATATGTAGCAGTTTGCTTGTTGCTCACCCATCAATCCAAAGAGGAAGAATGTGTTTTTTAATTAAGTCCAGGATGGCTTCAAGCCAAACCCAAAACGTAAAAGACTTTCCAGGCAAGTGTTCCTAATGGTTAAAAAAAACCAACAAAACACAAACAAAAAGAACACACACAAGAAGAGAACTGTGAGTGTTGCTACCCAAAATCCACATGACATGGCTATCTCAGTTTCTTAAGAATAATCTAGTTTGTTCAAGTGAGAATGACAAATCTGAACTGCTGTTTTGAATAACATCTCTCTCTCAGCCTGACGTAAAAACCAATTGTTTTTTAAGACATGTATTGGAAGTGCCTCATTTTTCAAGAAAAAAAAAATCACATTTGTTGTTTCTTCCTGGTTATGAAATTACATTTTGATAGAAATGTTGACGAGAAAGTTAAACTTCCTTCCAAGGTTCTATATTTGTTTAAATAATGTAGTTAATACGAACAAAATGGGTTTACCCTTTTTTCTCAATAACTTGCCTGTTCCTCATCAAAGTTACCGAATATATTGACCAACTTGAAATAATTTAGGTCACAACTGAGCATATGAAAAAAATTACTGTATGCTTTATGAAAAATGTATGCTTTGATAGCACAATCTATTGATCATTTACAGAAATATATAGGGCGCACTATAATGACAGCTTCTGATATCTGCAGCAATGTAACTAAGTAGATCTCAGCCCAAGCTTTAAGTTTCTGGAAATATTATTCTCCTAGTTAAATTTTTACAATTCATGTGATTGTGCTGGGCTACAAGTCCCACATATGGCAAGTGGGAGTCTTATCTTTAGCATCAGAGAGACAGACTTAGGCATGCATGCAGGCAATAAGAGAAAGAAGAATCTAGTTTTACTTTTGGAACTGTACCTTGCAGAACTTTGCCCAGGATAGTTGATAATCATTGTAACTGACTTGTTGTCCTAAGAGCAAAAAAAACCCCAACAAATGGTGAGTCTATTTTTCTGAAGTTTTGAAATAGCTATAGCTTGATATCTGTATAGTTGGGAGGGGGCGAAGAAGTACAAGACATCTAGACTTGGAGAGGGATTGAGAGGGCCATACTAAGGGGCTATAGATCACTTTCTCTGCATCCTTTTGAAGCAGATGATAATGGTAGTTTTGGGAATATTTGCCTAAAGTAGTCTGGGACTATGTTTCTACAACAAACACTATGTGCTCAGTTTCAGTTTTTAGCCTGAGTGTTACTTCTCTTGGCTTTCACTATATCTTGAGCTTCTGTATTTTAAGACAATTTAATTTTTCTTTCTTATGATTCTTGCTGATTTACATGGCACTTCTCAACTCCACTACCTCCACTCAGCAAGAAATCTCCAAGAAACCATCAGAAAAAGTGACTCTTACACAGGGAAATCAGTCTTCACTTCCCAGCTTTGAAAGCAATAAAAGCACAGATTCCCCCCAGTCTTTGACATATGCTTTTGTTCTTGTCTGACAGTAGAGGTATTGTTACACCCTTAGCTTCGAGTCTCTTACAGCTCACAATATATTTTATAATTGTTTCTTCTCCAGAAACAGATAAAGCTTCCTCTTCTTCTGCCAGGTATCCCTAAGGCCTCTCACTTCTGGGGGACAGTCAGATGAAAGTGTTCAATATTTCATCTCGCTGAAGTTGCAGGGCCTCTTTGCTATGCTGTCACCAGTGGAGGATGGGTCCCAGAACTAAACAGACCCACAAGGATGGGTACATAAAATGAAACAAAACCCAACCCACACCAAACCCCCTAAGCAAGCAAAAAGACTTCCTTTTGATTTCAGATGTATGAGATAATTACTTGCTAAGGAAACAAAATAACATCACAGTTCAGTGTGACTCTGATGCCCTCTTTCTTCAGTTTAGCAGCCTGAAGTTCAGAAGTTGAATCACTTTGTGGTAAGAATAAGCTGGCACGTGCTTTTCTTTAAAGAAAAGAATGTCATTGTAGCATTTTTTAAGTCAGCTCTGGAAGTGGAGGTCATGCTTAAAGTCATTACCTTAACTACCAAATATAAGAGCCCCAAAACAAATAAAATCTCTGTTTCTACACACGTACCCATAAGCTTCTCTGCCAGCATGTTGAGTTGCTCAGAATTGAGTCCACGACCAACATATGATGAAAACTGCCAGCTCAGTACTTCTAAGAGCTGACTTAAAGTGGCAGCAGGTGGATTGCTGAAGAAAGACAAATTCTGCAACAAAATTAGTGCTTTGTTTAGAGAGTTAGCAACCATGAAATATACTGCAGGCTGTAAAAGAAGGCTGCAGATACTTAAGGAGAATCTGGAAGTGGTAAAAATGAGGTGGGGGGGATACACTGGGGCAAATACGTGCTGGCCTTCCCACCTGCAGCCACCCAGCAAGGTGTACTCAGGTGCCTGAGCAGAGTTGTAGGAGGAGAGTCCTAGAGAGAGCAAGAGTCCATGTGTGCATCTTGGATGATAAAATACCTGGCTATGCTTCTGGTATTATTGTATGTTAAGACAGTGAAAATATGCTTAAATCCCATCGAATAAATGCAGATATTCTCAGGTGTACCTTAATGTGTTTGGTGCATGGAAATCTTAAACTGTTACATACTCATACAGAGGTACATTGCAATTGTTTGGCTCGTCTTAGTTTTCATTTCGTTTCTGGACTGTACATATAATGAACATACTGAAGACTGTGCACAAACTCTTTGGAGTATCACAGAGTGATAATGAAGTCCAGGCTGCTGGTAAGCTGGCCTGCCATCATTCTTAGGTGCACTCCATGGTAAATTGCCTTACCCTTTCTCTCCTCCCAGCATCTATGTGACTGCCACTAATCCCCGACTGAAAGCCTGAGAGTTATTGACAGCACCATTCTACAGTCTGCAAATACAGTAGCAGTGACTGAATCTAAAATACGTGCTGAGCCAGCTGGAGCCTGAGAACGATTCTGCTTTTGCTCACGGTTATGGCCACTAGAAGGTGCTACTTGATACTTAACAATCTTCTCCACAGAATGCACTAGCTCCTATAAAATGCATGAGAGAAAGCAGCTTAAGTACATTACAGATGCACTTATAAACATACTTTGATAGTTTTGAATTGTACTAGTAGAATTATTTTGTACCATTTACAGTTTTGGTCAACCCCATCTGAAAAAGGCATTCAAACTAGAATAGTGGAGAAGGGCTATCACCTTTCCTTTGTTTAAGAACTACTACTTTAGCCTACAAAAAGGAAGGCTAAGTGTGCATACAGTTTTATATCTGGGCAGGGAACAAAAGATAAAGCAAACAACATTAAAGTATGATGTTGATAACAGTGTATGTGAAGAAAATAAGGTCAGTTCAGCAGGGAAACACAGCCTTTTTATAATGAATGTATTTGGTAGTCAAATAATAGAAATGTGAAAATGCAGAAAGTCAGTACTTGCATACCGAAGACCTACCTGAGGATCGTTGGTTGACAGATTGTACCAAATAATGGAAGCCCACGCGTTGGGTAGTTGGCTGACATTGGAAATCATCACCACAGGCAAAGAGCTGGTCTGGTGGAAAGAACGAATGCAGAATGTAAATGCTGCAGAGAAAACTGGTAGTGCTGTGTTATGCTTTTGGGATTTTTTGTCCCCTTTTCCTTCCTGAAGCGTACGCTTCTGTCCAGAAGTTCTGGGAATCTTGCATCTGCTTATGGTTCCTGCTGAAGCTAGCATCTAGGATAGATGGACCTGTGGTCTGGCCCAACACGGTTGTTCTTCTGTAAGCTGCTGGAAAATACCTTTTATTCTTGCCCCAGAAAATCTGGCCAGAATACTCACTTCCAAGTTTATAGTCAATCCATACAGGCAGACCTGTGTTTCAAAGCTGATCGAGTGCAGTTCCTCCGTCACCATGTGAGAGCCCTGAGGGAGTAAGTAGGTTGTACTTGACATTGTTAAGCAATACTTTCAAACTTTTTTCTAAAATGCTGCTTTTAAACACAGATTTGCACACAAAAAGTTAACAGATCATTTTTTGTGTCTGACAAAGACTGTCTCCAACTTGCCTTTTTCTTAAAGTTTCTTTACTGATTGACAATTCCAATTTAAACAGATGTTAAACTTCAAGGAGAAACAAACTAGAAACAAACCAAAAAGCTACAGCTTTAATGACAAAGTAGCCCTCATCTGGGAACACAGGTTTGTTGTAAGTATACTTAGATGTTACTAATTGAAGGAGCAGAGGCCTAAATTATTAATCCAAAGTAAATCTGGTATTAAAAACCCAAGCTTTTCTTGGATGGGAAAAAAAAAAAAAGCAAAGCTGTTTGTCATAGTTGATTAAAGTTTGTAGTACAAGTGTTTTGTTTTGATTACAAACAAGCATAGCTTTGTAAAGATCCAAATCTCTGCCCCTTGGGAAACAGATCTTTTGAAATACATTTCCATCCCCAGAAGTCAAAGTATAAAAATCTGGTTTTCCTTTTCCTGTTTTCTTGTTGTTGTTTTTCCCGTCCCCATCACGTATTTGTTTTGACAGACTTTTTAAAAAAGAAACAAAATCAAAAATCCCAAGTCAAAATGCTTCCATTTACTGAAATACTCTGCTTTTAGTCAATGTAAAGTAAAACTATTCCTTGGGAAAGTGCCTCGTGGCCTTATCTTTCCCATGGAGCACCTCCTCCAGGACATGTACAGGCCACTGCAACAAAAGATAGTGTATAAATGAGGGAGTGAGACCACAGGAGATCCTCAGGCATCTGGGTAAGTCTGCCTTGCAAAGGGAAAATCCACCTTAGAGCTGAAGGCTTTTACGTGAAATACTGATCCATCAAATGAGCTCAAATGTTTTAATACAGTTAGAATCAATCCAGTTCAACCCGTATTGCTGACACAAAGTTGAGAAAGGTTGGTGAAACTCCCCGCCCCTCCACCCCCCATTATGATTTTACAAAACCTTAATTTTTTTTCATGGAAAAATCATCTAGGCAAAAAGTCATATCTACATCAAAGGACAAATCTCAAATACAGAGAGTTTCCGCTTTTTTTTTTTTTTTTAGGAAAGTCATACTTAACAACTATACTCTCAGCTTACTAAATATCCTGTAAAAAACCAAATTTTTCAATTATTATGGTTGCTGTTAATAAAAAGACCCCAAACCTAGTTCATGCTAATAATGACTTCACAGACTGTGATTTGACCAAGGAGGAAATCAGTTAGCAGTTAACCATGTCACAGCTCAGCTGTCCTAATTCTCTGCAGCCCTATGTTTTATATAGGTATAAAGGCATCATGTGTGAAAGTGGGAGTAAAATGCTACCAAAAGTAGAGCACCAACATTTTTACACTTGCTTTTCTTGATGCAAATGACTTTGTAAGTGGCAAAGTAATGGGGAGGCAAGTCTCGAGTTTCAGTCTTGCTAATCAGGTTGCAGCTTACTCTGTTCAGAGACACTGTGCAAAGCGTGCCCAAGTATCTTCTGCTTTAGGTTTTTGGTTAAAATTCTCCATGCTGATCACACCTTTGAATTGTACTTAAAGACTACTTTTAGTAACATTTGTGTTTGTATAACTACATCTATTTGGGCTGTGTTATGAGTGATTTTATTATTTAAAAAAAATAATTTCTTTTTTAAACTTGCCAATACAGCTTTACCGTTACACTGGTGTGGAGACGCCTTAAACCAGTGTAGGCTATTTCACTTCCTCGGTAAGTAGGTGGCATTCACAGAAGCATCTTATGACTTCAGTTACCTTGGGAGACACTAGTTGTTGTGGTAGCTTTGGCAGAGGCTGCATCATTGGCCGCAAGCTTCTGACTCTTGCTCCAGTCAGAGACTTATCTGTAGATTTTTGCTGTTAAATAGCAGTGCTCAATTCATGGTGATGGTCCATGGCCACCCTAGAGCTTGTGCCTACTGGTGCCTTTCTCCTCCCTGCCTACTGCCTCCAGTTGCTGGATGAGGACGTGCTGCCTTCCCCGTGCAGGGACAGTTCTCCTTTCCCCTCCTGCCAGCGATGCAGAAGGTGAATGACCGAAGGCCGGCCACGTTCTTGCCCGTGATTCTGATTTTGCCTGTGACAGCCCGGGCACTCAGGGGGAATCACGGTCTGTAAGGAGCCAGAGCTGAGAAGAAGGATGCAGGCTGGAGCTGTGCAGACAGTGAGGAAGGGGAAGGGGTGAGGAGCTGGGCAGGGAGAAGCACAGGGCAGTGGTCTGGATGTGGGGCTGCTGGAGGGTAGCAGGGGACTGGCAGGTGCGCTCCGGGATCCAGGGGAGCGCTGAGGCACTGGGGCGTTCCGCGTGTGGGCAAGCGCCCATGCTTATACCTCTGATTTCCCTTCTCCGCAAAGCACGACTGCGCGGATTTTAAGCTCCTCTGGTAGGAAGCAAGCACTTGCAATGCCTCTTCACCTTCTGCGCCGGGCGGTGTGTGCCTATCTCTGAAGTCTGGGTACTGCAAAGTGCCTGCCGGCTTGTTAGGGCTAACGTGTGATAGTACAGCGTCACCACAAGAGGGGAACCTACGACCGCATTCGGATGAGCATTGGTAAACTTAATGGCCCTGGTTGAGGCAAGCAAGCTTCTCTGATGCCAATCTAATTATACCCTTACTTCAGCTGTAAACTTGGCCAACGAAATATGTAATTAAAGAACTGTTCCTATAGGGAAAAACTTTTGCAACAAAAAAACTCAAAAAGCTTATTTTTTTCAAAACGTAAATGCCCAAAATGGCTGCCTTGCAGAGGAACGCGTATGTTCAGATTATTACTTCCTACCTTCTGTTGTAACTTTTTAAATATACAAATTTAAGGCATGTAATTAAAACTTCTCTGAGTAGTTCTGAAAAGTTCTCATTATACTTACACTATCATATGATAATTGGGCCCTATACTTATTATAAGGATAATATATATTTCAAAATCTAACATGTCGTTGCTCTTTGATTTAAATAAAATCCAGTCTGAAATAGTTGTTAGAGTAATCAAAAATAACATGTAAAATAAATGCACAAACCTCATTTCCTTTGCTTCCAGCACTTGATTTCATTTCTTTGGGTTGCTGTATAAAGCAAAACAATATTTATATGCCAAAGAAGCTATAGACAGAAGTACATACAACAAACATAATTTGTAACCATGATGTTCTTAATATAATAAGGTTTTATTTACAATATACAAATATGCTGTAATGAAGGCTCTGACACTATGCCTTGAAAAGTCTATTCAGTTAATAGCATTTTGATATTTTTTAAGAATTTTTTAAGAAATTAAGTTAATGTAACAAAGTGTTAAGTAGGGTTCTTGTGAAGTATATAATACAAAAAAGCACTAAAGGCCCTCCATCTCCTTTTGCAAAACTACACTGATGTACTACATCTGTGGTTAAGCAAAAAAAATACCATAGGTGAGGGAGTCTAGTCAGAAAGCATGACTCACTGGGATATTAGAGAAGTTACAGAAGCAGTACTATAGTCTCTCAAAAGACAGTTATTGCAGGCATTAACTTCCACCAGATCTAAAGCATTCAATTATACGTTTCCCCTAAACAATGCTAGTGTGGTTTGGTTTTGGTTTTTTGTTTTGTTTGTTTGGTTGTTTTTTTTTAAATAAAACTCAGTTTCTGAGAAGCCGTGTAATTCAGCATGATTAGTCTTTTCCTTTTTCTGGCATTTATTAGGATTTGCTTTGTCATTTCTGTGAAAATAGTCTTATGGAATGGATGAAGTGTGGAATGGGATAAAGAGGTTCTAGGAGTAAACTTTCTGTATAAGGAAAAGCAAAATGAGTGTAGACTTGACAGTAATACAGTTCTCCCTGAATAGTTTTTAAAGAATCTTTTATTTCTTCACCAGAGGTACATGACAGAAAAAAAAAGCAGTCAAACTTACCAAATGTCGAAATTCTACTGACAGGCTTCCGTTTGCGGATTCATCCATGTTCATTGCTTTCACATGTGTTCCACACAGAACGAATCTACGATTACTATGGAAGACATTACACTTATGTACTCAAATAATATGGTACTGGATAATTTAAGAAATGTGATATTTTATTTTCTTACCTTACAGTTGAAACGTTCCTAAAGTAGAAGAGAGGCAGGGGGAAGGAAACAGGTTGTGCATTAGTAAATGTGTAAGCCATAACTTGTACTGAGAAACATATCTTGAGATGGTAGATTTTGCCTTGTCAAAGTTAATTCGTATTACCAATACAACTGCAGTTTTTAAACTAAAGAACTGAAATTTGTACTGTCCAGTTAGACTTCTGCATCTGGCCAGATACAAATAGTATATTTTATCTAGCTTTTTTCCCCTAATTGGAATGATACGTGGGTATTCAAAACTGCAGTGACCTCTAACTGCCTGCATGCCAGTGTTCTGGGACAATACAAGCCTGTGTAGATAGCTCACAGTGTACTGGGAGAACACGTGCACAGCAGCAAATCAGACAGTACACAGCTTTTGAGAGAAACAGTCCTGGCTTCTTGCCTGCTCCTTCCTCACTGGCTGTTTTCCTTCTTTTTGGGCCAACCTCTATGTCTGTGTGGTCAAGGTGTTTTTTAGGGGCCTGCAGAAGCACAACAGCCAGAAGAAGGGAGGGTAGCTGGTACGTGTGGCTGGGGATGGTGGGCAGTGAGGACTCGGATCACCTTTGCTGATTTTGAAATCATACTTTGACAGCAAGTCTTCTGCCCCATGTTTTATCCTGCTAGGGTGCCCTGACCGATCTGTAACCAAGCTTGCTCTACAGTACTGGGTATTGCTCAGAATAATACACCTTGCTGAGAGAAGATGCATCAACTCAAATAGAAATACTCCAGGCAGCATTAATACTGTTTTCACAAACTTAGTATAGACAGGCTCTGAGATGCTTTTTGCTCAGGAAATTGTAATCAAGAAGCTGGGGATCCTGTTCATTTGGGACTGCTGTAAGAATTAATAGGAACACAAAGGAGAAGCAAACACCTTAGAAAGGAGGAATTTATGTAGCAGTCTTAATTTCAGGCAGGGGTAAAACTCTGTAAGCTGCCATAGTTACTAATTACAGCACTAGCTTTTCAGGCACAAGCTTCATGTACTACTCAGTGCAGCTGCATTGAAGGTACTGGGCCTATTAACACAAGCAGATACAAGTGGTATTTCAAAGCTAACTATCCCATAAAGGCAATACAATTTGATTTAAAGTTTTGGTGTGATGCTGCCATTTCAGACTGATGAATTTTATCTAAGTCTTGAAACAAATCTTAAATGGACTTCTTGCTTCCAATTTGAAAACATCAATTAGGCATAGCAGCTTTTTTTTTTAAAAAAAGACAAAGAAATCCTCCACATTAAAAAAAAGAAAATCATTACCCTGATGTTTTAACTGTTTTGGTTTGGGCTTGTTTTTTTATTTTTCTTTTCCTTTTTAGAGCAACCTCTAAATCAGATAGGGTAGCAATTGAAACACCTGTGTTGCCTCTGTAGGGAGAGAGAGAATATCTTCACTTTAAAGTTTCTTACTTGTCAATAGTTGCTTTCACTCTGATCTGGTAGTTCAGCTCTGGCAATTTAATTAGCAACCTTGAAAAAAGAATATGTAAAAGTTAATATTAACAGAATACATTTTTCACCAGAAAATATTAAAGACCAGTATCTCCACACTAAAGTATCTGAAATTATTATAATCTGAAAACAGATTAGGCATCTAGGATTATATCACAATTTACAGGATTGTATACTCAGAAAGAGGAGCTGGGCTGTTCCAGTGACAGGTGTTCTACCTTCCCTGCAAGTACGTGGAAAAGTTAGTATGTGTGTGAGGGAATGGCTAGAGAGACAACAAAGAAGTAATAATTAAGAGATGGATTTGTATAATCTGTGACTGCACCATAGATGTATGTGTACTTTCCTTGAGGTACCCTTTCCACAGCCCCTAACCCTCCATGCATTCATTTTGCTGCGAGGTGGAAATGAGAGTTCCTCTCCAATCTTTGCTCCTTTCACAAAGTCAGGCAAGGAGCTAGTGGGAGAGAAAAAACTTATCATTGCTTCACCAGAGCCTCCCCTCCCTCGATGCAGTTTCTGTTTCCTACGTGTAAAAGTGGCTGAGTATTCTGATGTTGGCTTGTACGATGTGGATCATTATTTACTCGGTTTGCAAAGTCATTAAAATAAGAATTCAATGCATACAGAACTCTGAAGGTGCTGACTTTTGGCCACAATCTGCCTTTCTTCCTCACACTGATTTACTCTTTTATTGCCACTTCCTAAGACAGACAGATTCTGTGGCCTTTATATGCCCATTCCAGAGAATCAACCTGGAGTCAAAAGGATCTCTAATACAACTTGATCTGCTTTGGTTTCTAGTTTCTCCTATGATAAAATGCAGTATGCAATGAAGGAGTTTATATTTTATTTCCTTTCCTTACCTTAATTTAACAGTGAACTGTATTAATGTCTTAAGAACCATTGGCCTCTGGGGATGTGTTGGCATGCAGGGCTGCCTTTCAACCACGAATGAACTGTGTGAAAAGAAGTGAAACCAATACATTGTTAGGAAAACACATAAACAAACAGCTATATTAGGGGGAAAAAAAGTGCTGCTATCTCTTACAGACTTATTTCTCTACAAATGCTGAAGCAGGAGGTATGTATTCCAACTCTCAGTTCTAAAAATGATCTAGTGGTCTAACTTACAGTTGAATTGTTCCCATAAGAAACAGATATTTGGAATACATTAAAAATCAAAACAAAGCAAGTTCCACAGTCCTAAAATACCAAGCTGATAAAAGTCTGGAATACTGAGAGTTTTATCAGAACCATAAAACAGAGTATGAAAATACACTGAGCCTGGCTCCAATGAAATTAAACAATAATTTTATCTTTTTTCATTTTTAATTAAAAAAAACCAATTGACCATGTTTTGCTTTCAGATAGTCACCTGTGGTATATCTCTAGTATAACCAGTATAAAAAAAAAGAGGAATGATGGTAATATTTTATCTATTAATAGAAGCATAAATGGTGGGGGAAGAATGTCTTGGTGGGAAGAAGAAAGGCAAGAAACAAATTAGCACCTGCCCCTTTACTTAAAAAAAAAACAAAACCAAACCACAACTTTTCTCAGCAGTATGTACATTATTCCTACTGAAATAAGTGGATTTTGTGTGTTCACTTAAGAGTCAGAACTTGATCACAAACCCCTAACTACTACACAGGAGGAGCTGCCTGGTACCTTCAGCTTCTAGGAGTTTTGATGACAGCTGTATGTACTTTTTACATTGGAAACTCAGTCTTTAAGATCCTCAGAGGCTCAAACTTTTTTTCATTTTTTTTAATTCTTAACAATATGGTCTCATTGTTGCCAATAAATTTGTGTCAGTTCAGGTAAAATTATGTAAGTTGACAATGGCTTACGCACTTCCGGAAAAGATTGTAGAGCAGAAAGTTGACTTTTTCCAGCAGCTGAGGTCTTTGCACTGGGATAGGGTCCCCATCGTAAGTCAGTCTGGTCAATAGTTCATCCAGTTTTTCTAGTTGCCTTCTGACTTGAAAGAGACTTTCTGCCAACAGTGTAAAACTACAGCAAGACAAAAGATTAGTTTGCAATCTTTCATGTAAACCATTTCTTAGAACATAACAGCTACTGAAGTTCTTGCTTAGGGAAATCAGAATCACTACCAGTCAGTGCTTTTGTTGCTTTATCCAAACTCATGTCCATTTATCTTCCATCTACAGGAGTATATAAATACAACAGGCAAATTACCTACTTTATTTTTAAAGATGAATACTCCTGCAACAGGCCTCTTCAACAGCAGTGCAATGCTGCCTGTAATAATTTGGAAGAAATATATACATGGTCCTGATGTTTTACATGCAGGACACTTGCGCCAATTTTAATTCTTTCCTACAGCTCATTAGTTTTGCAAAATGTACTCTTTAAATGATAGTATTTATAAAAAATTAACAAGTTACCAAGTCTGAGGAAGTGTAAAAACAATAAGGAAAATCAAATCAAAACACACTTGCTAACAGTTTAATAGGGTATGTGTGTATAAAAGCACATTTTTAAAGCTATTTTTAACATCTTCATTGGGAAAAAAGAATACTTCAGTGGGGGAAAAAGAAAACACTAAAAAGGCAAAAGACTTTTTTATTCAAACCTAAAAAGGTTCTTGGTTGCTTTCCTTTCTTTTTTCTTCTTTTCGCTTCACCCTTTCCAGAAGAGAAGTTTGACAGCAGAGAAATGACCAGGACATTGACATTCTCTGGCTGCATTATCTTTTTTAATATAAAGCTATTTTCTTTTTATTCACAATCACCTTTAGAGTTGCCACCGCAGAGACTACTACCATTCAATTCCTGTGTAGTTTGAAGTCTGGAGGAGTGATGTACCTAATGAGTCAAAGCATAAATTGTCTACCCAGCTCCTGCCTAGACAAAACTCCCACTGTCCTCAGTGACAAACTCAGTCAGCACAGTTTTTACTCAAGCAAAACTCCCGAGAGGGCATGTATCATGTATCTGGAACAACTGTCAGACCAAAAAATGAGTGACTGCCATGGCTTAGGCTCAGCAGTTCACTGTAATGTTATTAATTCTGAATAGCAAATGTTGTCCACCAAAACAAATTGTATTTTTTTATTTACTCGCTTAACTGATAATGAATCTGCTGCTAGTGCAAGGTAGCAAAGCAACTGATCTACAGGAATGATCATTTCACGTGCAGCAGACTTCCTGTGGTTTTCAGTGGAAACACAAGCTCAAGGCAAGTTTACCAGTTCTGGAGCTGATCAAGCCCACCATGGAGAGGACCCCCAATGCAGGCAATCTGCTGCCGTCTCTTCCAGTCTAGCAGCTCTTCAGTCAGCATGTTGCTCATAAGCGTATCGATTTCATGAATCACACGCCCTATTTTACTGAGCACTTCCTGTAAAATAGGAAAGGTGTCACAAACTGACCACAGGGAACAGCCGCAAAATTCAACAATTATCATAAAATGCTGATTACTTTTTTTTTCAATTATTTTGAAAGTAACTTATTTAGTCCCTACCAATTCAGTTTCTTTAACTCAGAGGTGACTGGATTCATCACCCATTGTAATTGAAATTAATCTGAATCTCTATGAACTCTTCCTCAGTAAAATTTCTTTTTGGGGGGGTGGGGAAGCGGGAGTGAGAGGGAGGATTGTTACATTCTTTGTGGGCATAACACCTCCAAAAAGTTGACACTTACAAGCACTGTCAAGGTCAAAAAGTTCTCCTTTTGTTTTGCATCATATCCAGTGCATTGGTTTTTTGGTTGCTTGCTTTTAACCGTAAAAAGTACGTGGACTCAAACAAATTGCTTAAATGTACTGTTTTCTGTGCCAGCAAAGAAGTGGTCAGGGGAATATTTGTCGTATTTGCAATCTCAGTTGCTGAGAAGAGCAAGGTACCATTGGTGCATTGTTGTGTTTTGTTTTTGTTTGATTTTCTTTGCAATTATTAATTACATTTACTTTGAATACTTTTTATTTAACTTAAAAGCTACAGACTGCCAGCTAACTTATCCACTTAGCACAGTACATAAGAGGTCCTATGAAGTGATGCCTTTGCCTCAGAACCGTATCCTCGATTAAGCCATTTCTTAATTGCCAATTTCTTAACCGCTAGTCAAAATCACCCATATTCACCCAAACCTTTTGTGGATTTTTAACTCCTGTGTTATTTGTCTGTTCTTCTGAGAGGAGAATTGAAAAAGGCACGCATACACATTTGAGTATGCAGTGTGGGAATAAGGGGAGAAAGCAAATGAACCACAAATGACAAAACGTGTCACTAACCTTTCTCTTGTAGTCTAAAGTATTAAGCATTGCCTGCAATGCCAACATTTCCTGTTTAATGAGGGCGCTGTTTTTGTCGCTCTGCTCTGCAGGGGATGAAAAAAATCAGTATAAATGTGTGTGTGGGTGCGTGTGCATGTTTATATAAGGGGAGGAGGGGAAAAAACCATGACCAGACTGCAGTATGAACTAGTGAAAGAACAAACTGCAGACATCAGTAGATTATGTAAGAGTGTATTTCATTTGAATAGACTAACTTTAGTACAAGTTTAAGATAAGGTTTTATTACTCCACTCTTCAGAAGTGTGTGTGGAACAGGAAAAGGTAGAAAACATATGGATGATGCCTAGAAATCCATACATTTCTTATTCATGTGCATACTTATGCGTACTATGTACATCTGGCTTGGATCAGTGATTGATCTGTACTCTACTGAAATATGCTTGTGCTGTCTGCAGTTAGACCAAAGCTCTTTGGACTCAATGTGAATTACACGTCTGGCTGAGAGAATAGAGGTTAGGTATTTGAAACGGAGATAAAGTGTTCATCGCTGTAGGGATTTCAGCAGCCTTGAATACTGATTACTGGGTATTTCCCCCTCTCCATAATGTTTTTCCTCCTCTGGATCATGCATTAGTTTCAAGCTTCCCCAAGCTTGCCCTGTGCTTTTTCATATGCAGCTCTCCCCCCACCTTTTGCTCTACTTGCATCTTTCATGCTACCTTCAAAAAAGAAATTGGTGCCAACTGTGTCTGTGCTAGGCTCTGGACTGACATCTTCCCATTATGTTAGGGTAGATGTTTCAACAGAAGCAGACAAGTAACTGATTGTCAGCTCAGCCACAGCAATTGCTCACACACATTGTAAGGTACTGCAAGTTGGCTGTGCTGGTGTAGAGCATTTGTTGACACAATGAAATTTTAAGCCCTGAAAGTAATTTATGTAAGCATGTTTCATTTTGCAAATGGGGCAGGCTTCAGTCATTTGCATGGTCAATAATTATGATTGGCCTGATGACTAACAACTCATTAAACCATGGCAACTTGATCTCTTCCGATTGCCTGGCCATATCCAGCCTTAAACATAGAGAATTGACATGTTTAAGAACCCGGATGTTTCAAGCCCAATATCTTTGCATGTTCAAAGGGAGATAATGTGAAAATATCTGAGCAGACACAAGTGGACCTCAGTTTCTTTTCTGAAAGAGATCATGCAAGGACTATTGCCAGGTGCAGATCCCAACCATCACAGGCTGGTCAAACATGCATTCAGAGTGCTTACCAGCTGGTTATCACCACTGTGGTCAAAAAACAATAGAAAGCCAAGTTAGAGGCTAAAAAGTCAGTTTTGCACAACTCAACTCTAGGAAGTATGAGGCCCTTCTACATCCTGCCAAGGAAAGGCCATGTCAAAGGTGAGGAAATTGAAAAATAGGTTCTTTAAATTAAGAAAATTACTACTTTTCACACCATTATGCAGCTTATCTATAGAAAATAACTCTACTTGCTCAACAAGATCCTCTTCACCCTCTTAACTCTAAAAGAGTCATTATATTCCAAGACTATAACTTTATATGAACTAAAAATCTGGTTTTACGTTTACATATATTATCTGAGTAATGCACAAAAAACCCCTGATACTGGGGTCTAGCTAAGGAATCAGCCATTTCCTAGAGAATCTAAAAATTATTATAAAAACTCTTACCTAAGCTTTGTATTGTTTTGTACCTGAAGTCAAATTCCTCTTGCAAGTCTTCCAAGTATTTGACATCTTGGTCAGTCATCTTTCCCAGGAAAAGAAAGTAAAATTATTTGGGTGTTCACAGTGACATATGAAGGCATTTGTTTTGTAATGGACAAATGCATAATGTAGTATTTTCCGTTCCTACCATTTGAAAATCCCTAACCAGTACTGGGAACTCTGGTTTACTATCTTGTAAACTTTAAAAAAGACGATTGAATTATAAATGCAAATTTGTAATGACAGATTTATTTTACTTGTTCAAAAAGAATTTCAATAATTTTGAAATTATTCTCTCTCCCACAGTCAAACAGTAGTTGATACAGCTTAACCACTTCTTGTTTACCAGCTCAATGACATAGTGGAAAGTAGGAATGATTACATTTAGCCTAAGCTAAATTGAAATTATTATGCCAATAACGTAACTCTCTTCTTGGAACTTTAAAACAGGGCAAATGGATAAGTTTGCATTGCCATCAGTGGAAATTGGAATGGGGTGTGCAAAACCAAGAAAGATGGAGCCAGTGACAGGAGCAGAGCTCAAGAGACTATTTAGAGAATTACTTAAGAATTTGAGTAAAGAAATGAAACATTTTGCTGCTTTGGCTTTTTACAAGTGTTTGTTTTCCTATGTACTGCCAAAAGTTTAGAAAGTGTTTTCTAGTAACCAAACAATGATAATTCAAAAAAAGACACATCAAAAGAAGGAAAACAAAACTGTAGGAAATAATTTGTTTTACTTCGAAGGTCTGTTTCTGTGCTGTTTATAGGAAGCCTTGATTATGCCAACAACTCATAAACAATCCTTTTTAGTTCCCTGAGATGCACTCGTTAAGTGTCTGCGAAAATACAAAAACTCGTTTGCTAAATTAGGACACACAGAATTAGCCATTTTGGTTTCCCTTTTATTTGGAGACTAAACTTTGAAATTATATGTGTAAGGTATGAAACTACATACACAAGGAGCTGGCTGATTTCTGTGTTCAACTTAATTATCTACTAAAAAAACCCCTTGTATCTAGAAATCGTTCTCATTTTCACTGGTCTTTCAGGGATGGCTACGCTTCCTCACACAGAAGGAGCAGCATGGTAGGCTGCTGGGTTGCAGGTTTGTCTGCTTTTGCTCTGCAACTCTTATCTTACAACTTTATACGTAGATAGAGATCTAGTATCACAGT
Organism: Elanus axillaris; assembly: GCA_026212715.1. Classification (NCBI taxonomy): domain Eukaryota; kingdom Metazoa; phylum Chordata; class Aves; order Accipitriformes; family Accipitridae; genus Elanus; species Elanus axillaris. The sequence goes on from JANZLQ010000001.1 coordinate 18,963,532, forward strand.
CTTCTAAAGCTAGCTTTATCCTTTTAAGGGTTTCATCTCTCTAACCCTTCTTTCCCATGTAGGGAGACAGTGATGAGAGAATGCTACTAGGACCTCTTTTCAGTATACCAGAAGTGTTGCTCTTGAACAACATAGGGACATAGGGACAGGTATTTCCAATACAACTTCTACACTGAGACTGCTGCAAAGCTGAAAGTGGGGCTGGGATAGTAAAAAGGCTGTAGGTAATCCTGCCTTGAACTGAATGGGCAGGTATTCTCTGACTGAGCTTTCAAGGTCTTTGTGGGATGTAGCTACAGGTTTGGCTCAGCCCAGCTCTGCCCTGCAATGGTATGGGAAACTCTTGGACAATTGTTACCATCAGCTCCTACCATCAGTTCTTCTCCCCTCACATCTGCAAAACATGTAATTATGTCTTGTAGCCTTCAGCTTTACAAAGATCTTGGTATGTGACTCAGAGGTCACGAAGGCTAAGTACTACTGACCCAAGTAAAAGAGGTGAAGTTGCAGAAAAACATTTATGGAACCTCACATCTCTTCAGAGACAGTAGGTATGCCTGCAACTCACATAGGGATGAGTGTGATAGCTTTACAATAGGTAGCTTTCATGCTGCATGCAGAGCAGCTGTAAAAATCTGAGGATCCAGGTATGTCCTGAGCAGTCAGTCTGGGCTGAGGTCCTCAGAAAAATGGAAAATGATTGGTGCAGCTTGGTAGCAAAAGTATTTGTGCTACCCAGCTTAAAGATAGTTCAGGTATGCCTATGAAAATCTGAGTAAACAGCAGACAGGACAAAAAAAATACCTGAGCACTGTTCTTGATGGCAGACACTTTGTGTTCTACATTTCTTTGTCGTTCTGAAACCACAGAGTTCTGCAGAGACTTTTCCAGTGGCCCCTGGAACACATTGAACAAATAATGGGTGGATGACTAATAATAACAAGTGATAGTAACTGTACTGCAAGTTCTAGCATAGAGAGGGCATTCAGAAGCTGATCTTCAACCATCTGGAGACTTGTATAAACAAACCTGTTTAGTTCCACAGATTTAAAAACATGCCACTTTAACTTTGAAATCCAAAAGGTGAAAGGGTGTGGGTATACTGCAAACATTAAACACCTAGTAAATTAAAGGAACTGAAACATAGGTTAGTAGATTTCTGAAAAAGACCCATGTCACGATATTCATATAATAATATGTATTAACATCCAGAGGTGATTAAAAAGAACACAGTTGACTTAAAAATTCTATCTGGGTTTTAACCATGTAATAATTTCCCCAAAATAGGTTTTATATGTAATTTTAAAGTTTCTTTCTTCAAACAACATAAAAACCATCCAATACCTTTGCAATGTATCAGATGGAATGCCTTTTGCATTACATAATTAATATGAATTAATGCATTGCATAATGTAATACATACACATCTGTTTTGCAAAGAATAATCTCTTTAAAGCCTTTCCCACAGATTAAAGTTTTTGAAGATTAGCTGTGACATAGGTCACTTATAGCAGTGTTTGCAGTGGTAGAGCCACTAATGGAGTACAAACATGAGTTTAAAGGGCAACATTTGGCAACACCTAGTGCACACATATCACTCTAGCGAAATGAGGGGACAGGATTTGGTCCTAAAAGCACGTGAGCAGATTAACATGGAGCAGATTAATGAAATGTAATTGATTACCTGTACAGGCATGCTAGCTGCAGCCAATATTCTTCTTTCTTCTCTTAAACAGTTTGAGATGATCACTGCTATATGCATGGGATTACCATGATATTTGCCCTGCAAGCGCAAGTAAGTACAACTTTTAAAAACTCAGAATTAAAGGGTGTCCCTCTAGAAATCACAAATGTGCTTCAGTGTCTATGAGCTACAGCTTGGTGCGGGTGGAAAAGACTCCCCTGTTGTTCTTGACTTTTGTTAGTGCTGGTTCAGCCTTGCAGTGCAGCATCAGTTAGTGCCACTGTAATAAAATATTCTTAACAATGTTCTACAGAGATTTTAAAGATACAACTGCAAGATGTACATCATTTGAAGATCAAATTGCTCCCCTGCTAACACAGCTGTTTTGAAAGGGCTTTCCTGTCAGCCTATTCTGCACACGATTTTATCATGTCTTCCATTTTCAATAGGATGTTGTTGTTAGCACGTAGCACTTCTGCCAACAAGAAATTGTAAGCATATCAATACAGTAATGATGCAAGCAGAAAAGCTTCCTCAGCATAAATCAGAAGACTTAAATTTTAATGTCTGTGAACGATTTTTCTCCTTCAACAAATAATGTGCCTAAGATGAAGGAAGAAAAAACTCTTGATGATGTGTGACTGAGGACTGGGCACAACTTGAAGTAATATTGGTTTGTGCGGTATTTATCAAATTGGAATGATTGAGGACTCTCAAGCAGCTTCTTTCATGGTGATATATTTGTTCAGTGTTTCTCAGTATCCTTCATGCCTTTTATTCAGTGTTCATGTATCATTCATTCAGATGCCCTTTATTCAATCTTATACAGTTTTCAGCTATTCATTAGAATTAATCCAGTTCATTTCTTTTCCTGTACGGTTTCCAGTTCTGGACTTGTTCTCTTTTCCTTCCTTTCCGATTAGTTTTTATTCTCATCATAATTTGCTGCCACTCAGAACTTCATTTATTTTTGCTTTCTCTGAATGTGGCACAGTAAGTTTATACATACTTAAACTGATGCTGTATTTTCTGTTGATATTTTATACCAATTGCTGTATTAGAAACAAGGGTGTGAACACATCCAATGGAAATGTGAACACACTACTGCTATATGCCAACTACTACTATGACAGTGAACATATATATACTTCTAACACTTTTTACTAGACAGACAAAACCAAATCATTTTATGGGTGCTTTTGCATGAAATCCAAGTAATCTGGAAGACTTTTTCATAATAAGTTTTGACTTCAATTACAGGGTAAAGAAATATTATATTAAAAATTGTCATTTTAATCATGGAGACTTGTTTCAAGCTGCTTGGTATTAAATACCATGCTGTTGGTTATACTGTGGTTCCAGGTACAGACTAAGGTAAAAGACATAGGACTCTTTAAATAACTGATGTACAAAATGTTCCCTTCTAGAGAAGTTTTGACTGCCATGGCATTGTTGGCAATGAGACTAAGCTTTCTAATATTTCTAGAGTTTCTGAAGTCTTCTCAGGACACATCAAGTATGTGTCCCACAGTGCAACCAGTGCATATTCAAAGTAGTCCTAGAGCTGTGCCTCCTCTGATCTCTTTAAAAGCAGTTCAAGGTGGTGTTTTACTCCAGCAAAACCATCTGTATTGATTACCCTGAGGAACAGGAGTTATGGACAAGACTGTGATTTTAGGAGTTTCTCTGGAAAAAAGAAGCGGTGAGTAATACCACCCCAGGACACGCAGATGAAACACAAAGTACTCCCTCCCTGCCTGTTCCTTGCTGGGCAGTCAGAGGGGATTTAACATTAAGGACACACTGCTTATTTCCATGTCAAACAACAGTGCCAAAGATCTGCCATTACTGGTTTCTCCCTGCCAGTTTCTTGGTTCTGAGGGTAGTAATGATGTTCTCACTACACACTTCCTTCAGCACAGCTGAACTTCAGGTCCAGCTATAGTCCCCTTCACTGAGCATATTCCCAAGCTGTCTGTGCTAGTGTCAGGATGTAACTTTGGGAAGGGAATACAGGAATGTGGGAAATGGCTATGATCTTCCTGCAAAAGACTGAGAGTGAGTGGAGCTTCATGTGGAAGTAAGGTAAAGGTAGGGTCCAACAGCAACAGCCAGAGCAAATTAATTGCTGCAAAGAATGGTTGCGTTCCAGGCTGTGTGTGGGGTGCCAGCCCTTGCCTCGTGCCAGTCCACTGCCTGTCTAGACTCCTTAGTGAGCCAATCCAGCTTGCTAACTGGGATGGAAACCACTCGCGCTTTTTGGCTGAATGGATTTTCTGCTCCTCAGTGCACCAAAACTGCACAGCAAAGGATGAGCTTATTGTTAAGGACCAGCGCATGTGAATTCAGTAGAGGTTGGCTGGGAGAGAGGAGAACAGCTGTGCCTTGTTTTAGCTGCAGTCAGTTGTTATTGCTAAGCCTGCCTCATCTATCTGCATCTTGGTAAGAGGAAAAAAAGTCCTGTTTTTATTAAGGCTTGGGAAGAAAACTGTGGTGAGAAATTTGTGACTGGTGTCAATCCACTGATGTGCATATTACTTTCTCAGTTAATGTCTGCTAATTTCTGCTTGTTGCTGTTATTTTTTTGCTAGCAAAACAGGGTCCCACCTTCCACATAGATGGCTAGTACATGAGGACCATGCCACATGTTGGTATCTGCAGCCTACTGGAAGCTACAAAGCTGCAGGAGTGTTTAGTACCACTGCCCAGCAGAATTCCAGCCATCTAAGGGTTGGTGGTTGCCTTTTGTCTTTGCCCTGTGACAAAAAGGAGTCAAACAAAAGCTATTTAACAAAATCAAGAAGAAATAAAAATCCTCTCTTGGAGCTGGAAAATGCATTTATGTAGCAGAGGTACTTCAAAAAAATATTCTGACAGTGGGATGTTTAAAAATCCCCCAGAAAAAATTGCCAGGTATTAGGGACTTTCCTAGTGCTTCTAGATACTATTCATATGCAAAACTTTTAAAAACTCTTTCTCTCTTTTTCTTTGTTTCATTAAGAGAAAACCATCTGAACCAAGAGCTGAAGTGGAAATTCACTTTTTTCCCCCTTTCTTCTCTAACTCATAAAGCTCTAGTAACAAGCTGTGCCCATAGTGATTCCCATACTTGTGCCTGTCTGGTGCTTGTTCAGCTTGATTCAGTTTGAGCAGACACCAAGCAGGTTGACAGAGAACAGCCGCCTGCCCTCCTGGAGCAGCAGCTCCTCAGACAAAAGCTGCAATAATGGTGGGTCTGCAGTACGAACACTTGCGATCAAAGGCTAGGAACAGGCCTTGCCTTTCTGATAGACAGATGGTCCGAACGCTGGACAGCAGGCACAGAGCTGAGCTGTGTGCCACAGCCTGAGTGGGCATCCCCTTCTGTCAGTCTTGAGCTCTCTCTCCCAGAACCGGCTATATTTATACAAAATATGCTGTATTGACAGCCTCTTTTGAAGTAATCTAGCAGATGGATTGCAACTCAACAATAATAAATTGATAAATAATAAATAAGTTGTAACATTAAATATCTCAATTTTAACTTACTAAGTAACAATAATTACTGAAGGTTACAATAACCAATGCGTTTGGCTCCATCAAAGAAATAACACGGCATTTCTTCTCCCCATGTTTTATACTTTTCAGAGGTAATTACACTTCAGAACGTGCCACCCAGTATTCCCTTATTATCTGTCTGCTGCCAACTCTTGCTGTTCTGCATTTCCATTTTTGTCTTTGGTTGAGGGCAGAATTTGCTCAAGATGACCTTTGCTTCTGAACAACTAATTGAAAATTATTTCCTATCATTGAAAGAGTAGTATAAGCTGGAAAATAAAGGAAATTTAACCAAAAAAGGCTTGAGATGGGGGAATCTTAACTCAGCATGACATGAGCATTGGCAGCCAGGAAAAGAGGAAAGGTGTGGGTTCTGTAGTTATGCAAAATTGTATTATTAAGTTTAGATATTTATAGAGAAAACTTGTAATTGTATTTTGATAAATACCAACAAAGAGAAATTGAGGATTCACTTTTCGTCTGAAGTTTCAAATGTAAACGTTAGTCTTATCAGCTAATATTACTTAACTCTCTTGTTAGAAATTCTTTGTCCTCATCTGTTTTGATAAGGTCTTCCATACCATGATTTACAACAAACAACAAATGATCTTATTTGCACTGACCTCTTCTCAATAACTACCAGCATGACACTAAATATAATTGAACAGAGGAAATTAAACTTTCATTCTGAACAGGTGAAAATTTTCTCTGAATGCTGATGACATTTACTCAGGAGAAAACCTTCCTACCACAGCCCAGCATGCACTGTCTCTACTCCAGAGACATCTGTTGTGATAGCACATTACTAGATCGTGAAGAAAAACAGAGGCATTTCTGCAAAAACAATTTATACATTATAATGTGTGGAGTTTAGACACTTTAGCCAAATTTTAAACCAGCTTGAACTATTTGGGATATGTTAAGATGCATGAAACAGTGCTGGGGAAATGCAAGATTTTATTCTGTGAGTTGCATGATCATGTAGAAACTTTAAAATGCATGTTATGACTCTTTAAAATGCATGTGCTTTTAATTAAACACCAAACAACTGTGAGTATCTGAAATTTACTGCTTTTCCTGAGACGAATGAAGAAATCTAAACCAGAGATTCATTCTCTTACTCTTCTTCCCATTTTTTTAATTTTCCAAAATTTAGTTTATTTTCCTGTGGACAGCTCCATCACAAAGTGGATCACTCCCAACCACAGTAGTATCGGCCAGTTTTCTTCTCATGTGTCAAAGGTGTCTATGTACTGTGCATATCTATAAATGAATATTATATATGCACTACTTCACTATCCTGACTCTGTTTTCCGTGATTAAAGTAGAGGATTAGGTATGAGTGACTGTTGGTCTCTACTAGTAATGTAGAAGGATGTGCTGTGCAATCTTTAGAAAGTCAGTCAGGGGTTTACCTGGTTGTCTCCTGGTTTTCAAGGTGACCTAAAAATGACTTGAGTAGGTTTTAGTGCTCTCTAATTCTGAAAAAGCACTTCAGAATTTGGTTGTTTTTCCCCTACTTTTCTCTTTTTTCTTTTTTTTAAACTATCAAAAACATCAGCTGTATTTTTTCTTGTTTCTGCTAGAAAAACCTTGCTTGAGCCTTTTAATTGTATACAACAACAGCTTTACTTGGAGGCATGGAACTGTTAACTAGTAGGACTGTTGATATATTTGTTGAAGTTGAATGAGTATTTAAAGAAGCTGATGGAAGGGGGTTGGGACATGGAAAGACAGGAAACAGGATTACAAAGTCAAGCAAAAATACATTTCCTTCCCTGGTGCTCACTTGTGACATGCTTATTTTACTAAGTCCGATACTCAGCGTCGATGAGCAGATGTCTCATCTTTCATGTAATTAAAAAACAGGGAGAAAACAAAATCTTTTGTCTGTAATTTTATTTTTGAAAGAGAAAAAACTTTGGTATAGTTTTGTATCTCAAAGAAATGTGTGGGTGGGAAAGCATAACCATACACACTTATTTCCCGTTTTCACCTTCAAATATGACAAACAACATTTTGCCTTGATTTGTTTTCTATCTTTGTTTATGCATCCAGGCAGAAAGTCTAATGAAGACAGTACTAGAATGCTAAGAAAGAGTAGGTCTTTATGTTGCCCTGATATAGGTAAAGTGCTTGGGAGTTTTCTGAAAGCCTGTATTTAAACAGGCAGTATTCTTATTAAAAGAATCTTTTTCTATTGGAAAGATGGCTCTGTTTTATGTAGGTCTTTAAGTCACAGGAAGTACCTGTGACACTATCTATTTAGACTGCTCTTGTTAGACTTCTATTTTTAGATTTCCCCTTCCCCCTCTCAAATACATGAGAGAACTTAAAGGCAACCTCATTGTTTTAGACAACTCCTATGATGTTTGGGAAGTCCTGATACAATGCATAACTTCCAGAAATTTTTAAGGGCACATGCAACAAAATTGCAGTAGGCAAAGCTGTAAAAGCACAGTGAATGAGGTGTGAAGACAGATCTTTTTTTCCATCGCCCAGTTTGCCCCCAAATTCTACTACTGAATCCCTACCAGCAGACACTAAAACCAATCAAGGAACAGCCTATAGAAACAGCAGATTTCTAAGCAGGTAGGTTGAGATACAGCTACAGAAAATATATGTCTGTAGATCTCATCAGACAGTAGACCTGTGCTGCCAGCGGGGATGAATAATGCAGCGAAGCTTCTTGTTTAAATGAGATTTATTTCAGCATAAATAAAAGTACAGTATTCCCTATAAAAAAGGGTAAAACAGCAGAGGAGAGAGGACTGATACCCCCCATCTTCTGGACACAAAGACCTGAGTATTATTAACTAATCTCTCGGGCAGGTGTTTGACTGCTACTAGGCCTTTAATACTACAGAATGGACAAAACCCACAAGAGGTTGTTTAGTTTGTTTGCTTTTGGTTTTACTTCTCTTTGTAAGTTAACTCTTATTCATTCTACAAAACCAAACTGAAATGGTTATAAACTGTTAGAGCTGTATTCTTTAAGTAATAACTAGGAACTCAAAAAATATTTTACTTCTAATAAGTAACCTTTTTCTGGTCTTATATCAATCATTTTTAAAAATCTTTCTTAGCTGATGTGCAGTTGCCAGCCTGTGATAGCTAACAGCAGGCAGCTAGCTGCTTTTAGCATACAGACTTCTGTGTGGGGTTTCCCATTTGTACACCAAAATTTTCTGTAAACAGCTTTAATGGTTGAACTGGAAAACTCACTGGGGGCAAGATGCTAATATGAAAGATCAGTCTGAATTGTATTAGACAGCAGGACACACTGGTTCATAAAACACCTCCTACTACAATTTGTTGCTTTGTTAACCTGGCAGGTTACATGCGTGCTAAATACATATAAATAACATTTTGAAATGGATCTTCTGTGGTGTATCAGAAACTTTCTCTACTTTGTTCCATTCTCACCCTGTTGTAAGCTTTAACAGGAAACTGCAACTTAAACATCAATGGCTATGTTTCCATTCTTCGCAACTGTTTCTCAGCACAGTGCTTATTAGAATTGTTTGTTAAGTACCACTGGCATGTCCTATTTCAGATCTAATGCTCTTTTGTCCATTTTCTCTGATGTACTGCAATAAATAATCTTAGGATCCCTCACGCATGTATGTTTCTGGTACAGTGACTTGCGTAAACAGTCACCTAAAGTAAAAAACCTTTCTATGTTCATTTTAGTTCTAACTGGAGAAGCACAAATATGTTCAGTTCTCATTACAGATGGAAACAAGCTGGGCAGTGTAACCCAGAACTTGAAACAATCAGGAACGCACTACTGTTACTGTTTTAAGTAGCATCGTGTAAAGTAAGACGCTATTTGTTTGTACTACTTAGGAAGAGGGTGAATTTTACTTCTGAACACCATAGTATAACTACAGTGCTTCCAAAAGCTCATTTTGATATAACTGGTTGGTGTGAATCAGCAAATCTGGTGATTCTGCCTGACCTCTCCCTTTGTAAGGACAGCCCAAGGTGTTAATGGTGTGCACACAGACCTGCTCATTCAGGCAGAATGCCCACTGCCCTCCCTCCCCTCATCTTAGGCTCTAGCAGGGCTGGCAAGTGGATAAAGTTCACCAATACCTGAGAATCTGCTGTGAGTATTAAGTGAATATCATGAATATATATCATTTACAGCAAATTGCTCCCCAGAGCACACAGTATGCTCATTAACTCAGGCTTCAATAGTAAATGAGCAGAGCAGCCCTTCTTATTCCTGAAAACTGTTATTTTACTTTTATAAAGAAACATTTATGTAATCAGATTTTCCCCTGAATGCTGTAAACAGTGATGTGACACAGATGCATGTTGCCATTAATGAGAAGGGATTGCTTTCAAAAGTTATCTTGAGGCTAGAGCATAAATGAGAGTGTCAATTATGAGTAGGACAATTCTGGGAATTTCTGCTTTTTCCTGATGTAGCTGTCATGCACCATGTGCAGTGTGCAGCACAGCCAGTGGCTCTTCAGTTCCTGGGAGCTCACCGGAGCCCATGCATGGGCCAGGCTGCATCCCATAGAGCTACATCTTCTCTAGCAGGTACCTGCTGAGTGCTCCAAGTGTTTCCAGCTTGGAGTGGGGGGGAAAGGCATCCCTGAGATGAACAGCAGTGGGTAACACAGAGACCCACAGGCAACTGCCCACCAGCACGATTCCTAAATGGAGCAGTGGGACACTGGGGTATCGTGGCCCTCTCTGATTCCCAAGCTACTCTGAGCTTCCCCTGCCTCGACTGCCCTGGCGCACTGCAGCTCGGCTGCTCTCCCCTAACCAAAGACTTTGGCATGCAAGTCAGGAGCATGGACAGTGCCTGTCTTACATGAGTGTCTCTTTATTTCACCAGTCGTCTTTGTGTACTAAATCTACTCATGTATTGCACAGGAGCTTACATCAGGGACAGTTACACTGGCACTTAAAAACATTCCTTCTGAAAACTAAGATGTAATTGTTCATGGGCTAAGGTCGTGTCGACTGCTGCATCTGCAATTGGGTTTCTAGAAGTGCTAGGCAGCTCTTCTGAGCTTAACATCTGCCCTTTATGTTTTGTTGTCATGGCAACAGCACAAACCATCTCCTTGTGACTAATCTGCTTTGCTCTTCTCCATCTAGGTTTTAAGCAGGAGAAAGAAACACAGACATAGTTTTCCCCCTCCTTCCCCCACTGCCACCAAACATTTTCTCTCCTCGCCCTTTTCCAGAACCACTGGTGGGAGAAGCAGGAGTTCTGTAGGAAGACGGACAGAGAATTTAACCTTAGCAAGTGACTGTGCTGTACTGTCTCCCACCAAAGAGCACAGCAACAAAAGGCTGCTCTGCTGTAAAAATGAATCCAATTTACTGACTGGAGAAGTAATAATAATGTAAGAAGTAAATATGAAGGATTTTAACTTAAAGTGCTGACCCTGATTTTAATATAATATGTGCATTTATACCAGATTAATGTCAAGAAGCGATGTTTCAATGAAAGCAAGAAATAGAGAAGCAAATTACTGAGAGCTAGCAGTAACCTCAGCTGCTTAGCTAAGTTTTGCAGCACTATTTCAAGTGCTTATAACTTTGTCAAATTGGATTTTTCCTGGTCAATGTTTCTTTTTGCCTCAAGATAATTTTGGAAATGTCAGTAGTCTGAGCAGAACTGCTATGTTCCATGGTTATTTCTCTAATGGTAAGAGAATCAGGATGGTCCCAGTGGCCTAAAAGCAAGGGTGCCGGACAGACCCATCTTCCTGCTAAGAATTCTGCTCTTTGCCTTTCACAACACCTAAGATTGCCCAAAGCTTTGTATTGCGAGTATGCAGCTGGCAAGTTCTCACTTCTTCCACTACTTCCATCGTTATTTTCAAGGAGCAACTAGGATGTTTATGTAAAGATGTTTCAGGTGAAACTCAAAATATAACATTTTCTCCATTTTATAACAAAAATTAATCCCAGGAAGATCTTTCAGGTGGGGTGTGCTCAGCTGTGGTGCTGGTAACTCGTAGGCATAATTCTCTCCAGATTCAGTAACAGCACCAACAATCTTGATCCTAACGAGTCCTTTGCTGTCTAGCAAACAGCTGCACAAGCCATTTGTAAAGTGTGCATTGCTTCCTCTTCTAAGGCTGCTCTTCATTAACGATCTAGTTGTATTTCTAATTAAACATTAGTCCCTCATTTTGCCTTTTGTCAAGAACTACAGATTGCTTTTGAATGGCTTTTGTGCATTCTCTAATTTTAATTGTTTTATTATTGCTATTGTCATAACATTTAAGAACCTATACCATAACCATATCCTACTCTGCATAGTCAGTGATAAATGCTGGTTTCCAGCATTACCTTGACTAGTATTACTTAGTATTATAACACAATTTGGCTCAAAATAATGAACAAACATTGCACTTGGATCACGTATCGAGGTTGAACAGCTTTGTGTGTGTACATGCTGTACATGTGTCTATACATCTGTGAGTGTGGTATAGAGGGGAAGGAAGAGGAGTGAACTGTGAAATTTCAAAGAAGTGCTTGCGCTAGAGAGCAAAGCAGAGATAAAGGTGGGCTCATGGTAACTAACCTTCAGAGAAAATCAAACCAACAGTGTTCGCAGAGTCACCAGAAATAAAAAGATGTTTACAAATGCAGCTTCGTCTCCTATTTTGGAACGCAGTCTTCACCCCGTCAAAGTTGGTGAAAAATCTCTCTAGTTTTACAGCGTACCCTTCCAATCTTCCTTTCTCAAGGTGGTATGTTGGGACTACGGGGACCATGGCACTGTACCGTGTACATCAGTCACCTTTTTCTGGTGTTGTCTCATGAAACTGTCACAAACTATCTCAAATTGCATGAGTTAGGTATCTGCCGGTGTATCCAGTTGTGAATGGGGAGCCAAACGCCCAGTTACAAACTTCTCATACATTCACCAATAAAATACAATCAGCAATACGTTAAAAAAAAAACCAGACCCATCATTACATAATTTGCATAGTCAAATTTAAGGACATTACAGCAGATACTGTCCACACTATGTGTCATATACAGTTTGGAGTCCATTAATAATACTTGACAGTTAACAACAAGGATAGGATGTCAGCTGGTTACAGCTACTCTAGCATTTTTTTCCTGATGTACTTACCTAACCAATAAAGAAATAATTTTACCAGCTGAAGCTCAGGAGACTGCCTGTGCAGCTCTGTAGAACATGCAGCCCATACTTTGGCTGAAAATGCATTTATCATCTATGTTCTAAAAATTAGAAGCTGTAACATAGTATTTTACACAAAAATCCAAAATATCTGTGTCACAGACTTCTTAAGACATAGTTTAAGTTATTTGCCTTATCCAAAATAATAATAAACCCATTGCAAGAGTCTGAGCCTACTCCAGCCTATAGAAATTATTTTGAAAATCAGAATGGACTGTGGGTGATAGTGCTAACAGTCATGAGAAATCAGGAAAAGCTCTAATAGTGAAAGTGCCGTTCAGTATCTGGTAGCTCATGTGTGTATTTTGAAACTGAATGAGTAGCTTGTTATCTAAATGCAGGTTATCTGCTGTCTTGATATAATGGAGAAAGGCCAACATTATTAGTGATGGAGAGAGCTGTTGTAATTTTTTTGCTTGGCTGCAAACATTTTACGGCAATGCTCAAGACTGAGATCCTTTTTAATAAGTGGTATAATTCCAGCATCACATATGTCCTCTCAAGAAGGTCATAATGCTATAGACTGCAAACCTACAGACCTTTGCAACCTATGAAAGCAGACAGACCTTGCTGCTTGAGAAAGCTTGCTAAGTCACGGCCTTAGAGGGCTACAGGGCGATGAACAAGTTGGTGCATGTCACAACTTGTGTGGCATTTCTTTTGGGAGCCAGCAATCAAGTGAAATGATGGGTTAGGCTACTCCACATGGACCTTTACTGTTACTTTATCTAGAGAAGGAAACGACCAGCTCTGGTGCTGGCTCTGCTGCTGCTGTAACTACTATATGGTGACTGTAACCTAGCTGTGCAGTTATAATGGGGAAGCCTAAGCGTTTTGCCTTGTTCTGGAATTGTGACTCAGATCCTTGCCACCTAAGAAACCACTTAATCAGAAATCACTTAAAACTCCCCTTCTCTTGCTTTTCTGCAATAAGCCTCCTTTGCTTTGTGCTCTTTGGGAAGCACATCATAATATAATTTCCAAACATGCCAGGACTTAAAGAAAGTGGTTTTCTTTGTGGCCATTTTCACACTGGCTGTTACGTAAACTCCTGTGTGTGTGCCCAAGGCCTGATTACTTGTCTCAGTATGCCAAATTTCACAGAGCATGCAGAGCTGCCACTTCAAGTTTTGCTAAAAATTTTAGCATAAAATAAATGGTGTAAAGAGAAGAAGGAACTGTGAGAGACTTTAATTTTGTAGAGCCTGTATGTAAATATATACCAGTCCTTCTGCATGTGCACATTGTGATGGTATAATCATAAATGCACAATCTTTTAAGCCAGGAACACACCTATGAACTGCTTGCTTCAGTGTCCTGAAATGCTCTTTCCACGTGTGCGCTACTGGGGGAGAATGCCTTTACTAAGGTGATGCAGCTCTGTCTCAGCCCTACAGTGGTAAAGCATGCCAAGACCATGACAGAAATAGGCGGATTAACCTTTCTGCAGTTAACTCCAAAAGCAGTGAAGTAAATTTGGTGTTTGAGCAGTACTGAAATTATAGATATATCTATAATTAAAGATATATCTATATAGATAGATATAAAAAAACTTTAGTTTTAAGTTACATGAGACTGCTTGCATAACACCAGAAGAAAAAGTGGTAGTGATGGAAATACTGCCACATTTTTAAGAGGCCACCATTAGGATAACAATTAGAAAGACACACAGCCATAAAGAGAATAAAATAATTGGCAAGGTCATGCTAAGATTTTCCAGACCGGGGTGTGTGTATATATATATCTCAAACAAAGAAAATGTTTTGCAAGCAATATAATTGTCATTTAAGTACTTATGGAAAACACCATCAAAGAGGAGAAAAACCCCCAAACTTTCATTAAACTCGGATGCATATCTGTTCTATGCAGCAGACAGATAAATGTCAGGAAGTAGGTGACTAATGAAGTGGAACTCTGAGAATCCTTGCCTTAGATAAACAATTATTAGAGAAACATTCAGCCAATCGAAATAAATACCATTTTGCAGAAGCCTAACGGAAAACCCTTTAAGCCATTTATAACAAATAATCCCAGCTAAGCATAAAATAGCAAAAATGCTAATGATTTACAGTGGTTCCTCTTTCGGGGTGCTGCTTTAAGCCCCAAATATGCATTTTCATTCCATAGTTAGATATCTGTATGTGTCTGAGAGGTAGTAATTACATTTGTAATAAACATGAGCATCCATAAGCACTATACAGTCTTAATTTTAAGAGCTCAGTGAAACACAGGTACACACAGAGCTAAGAAGTCACAGCACTTGTATCTGAGCAGCATGCATGAAAATGTGAATTATTGTTCCACAAAGTAACAGACAGTGGGATTATTATTTTTAATTATCTTATTGAAGGTTTGGTCTTCCCATAGCTACTTGGAGTCTACAGTAATCAGGACAGCTCTGAGCTGTGCACAGGAACAAACTGTGTCCAACAGAGGTGGGCATACCTTTAGAAACCAGTAAGAGTATGCATTTGTCATCTGAAGTAACGACCTACCTGCAGCAGCTTCCTGATTCTTTTCAGGTTGTGTATCAAGAGAAGATTCTTCTCCTGTGAAACCCGGTCCAGCTGTTCATCCACTTGTATTAGCAAATTCTGTAAAAGGATCATTGCCATTGCTTCATTGTTGGATGCAGCCTCCCTGAAGAATCAATGAATGAGAACCATAAGTGCTTAAAATGTCAGAAGAAGTATCAATCTATCTGTACAGAAAATTATAAACCATTCAGAAATCTAGGCAGCAAAAAAAGGCTTTAAATATATGGTGACTTGCATATAGTTAGAGGTTCGTGAATAATTGATTTTATGATCCTTTTATTCATATTCATGGAGATATGCAGCTATAAAGACAGAGTGAAGATGTTCTTAGCACAGGCTATGGAGCCAGCCAGAGGGAGACAACCAGAGTTTTCTAGTCTTTGGTCCAGTGAATATTTAAATATTTTTAGTCCACTTCTCAGAGGAAATGGGCTTATGCATACCATCCCTCTCACTTTGTCAGTCACAGAGATACAATCTCTGAATTTGCTGCCCAGTTTCAGACAAAGTTCACACTGGGCTCAGAGACTAAAAGATAGTATACTCTTACAAATTTAACAGAAAACTGGCAGGTTGCTAGAAGAGAGGAATCCAAATTAGTGCCTCCACTGAGGCAAATAGCAGTAATAACTTGCTCTAGGAGGTAACAGCCAGATGGCCAGTCAGCAGATATATATCTTCATACCAGCCACCAGATGAGCGTTTGCCCAGCCAAACTATTTGGGTATATGGGAAGACTCTGAAGCTACTGGTGAAGGGTATGTAGGGGACAAAGGACACGAACACTCACAAAACCAGGCTTTACTGGTTCTGCTGTTTATGGAACAGCTCGATACACGAAGGGCAATAACATTAGCGAGCAAAATAGAGGAAGATAGACTTTGGACTGCGTGGCATCCTTGTCCTTGGGATATCCTCTCTCCTTGCCCCCCAAATGGCAGATGCCTGTTTGAGATATGCCTGCTAAATCTGGGAAAAAGGAAATTTTAATGTTTCCCATGTTCCTACAGCCCCATAAACACTGAGCTATAAACTGTAAGGAAAGATTATATTCCTTAGCAGATTTTTTTTTGCAATAGTCCTCCAATAGTCTTGTGGATTTAGCTTGAAAAATTGAGATGTCTCCTTCTGGTAGGACTAATATAAACTTTTTTTTGGCATTTAGTTCTGAACTTTCTGAAGATTACCATCCAGTGAATTTGACCCAAATTTGTGCATAAATTCACCTTCTAGAGAACACATCCTGAAAATAGCTGGCTTGTTCCCCCAAATTATATATCCTGCTTTAAGTGCAGTTTTGGACAAGTGAATAATTTTATGCTGCAAGCGGTAAATGTATAACATTTCCATTGAAAACTAACTTGCGTTATTTGTTGCTATGAAAAGCCTGTAATACCATTCATTTGCTAGACCATTTTTATTGGATCTTGTTTAGGAGTAAGTTCAAATGAAAACTCACGTCCAGGCATTCCTTAAATTTAAACTTTGACAGCTCAATGGGCTAAATCCATAACTAGTGGAATACTATTCTTGAAGTGCAGGTGCCTGCCCAGCTCACAAATGAGGACTATAAAATCTGCCAGATAATGAAAGAATTGTTCATGACTGAAATCATATGAGAGGAAGTAAATTTAATCCTACCAATCCTGGCTTTCTATCCATTGTGCTAGTAGATGCCGGATTTCCATGGGGAAGTTATCATCATAGAACTGGTCTACCTGCTCCAAAAACTTTATTTCCAGTTGTTGAACTTGACTCCATTGGGACATACTGCAAAAGAAAAGATGAAACATGTTTGCCATTGAAAGGTGAATATGAATTAATAACCCAAAGTGCTTAAATCACGTATTTTTATTGTAGTCCTTACCATATATTTTAATGTTCGTGTTTATTCTGTCTTTCAAAACAGGTGGTACTTGACTAAAGTTAGTAAGTTAAAGGGAAGAGGGAGAAAAGAAAGCCAGACCATTAAAAGAAGTTCTAACTCTTACACTTGAATGGGCACCTCTGCCAATTTCCTTCCTTAGTGCAAATGTTTTGGGGTACTGTATGATGCTTTTAAAGCAGGGAGATTTACACAGCATCTCTCATCAAGAGAAGTAGGTTAGGACTGTACTCTTCAAATCCAGGTAAAACTATTCTTATGAAAGAATAGTAGAAAGCAATGAATTTGCTCTCTCCTTAGTGAACTCATACCACTCAAGTTTTCCTAAAGCCATAATGGTTGTTATGTTATTGTGCTGTTCCTAGAGCCCCACATCTTCTGTTTGGAGAGTACCGTTTGTTTTACGAACGACGTTTATAAGAAAAGCAAAAGTAGCATCACTCATTGCCAGGCTCTGAAATTCTTACTGAAAAAACTATCCCAGGTACATTTTGGCTGTTTACTGAGATACTGGAGCTTGGCTGTTCCAGATTTTAGGTGGGCTGAATTAATGCCTGCTCCTCCCCATGGATTAAAGAGATTGTTTGGGTGAGCAGGCTCTCCACGTAGTCTCCTCAGCCTAAGTGACTCTCTCTCCACTTAGGAGAGCATTACCTTTCTGACACTTGCATTGCAGGGTTGCACCACATCATCGTTAATGCCACTGGTGAAAACACCATTTTCATTGTGATTTTTTTCAGTGCGGGGAAGATGAAGGTAGAACATTGCCTTAGGGCAAGCTACGCCACCCTGTAATTCTAGCCGTGGCATGTGGATAAAAAGTCAGCAGTAGGATTGACAGCTGCCATGGTGGCTGAGCGGAGAAGAGGGATGCCCTAGGGCCTGTGCCCTGGGATCTCCATCCTCGAGTGGGCTCTGCCCACACCCTGACCCCATACCAGAGGTTGTCTTCCCTTTTGTTAGGATGTTTGTTCATGTTAACAAAATACACAAAATCCAGTCACGGGCTAAAGATTGCACTGTAGTAGGTCAACATATGACAACTGTTTGAACATTTCTGATAGAAACTTTTCCTGAAAAAAAAGATGGTATTTTATCAAAATCGACATTTTTGTAGAAAGTTGACCTTTTTATAAACAGCTTTTCTATTTCCTATTCTGAATCATAGTTTCAGAATGTCAACAGTTTGAAGTAGAGAATACATCATATTTTTAATGCTGTGGTCTTTCATTTTGCGTTTTCTTAAGTCAGAGGGGAAAAAAAAAAAAAAAAGAAGATGAAGTATCTCAAGGCGTAATGGAGTCCTGAGTACTTACTCATACAAAAGTAAAAGTGACAGCTTTTAGTTTCTCCTTAACAAAGGCTGGATGGGATGATTGTGTGGTATGAAGGACGCTGTACATAATGTCAGTGGAAATGTGCCCAGTGACATTTCCCACCTTTTTATTACTTCCATTCAGGGAAGAAAAAAATATTGCCTGAAGGTTTACTTTGTTTCTTTAAATTGTGGAGAAGGAGGAATGCACAGGAGCGTTTCACTGTCTTTGTTGCCATACTGATAATTACACAGAATCACAGACCTTATTTCTTGAGATACATACAAGGAACCAAATCACGGTGCCTTAATAACTCGTGCTCAGAAAGAAAATCAGGATTTGTAAGCCTGTTCACTTTCAATGGGACTTTTCATTTCAATTTCTGGTGAATTTTGGTGACTATGATATCCTAAAAAGATCAGTAAGAAAACTTAATGTTATAATCTCCCGTGGAAAAAAAAAAAAAGAAATATTTTGTCCAGGTTCTGGACCCCCGTAGGCCCCCTCCGTGACGCCCAGGGACGCTCACAGGCGCGAACGCTCGCAGGGCGCAGGGGTACGGCTCGTCCGCGGGTGGGTTGCAGCGCGCTCGGTACCAGGCCCCCCGCATCCCTTTTCCCTTCGTGCGGGAGCGCTCGAACAGCTCCCAGAGCTGTAGTTCGTCCCGGCCGGCCCCGACGGCAGCGGCGACGGGCGGCCCGGCCCGGCCCAGTCAGCGGCACGCCAGTTTGCCCTCCGGGCCTCCGTCTCGCGGCACCGTCGGCACCGAACGTGGCGTCGATTTTCTCCCGTCGCCCCGCGGCAGAGAAGCGCTTCGCCCTCCCCAGCGCCCGTCCCTGTCAGCGGCCGGGCCCCCGCCACCCCGCCCCGCTCTACCCCGCCGGCGGGGGCACGGCCCCGGCCCTTTTCCCCCGGGGAGCCCCACTTGCCTGCGCCAGCGGGTCCCGGCCGAGCCCTGCTGCCGGCGGCGGCGGCGGCGGCTCCCTCCTGCCCGGCGCCTTCCCCCTTCGCCGCCGCCGCCCGCTTTATGCCGCGCCCGCCCCCGGCCCCGGCGGCAGCGGCCTTCCTGTGCGTCAGCCGGGGCCGCGGCCTCTGGGCACGGCGCGGGGCTCCGCGTTTGGGCCCCGCGCTTCCAAACCCCCCAACAGGCGCCGGACCCCCGGCCGGGGTCCCGGTACGGCCGTGTTTCGGGTGGCGCGAAACGTGCGGGGCAGGTGTCGGAGCGAGAGAAGGCGTGGCAGTTGCCTAGGAAAAGTTCAGAGGGGGGAAGGAGGTTACTTGTCTTCAGGAGACTTACTTAAAGAACGTTCAAAGCTTTCCGACTCGCTTTGTGGGGCCCGCCACGCCCCTGGGGAGCCAGGCGGCTGCGGCTGCTGCTGCTGGGCCGAGCGGCACCGAGCTACCGGCTGCCCGCCGACCGACCATCCCTGCCCGCCTGCCCGCCCGCCTTCCGCTGCTGCTGGATCCTGCGCCAGTCAGAAGGCCCAGGGCAGCCCCTCGAGGCGTCGGGCGGCTGGAGGTGGAAGCGGCGTGTGCTGTGGCTTCCGACAGCGTTCCTCATCTCAGGTAGTACCTGCAATGCAGGAGCTTCTCTCCGAAGTCAAAGATTTGTGCCCTGTCCTAAGGAGTCAATGGTCCGACTTCGTCTCTGTAAATAGTACTCTTACAGCAAGGGTTATGGCAACAGAGACGTGCGCCAAGTTTTTCTTCCCTAAAGAAGTACATTATTGGAAAGAGGATTTCTGTAATGGCAGGCGCAACACCGCTAAAACCAAAGTGAGTAGAAAATGCTAAATCATGACCGTTTTGAATCCACCTTACCTCGGCACAGAGCTTGAGTGCTCGGAGCGTGGCTCTGGCGTGATGCGAAGCAGCTGCAGTCTGCCCTAAAGAGAATCCTTTTGACTGATTTTTGGTTTATTTGTCATAATTTGTCTCACCAGAAAGCCCCGTCATGAGCGAGGCTTTTCTGCGCCAGGCTGTGCAAACCTGGAGTAAGAGGCATGCTCAGAACCTGCCAGTGAGCCGACCGAGTGGTACTACGCTCTCTGTGTGCTGGGAGGAACGTGAAACCTTGTGCAAGTGAAAACGCCAGCTGCTGAGGATGCACTTAAGAGGAAGGTGTGTGTCCCTATTGATGTGTAATTATGTTTTTCAGGTAGAGCAGAGGGAGAAGTGAACGTGAGGTAAGAAGCTTTGATACATAGGCAACTTCCAGAAGATTGCATACAGGTGTCAGCAGCTGACCTGCGTCTGAATATCGGCTGGGTAGACACGATATTCACTGGACATGTGCTTGAAATGAGATTTGGTGTTACCTCTAATAGCACTTAGTAATTTTTCAGGTGCATTTGTATACAGAGGGCCAGGATCATAACAGAAGTCTGCAGAATCCTAATTTATAGAATTGTGTGGTCCAGTGCATATTTCGGTAGACCCTCTATTTATTTCTGTTATTCTTTTATGTTGTATCATTGCATATTTGTTTATTATCTTTTTCAAGTGAGATGAGGATATAATGTACTAGAAGATTTTCTTCAGCCTCTTATTTTTTTTGCTAAATGACCAGAGTGCAAAATCATGTTAGCTTTACAACCCAAAAATGAAAGCTAGGCTTACAAGGCCAGAGGAATCCTTCTTTTGCTGTACATGACCAGACACACATCTAGTCCTAAATTGCATTTCGACTTCTCTAAGCGGCTGTTCTTGGTTCTCATTTAACTCAGCTGCCACTGGCTCAAAAAAGCTGACACTAGAGCAGAATGACAATATTTTCACTGCCTTTTGTTGGGATCTGGGGACCAGACTGAATGTCAGACTCACTCTTTGTCCAAAGAGGTCAGTCCCCAAATACAGCCAGAGTTTGGTAAGTCTCTGCTCAGACCTGCCGTCAGTCCTTTAGATTTCAGCAAGCATCGGAAGCTATACAGCTGCACTTTACTTATGTTTCTATTTTTGCTGATGGATATCCTGGCATTCCATTCAGAATACATACACTCACACACATTTTATAATCTTTCCATAGGACTGCATACTGTCATATTGTATACGTGGTAAGTAATCTTAGGGATCAACCCTAAGTCAGTTTTGTCAAATTTTGTTCTCTACCATTTGGCAAAACTTCATCATTTTCGAAGGTAGCTGATTTTCACATGGTTTACTGTGTACCAGTAAGCTTGTGTAGATTCCACATCGGGACATTGAATGAGCAAATTGAGGACCATCCAGGAAATAACGTTGATTAGTAATTTGATTTCATGCTGTCAGTAGGGGGAACTATTGCACTGTACTTTTTTCTTCAGACTTTAAATAAATATTAGTAACTATTTATTTTTCTTTTTAGATTAAATACTCATTCTCTGAGCATCCTTACGCAACTGCTATCTGTAATGATAAGAAGACAGGTAGTTCACGCCACCCCAATAAAATAAGACAGTAACAGGTTTCCAATCCCCTTTTTGCTTGCTGTTTCTCTGCTTAACCTAGAAGAGCAGCTATATGATGGAGTGATTGCTATTAAGATTATACTATGCTTCCTATTATCTGATGCAAATATCTATTCAGGCTTGCTTCAAGAGGCCATGAGAAAAAAGTTCAGTTAGGTGTCATTCCCAAAACCTAGGGTAATCAGAGGTCATTCTTCATCTGAGATTCAGAGATCAGTTTCTGGGAAGATGGTTCCTATTCCCTCTTTCCTCCCCCCACTTTCTGGCAGGTATGGCAGTGAAGGCAGGTCAATTGCTGGGATGGAGAGCAGCTGTGGAACCAGCCATTGGGGGTGCAGGATGCTGGATACAAGCCATGGCTGTGGAGGCCGGAGAACAGGGTGTGATCCTCACAGCAAGGGGTGCAGGAAAATGAGTGGAGTTGCTCGTGACTTTATAGTGAGTTGGGAGGAACCCTGGGTCTTTACAGAAGCTCGCTGGAGACTGTGGAAGGGAAGTGGGCTTTATTTGCAGGAGGGGAATAAAGAGGCTTTTCGTCCTAGGGCAATAGAGTTGGATGGTCAAAGGGGTTGAGGTATGGCTGAGTGTGGAAAGGCCTGAGGTGTACATGGGAAGATAACACAGCCTGGGTGGGGGGCCTGTTTGAGGAGCACAGGTGGGAGAGAGGAGGGTGTGGAGCAGCAGAGCATGCTGTCAGGGTGGTGAGGGCTAAGAGGTTCCCTTCTGAGGCTGGGGTACGGCTCAGATCTGTGCTCTTGGAAGAAGGGTAAGTGGGGTGTGTTAGCACACCAGGAAGGATGCAGTGGTGCTTGGAGATGTGAGGGGAACTGCTGTGGAGCAAGACTGAGATGAGAAGAATGAGATGGTCTAGGCCAGTTCATGGAAGCTCAGGAGGAGAGCTACGTGGATTGGATCCTGGAGGAGACAGCTGGAGGCATGCAGTGATTACTGCTGAGCTAACGCATGAGGAAGGTGTGAAGGAGGCAGCCGCGTGGGCTGAAAGGAGAAGCTCAGGGTCAAGGAGCTGTAGCTCACACACAGTGGAGGAGTTCAGTGAGGCACACTGGCAAGGCAGGACAAGCTGAAATGATGCTTACGAAGTGGGGGGCAAGGAAGTAAAGAGCCTAGGGCAGCCCATGGAGGGGAAGGAAGTTTTTCAGCTGCACTGAGTCACAGTAGTATGGTGAGGGTGCAGGTTGCAGCCCTGGAGACTATGGGTAGGCACAGGCCAGGGAAGGTTCAAGCCACTGTTGAGTTTGGCAGGTCAAGGTTAATCTTCACTGTGTAACATTTCATTCCACTTTACCAGTGTTTTAGCACCGGTCGAAGCAGGAGAATAAGAAGCGTGTAAATTGTGTGGGCTATTTAAAGGGAAGAAAAAGTCTCAAGTGATGGAGGAGGAATTCACAACCTGGTAATCTTCTCATCAAAAGTTCACAAAGTTGTTTCTAGGAACACTGAGCCAATTTATTACTTTGATCTGTCTGACCAACCTGTAATCAAGATTATCATCTCTTATGTTTGGCCTCTAGTCATTATACTCCTTGACTAACCTTTAATTAGAGTATGTGTCATCTATCTTTTACATAAAGGAGACATTTAGCTTGTACATGCTATACATGCGTTATGTCTTGTATCTGAACTGTTCATAGCTTTTCTTCTTACATTCAGAGCATGGACTTCTCATCTTGGTGAGACTAGTAAACACTGTAATCATGAGAAATTGTCTTGCTGACAGTGTAGTTCCTCCTAGTCAGCACAGCATAAATCAGCAATTGTGCATGCAGGTCACATCCCTTACTGTCCTCTATTTGGAGGAAAAGACAGGAACAGCAATGTTGTCCTGAAGTTACATGTTGTAACAAGCTGTTTATGAATACTGGAAAGAACTCTTGGCTCTATGTTTGCATGTAGCTAAAAGAATGATTGTTATGCTTAGAAAAGATGGGGGGGGTTGGCTGTTTGGTTGTTCTCACTTGCTGAAAAACTTACTGTTTTCCCCCTTCCAATAATGAATGACCCATATGTACAGATGTATAAATGCATATGGAGTGAAGATACATATCTCACCCAAATTCAAGATTATATCAACTAGAAAAAAGTAGTTAACTTGCCATGTAGAGAATAATGAGAAATCAGGAATTATAGAAAATGCAGTTTTCTCCCACTGAGTTGGGCTCAGGTCTCTGCTTTTGTGGCAGTATGGCCTTTCGATACTGCAGTCTCTAGTTTTGCTTTTTTGGTGGGTACAGGTAAAGCAACCACTCAGCAATGCAGAAGCAGGTCAGAACGAGTGCCCTGTAGTTAGAGGACTTCCCTTCTGAGGCTTTTTACTGCTGCTCGTGCCTGTGACCAGACCTCTTTGGCTAATGGAGGGTCCATGCCCATCCTTGCTGCTGCAGAGAGGACCTTCTGCACCGGTTCATAGCAAGATCAAAGTGAGAAGTTCTGTCAAGCTAGGACATTAGGAGTTCTTTTATTGTTATCTTTGAACAACAGATATGTTGCTTTGATGCATGCCTTATTTATCTTTTTACCTCTTGATGTCATATTTGCAATTTTGCACTGGGTGGTTTAATGTGTATCCTGGGAAAACTTGGAGGTATTGTCTCTCCAGAGGAAAGATTTGGATATTCTGGTGAGTTTTTTCTGGGAAGGAGGTACTCCGCTAAGGAGAAAGAAGCCTTTGCGTCTCTCTTGTAGAAGTTAAGGCCAATGCCACTCGGGGTCCTACAGTCACCATGCAAACTTATGCACTGACAAAATTAAGGTAGAAAGACATTATCTGAAAGGCCTCAGTTCCACCTGAATGTCTATCTGCCACTGTTTATGGAAATGTCATGTGTGGAGAAATGGAGGAAGCATGGAAAGAAGTGAGGGCAAAGAAAGTAGTTTAAAAGAGCAAGGAGAAGGAGAGGAAATCTGGGTGCCTTCTATTAATTACCTTCTAGAGTAAATGAAACTTCCTTTTGGTAATGAAAAATTGCATATATGGAATATCACTGTAAATAAATCTGCTTTGCCTTTTATCCCTCCTCCAGTAACTATTTTTTCAGCACTTTTCATTGCTTGATATATATGATGGCTTTAACCCTTCCACTTCCTCAATGATATCGTGCAAATTTAAGTTTTACTTTCCCTGAATTGCTTAAGAGTCAGCTTTCCTTTTTTGTTTGCAGTTATGTAGATTATTAGGAATGCTAGTAGTGCTATTTTAATAGGCTTTCCCACTCAGGCTAGTCTGTGGGTGCTCAGGAAGCATTTTTTCGTATTTTATACAACAGCTTCCCTGTCAATTGGTAATGATCACTTTTTGTTTTCACAAAAGCTGAAGACTTTGTGATTACTAGTGGTTTCCAAAGTAGAGTGTGACAAAGGAATACTAAGTCAGTGTAATTTGGAAAATGCTGTGGTTTTGTATGTATGCTCCTGTGAAGTACAGCTTGGAGGGCAAAATGGAGACCCTTGGTGATGCAACTTGATTAGTATGTAAGTCAATGTTGGCTGGACAAGAGAAAAGAGAATTTTTTCATAGTAAGCTCACTTGGGATTTGTGCTGTCAATAGTTACTTAAGTTCTTACTGCCTTCCTTGTCTGGGATCAAGATGACTACACATAATGGTGATTTCTGAGCACACTTAGGAATATTTTCATTTTGCAGTCTCTTAGGTCCTTAGAGGAGTCCTTGAGTTTTATTAAGCTTCCTAGCAGTTTGATGCCGAACAATGACTTCTAAATGAAAAGATCAATAATTTAGAATTAGTAATGGATCATGCTCTGAGAAGATAACTTGGTTAATTAATTTAATAAAGTCTTTTCACAAAGGGAGCAATTAAACCAAAGTCTGATTATCTCTGCTTGATAATACTTGAAAAATTCTGTTTTAAAGTTACAGGTTTTAACACTGATGGTACCATAAGAACCTCTTGATTCATGTTATTCTCTGAAACTCCTTATCTTTTTATATTATTTGTATAACAGACCACACACACCTTCAGAAATACTGTCAGCTTTTTCCTTGGCTAGGCAATAACATATCAACAAATCTGAAAGAGTTGTACAGTTGACCGTAATTGTATTGTTGGATATCACAAAGAGGATGGCAATCCTGTGCCCATTATGGACTCATTGTCTTCCTCCTAGATTGTATGGAAGTGGTATTTGCTTGGATCCTTCTATTCCTCTCAAGACTCTTAGAACAAATCCCAGTCACGTGAGATTTTACTTTACCTCTGTAAACTGCTTTTTCTTGGATCTCAGCCCCTCAGCATGCTGTAAGGGCCCTGGTGATGAGAAGGTTAGCTGCAAACTGGCATGTCCCTCAGTGCAATTCCCATGGCAGCATGGAAGGAGAAGTAGTACGGATGAGTATAGTAATCCTGTATTTATTTTGAAAATCATTATTGGTCCTAAATTTTCCAAGTGGCTTTTTATAGTATGTTTCAAAATTTTCAGTAGGAATCAATTTTTAGCATGATCAGTTCATACCAGAAAGGAAAATGAACTTGCTTTCATTGGGAGACAATTGGAGTGTCTACGGGTGTAGGATGACAGGAAGAACTAATACTGCATGTGAAAATTTAGCATTGGAAGTTGTTCTAATGGTGTGAACAAAACTTGTGTTGTTCCCTTGTCTTCACAAGGAGAAAAAAGTGATTTCTAGAGCTGGCTAACATGAGGTGAAATGCCAGTAGGATAGAAAGCAGCCTCAGGCCACAAAAGGACATAGGTAAAACCAAAGCTCAATTCTTTTGTCAGCCTGTGGTTGTTCGAGCTCCCATCTTGCACTGTACCTGAAGCTGCTCTGATCAACGAGGCTCCTGTAGGGTGGGAATGGGTGTTCTCCTATTTCTGCTGGAGAAACAGATTTGAGGTTCAAGGAGAGAGCTTGCTGATTCACTCTAGCCTGTTCAATCAGGCAGTCCAGCATCAGTGTCCAAGGACTTTGCGCTTCATATGAAGAAGTTATGATGTCTGGGGTGCATGCAGTGGGAATCAAAGCCCAGCCTTCTTCCCAGTAACAGCTGAGGGCCTTTTTTGGTCAGGCGTAACAATGCTTTCATTCCTGGTCTGGATGAAATGGCACAGCTTCAGCTGTGGGAGAAAGTACTCCTCATCTTCACTCTGTAATACTCTGAAGGAGCCTGCAGTTTCAGGATTGCAGGAGTCTGTTGGGAGAGGAAAAGAGTGCGTCTGGGTGCCTCAGTCTGATAAGAAAATTACACCAGGTCTTTGAGTCCTGCTGAATGGTTTAAATACTGACTTACTGATTTATTTACAAAACAGTGCATGGATTCGAAGGGAAGGGTGACGTTTGCAGAAGGAATTGCTCCCTGAGACTGGTGCGTGTTGTGTGTTGTTTGAGCTTGTGCTCCAGGTTAGAGCGTGCTGAGGCTCTTGCCAAATTGGAGAGTCCTGAATCAGGACTGGGTTAGGGCTGAAGTGGGCAGCAAGCTGTTGAACAAACCTGGGTACAGGCAGCACAACTTCAGTGGCATCACTCAGACACCCACAAATTCTAGGTGTGTAAAAGACTGGGCAGCAGTTCTGAGGCCTGCGTTCCTCAGCTCAGCTCCTAAATGCCACCCAGATTTCATTTTAAGTGCATTTAGGATCTTGTCTAATTAAAAATGAGGCTAAGGTTTTCTTTGATATGCTGCCTTGTGTTAGACAACAAACTGCTGCATTGTTGCTGTTCTTTGCATGTGGTCAAGTTGGGTGGACGGGTCACAGTAAAGAACTACTTGGGTATTTCTGAATCTGTCCTCGTCAGGCCTTTGTGTGCTGGGGGAGCATCCCGGCAAGCAGTCTTGTGTTAGACTGACACTGATTATCAGGAATTAAACAAGGGCTTTTTCTCTTCCGTTCTAAGTGTCAAGTAATGTCAATGTTGCCAAAGTATGAAAACGGTAGGTACTATGAATGTTGTATTTTAAAATATAAGCCATAAATCACTTTTTTCAAATGTTCTTTGACTCATTTATAATTTCTAATATTTATTGATATGTGTTTCTCACATATCTCAATACTTTGAGCACAAAATAGAGAGTTCCTCTTTGTACAGCTGGTATGATTGTTCCTAAAACTCCAGCGTGAGTGGAAATCTCTGATCTCAATTTTCCTCTTCTGTCCTCTAGTTCAGGATCTCCAGCATCTGCCTGGTAAGCATCCATGACTCTTAGATATTTAGACAGGGAACCCTGATGGTGAGGCCATCTAGACCAGTGTTTTTCAATGTTTTTTTGATTCATATGGCCTTCTAAACTTATTGGAAAAAAACTGAGAATTGCCTAACTTCTTTGGGGGAAAAATGAATCACAAATGCATTGTGGAGTGCTGCCACAGTAGTTATCATTTCCAATCAAAAGAATGAGGCAAATCTTTTGAATTATTATCATTTTTCCAGTGCTGATTTCATTTAGTTCTTTCAACACCTAGGAATATACGCCTGTCTTTCAAAAAAATCTTACATTGTGTTTAGTTGTTTTGCAAACTGCTACATGAAGGTTTGTGACCTATTTGTGACCCAGAGACTGAGAAGTGCTGCTCCAATAGCTACAGCGGTGCAGATAACCTATGCCACTAACACTATCTTTTGTCAAAAAAGAAACCGCTGAGTTCTCTGAACTCCTGAGAACAGAGCAAGAGGTTCTCAGTTAAACTGATGCTAATATATCTTGTGGTATTTTTTTTTAAACTTTGTTTTACGAGCCATATGTTGTTGTTTTTTGAAACTGCTTTTACCAGGAAGGAAATAATGCTGTATTTGAACGCATAGAGCGCGGTCACAGCACTGAGAGGTGGGTACAGGGCACTGAGTGATGCCAAAAGGTGTGATATCATTGAAGGTTGTAGTATTTTGTAGTATATGGCCCAGTTTGTAACTTCTTTCCTTGAAGCTCTAGACGGAAAACAGACAGCCGAGGGGTTTTGCCCAACCTGCTTGTCATGCCTTCTTTTGCTGGGAGAGGTGGCTGTGCAATGGCTTGATGACTGGTGGAGCTGTGGGGGGGCTGAGCCCCAGGGGCACCTCGGAAGGGACCTGCACAGACACTTGAGGGAGGGAGGTACCAGCTGGAGTCTGTATGCTATATAGTTTGAAGACTACATCTTGTAAAGTGCCATTGCCTTGTACACAAGCATCTTTTTTTTTTTTCCTTGAGATTGTTGGAGCCAGGAGTGTAAGTGCGCATCTGGAAAGAGATGACTGCCCTGTCTGAGGAAGCGGGTGATCTCCGCCCCTTGGCAGCTCCTATGTCATCAGCTATGACTACAAGCCATACATATGAAAACATAAAAAACACATTTCTTAGTATTAAAAGAATATTTAGCAATAGGAATTAGCTATATACGCAAAGTTAAATGGTCATACTCAGCTGATGAGAAGAATGATCTTGAAGTGTGGTGGTAAATTTTACATACTTCTGCAGCTAGTATTGAATCTTCTGTCTTGAGCTCGGTACCAGTGTTGTGTAAATCATACCATATGTTAAGCATCTTCAAAAGAAAACTGAGCAAACCACACAGTAATTAAATTTTTAAAAAAAAAAATCAGACTTTTTTTGCTTGTTTGAAGATTTATTGTTTTGCAGTTCTGCTGAGAACAAGTATCTTTACATTGCTTTGTGAAGTGCATATTTTCTTCTCAGACAGAGGATCCTAATTCTGAATAAATGTGGGAATCTATGTCTTTGTGCCAAGTCCATTGACACTAAGAGGTGAAACAACTATGAAGGGAATTCCCAAATTCAGCAGATTATAGCTAGAGGACAGCAAAGCCTATCAGCGTCTCAAAACTATTCCTGTTTCATCAGTCTGAAGAGATACAAGTCTTGATAGGTTTAATGAGGTTCTCAAATGACAGGAGGTTGTGTGCTGATGTGGGAGTTGTGTCATGACTCAGAGGTGACCACATTTGAGTTGCATGAGTGCATTTGTTTTCAAGCAATGTGGTTATATTGCCTGAGTTCACCAAGGTAAAGGCTTGTGTTTTCCATGTGCCTTTCTTTACCAAAAGCTAATGTTGTGCTAGGTAGTGAGTAATTAGCAAGAAGAAAACTATAAAGAGATACCCTGATGAAATTACCAAAATTAAGAGTAAAAGGTCTGCTGTGCCGTTCAAAAAGATCCTGTTGAGAAAGACAGTATGTAAAATTAGGCTCTACCTCATGTTACAGAAAGATAATACTGGTAGGATACAGAATCATAGAAACATAGAATGCTTTGGGTTTGAAGGGGCCTTAAAGATCACGTAGTTCCAACCTCCCTGCCATGTGCAGGGACACCTTCCACTAGAGCAGGTTCCTCAAAGCCCCACCAACCTGGCCTTGAACACTTCCAGGGATGGGGCATCCACAGCCTCTCTGGGCGACCTGTGCTAGTGCCTCACCGCCCTCACAGTGAAGAATTTTTTCCTAATATCTAATCTAAATCTTCCCTCTTTCAGTTTAAAGCCATTACCCCTTGTCCTATCACTATGTGCCCTTGTAAAAAGTCCCTCCCTATCTCTCCTGCAGGCCCCCTTTAAGTACTGGCTGGCTGCTATAAGGTCTCGTGGGAGCCTTCTCTTCTCCAGGCTGAACAACCTCAACTCTCTCAGCCTGTCCTCACAGGGGAAGTGCTCCAGCCCCCCCCCGATCATCTTTGTGGCCCTCCTCTGGACCCGCTTGATATAGCTTATTTCCAAACCAGGTCTTGCTCCTATAGCTACCTCTACTGGCCTAACCATTGGCTTGGCTTCATAGTCTGCCAGCGGGGTGTGATGTGGAGAACGTCTTGAAACTAAGCCAAAGTAATGGGTGTTATGAGGTGTGTTTTTAATTCCAGTATATTGGAAAGCAAGTCACGTCTCACACTGAGATTCAGACTATCCAAGGAGCTGTTATCCATTAAAACATGTGATCAGTATTTTCTTCCATGAGTTGTAAATATTCTTTCTGAATATGGAAAATAGGCTAAAGAGAGTGCTGGCTGGAAGAGGCATTTCAAGCAGTCTGGGAGCAAAGTTCAGATTCAAATTGTAGAAGCCCATTTGGTCTTCCATGAACGTTCAGGTTTCTGTATGTCATGGTATCTGCCAGATCACAGCAGTAAGCATTTCTTCACTGTAATAAAATGTTTTATTTGTTCTAGTATCTGCTTTACTATTTTGGTATTGTCTTCAAAGAGATTTTCCTAATTATGGTTCCCTTTTTTGTTCCTTCTTTTTTTAGTGTTTTTGTCTTAAACTCTAATAGATATGCTTATTTGACCTGGAGGAAAAAAACCACGATGATGACCACAAAGATGTTTCAGGGTGGTGAGGTTGTGCATCATTTATAAAAACTGGAAATATCAGATTAATATGTAATGAGCTTTATTACAATAAAAATTCCCTCTTGCAATCATTCTTTCCCATCCAGCCTATAGCCAGGCTTAAGACTGTTATTACTCTCGTTGTGTGTATAGTGATGATGCTTAGAGGCCCTGACTCAATTTTGCTAAACATTGTGTGCATGTCTTGCCCAAAGTGCTTATTGTTTAAAAGTAAAATGGGTGTGCAGTTAAATGAGTACTAGAAATGTAGAATAGGGAATAAAAGGTGACAGCGGAGTAATGATCAGCATTCACAGCAGTAGTCATGTTGCTCAGCTGCCTCTCTTGACTCAAACTTTGAGGGAAAGCCCCTTTGGGTAACATGTTCGGCTTTCAGTGCCTCTGTTTCTCCATCTATAAAATGCAAATAGTTACATCCATCTGACAAGTGTGTTGTCCTGCTTGTAAAGTTATCATTGTTTTTGCATGAGAATGCTATTGTGATGGCACAGCCACTGTTTTTGTTAATAGGGACTTCTGGTGTAATTAGAACTGCCTCACCTAATTTTTTTCAAGTAGATGGTGTTATTAAAATCTTCGCCATGTAGGTAAATAAGGAAATTCAAGTACAGTATAGGTCACTTTAAAGATCACCGTAGTCATTATCTGTCAACTTTTGTTCTTTACTTCTTCATTTTGTTCATTTCCCCGTTAGTCTTTTGGGGGCGGCAGGTGGGGGGTAAGCTAGAAATGTTTACAGGCATCTTACTAACTTAAGTTAGGGGAAAACTCCAGATTATTTATTATTGTTTTAGTGTTCACACTGTAGTTTCTACCCTGTGATTCTGTCTGTCATGGATTCCAAGATTTCAAGCCTTAAAAACTAAAACATACAAAAAAGAAAGATTTGAATCCTGCTAAGATTAGCATTGAAACAACTCTTCCCTTATGCATAACTTTCTTAATGTCTAATGTGAAATTTTAACAATTCAGTTTTTCCTGCTTCCTCTCCATTGACCTTGACTATATGGAAAGTATCTTTGGAACATACATTTAAAACAGGAGTTCAGAGTCATAAGCAGACACCCACATATGCTCATCGCCTGGAATTAAGTACTTTCCTGACAAAACAGGGTGTAGCATAAATCTGTTTGGATGTATCATTTTAATTGAGCAAGAGTTGCTTGTAGAAACACTGGTCAAGTTGTGGTTGGTTTTTTTTTAATAAGGGAAAAGATGATGCAAGTGCAAATTATTGTAATGCTGAAATACTGTAGGTGTAGTTTCAGTAGAAGAATAATACAGTCAGGACTAATATCTCTGATATCTTATCCTGCTGGTTATTTGAAGGTAGTAAAATACCATTTCAGTGCACATGCTAAAACTTGCCACTATATTGTTTAACTACTGTCATATGAATATTTAATTTAAAGAAAATACTAAAAAACCCAAAGGCTTATTTTTCAGAACTGCATCAAGCTATGCTCCCCTACATATGGTGTCCGAGTTCCCTTTAAATTCTGTTGAAGTTAAATAAGAGAGAGCTTGTCAGGATTTTGAGGCTTGCTATGTATTTAGACAGTTTGGCTCTTAACTCTCTGGCTTTGAGACATCCTAATGTCCATTACCTCTCTTTATGTTGTTCCTCAGCAAGAATTGATGTAGCCTGATACACTGGCAAAGAAAAACTTTGTCTTTCAGTACTGCTCTTGAATATATGTGCCTTTTTATGAGAAGGTAGTCTCTGCAGTAAAATCACTTCTTACAAAGCTGTGTAGTGAAATATTTAAAATGTCACAAATCTGCAGTTAGGTCTAAATGCGAGTAGTAGCTAGCCCTCTACTATAGGCATGTATCTGTATAATATTGAATGTATCAGTAGGGACTTCCAAATTGGGAAAACCAACATGTACAGTACTGTATTTATAAATCTAGGTGATGTCAAACTTTCTGTTGCGGAAAGAGAAGTGCCTGATTTACTAAACCATGTTATTTCTCTGAAGCCTGCTGATCTCTTCTTCTTGTTTCTTTTCTTTCATCACAAGACTAAATGCCCTGAGCTATCTGTATAATGATTTCAGGCAGCAATCCACATTGTCAGTTTATTTCCCCTGGGTATATTTGGTGTATTTTTGAAAGACAATTTAAAAATTGCATGGATCCATTTGAAAGGAATACAGCAGTTTCTGTTCAATTTTGCCTTATGAGTGCCTCTAGCAGGCTGAATTACCAAAGGCACACAACTTCTTGGAAGCCTAGTGTGGAATGGTAGAGCACAGCTCAACAGGAAAGGTGGTGTTAACACGTCATGCCTCTGGTATTTGATGCTCTGGGCAAAGACTTGCAAGACCTGGAAAAGAAAATCACATATAAGTAGAATCTACACTTAGTCACCAAGTCTGTATAGGCAGATACCATTGCTTGCTCTTATGCATTTCCAGGTAACTGAGCAAGGCAATGAACACAGCTAGCTTTAGTCACAGATTTTCATTTGCACCTTGAACTTTGAAGAGCTGATATCCTAGTTGAGACTGAACCTCTGATTTTTCTTGCTATTAAATAAAACCACCTGGAGATTAACAAGTTCAGTAAAAGCAAATTTACTAACTTTGTATTTTCCAAACCAGAGCTAATTAAAATGTTCAGCTCAAATCTGCAAGGATCAAGGCTGCTTAAGATGCTGAGCTCTGCAAATGGCAACTAAATGGCAGTGGCAACTGGTGAGCACCCTCCTGGACCTAGCTGTCCCTCTGCAGTGTGACTTCTAGCCACAAAGAAGATCTTGTATGTTGTGTCTGAACTAGTATGCTGTGCCCTGTGACTTGCGTCACTGCAGCACAGCTCTTTGGTCACATCTCACCCAAAGGCTTGGACAGCAATTTGCTAAACTCTGTGAGCACTTGGGTTCAGCCCTGCTGACTCTTACAGTTACTGAGCTCAATGATGGCTGAGCCGCTTCCCTCACAGCTGCCCTTCTTCCTTTCCCAGCTAAGTAGCTGTGAACTTTGAATCAAAAAATGTGGCAGTATTAGAGATTGTCTTGACAGAGCTACTGTCCCTTGAAGCTGTGCCATCTGTAAGGACAAGTCCTGTGCTGCTCAGGATTCAGAGAGAGAAGTCCTCTGAAAAGCTGGCCCCAGCTAACCCATCCCCAAACATTTCTCCCACCATTAACTGCCTACTGAAAAGCTCCCCCTCCACATGCTGTCATATGCATTTCAATTTCAGATTGCCATTCCCCAGTGCTTGGTGCTCATGTTTCACGTCACACCTTGCTAGGGAATGTGTGCTGGTTTCTTTCTTGCCTCTAAATTTCACAGGTGCCTGTGACTAAAGGCCACCACAGTGGTACTGTTCAGGTGCTCTCCTCTGCCTTAAATGTCACTACAGCTCGTGGATGATCTGTGTTTCCGTATCTGGATTTCTAAAAGATTTTGCATATCTGTTTTGCCATGTCCTTAGTATTTGGTTTGGGTCTTACTCCATCCTAAAAGCAGAAGGACTTTTTGCCATCTTCTTCCAGGGAATTGGTGATTGAATATGAAGCCTTCCATCTGTTAGTAGCTCTTCTTGTGATAGCTGTGGAAATGCTGTTATGACTGAGCAGAAAAAGTAGGTAAATAGGTTTGCAGTCCAGAGATGTGTGCTCTGCTGTTCTGCTGTTATTTTTAGAAGACTTGTTCTTAGTTTAATTAAATTCCTTGTTCAGTTTTAGAAGAAAATGTTTTACTGTGATCTGCAATATAATTGTTAAAAAAAGAAATTGCCTTACTCAATAAGCAGGAGGAGGAATTCAGGTGCTCAGCCCACCATGTGTGTTGCAATATGCTAAATGCAAGACATTGTCGTCTTTACTGGATTTACGTTTCCTGCAGAGACTTGAAGTACAAACCAGGTCACCAGTTTATGAAATCAAGGGTAGAGCTGAAGTATCACTTAGCCTTGCCTAAGGAAAGAGATATTATGACACTGTACTTTAAAAAAAGGTGGTGATCAGTTCATCTTATAAAAGAATGTAAACAAGCATCCTGCTGGCCAAGTGTGAAGAACCCTATAGAAATGTTGGATTTGTTTTTGTGTATATGTGTGTGTATAAAAGGTGTTTCTGCGAAAATTGACCTCCAGCTTTCTGCTAAGTTCCTGCACAGCTCTGAAAAAAGCTGCACATACAGAGAGTCAGAGCTAATGGATTTTACAATTAAACACTTTTGCTGACTTACAGGATTCTAACTCTTGATCAAGACACATGACATCCTTTGTGTTCAGGTGGTGTAAAGATTTCACTGGTCCACTCACAGGCCCGTATGTTTAGTGAAAAATGTAACTTCTTCAGTTTTACAAGGGTAGGTATTTTTAAGCCATTTCACAGAATCAAGAAAAATTTTGTGGGAAATGTAGTTTAATTGCAGTGACCATATTGAGGATGGACTGACTCATGAGTGATAAAATTTTGGATGTGTTTGATGAAGCGTAGTTCGGATAGAGTTGTAATCTAGGTTTAGATGATCCTGTTGGGACAGAGGTGATGTGATTATTTTTCCTAGTAAACGAGACATCTAAATGGAGTCCCTTTTTAAGGAATACATAGCACCAGAGGATACTGCAGGTGTGAAGCGCACAATCTTGCAGCTCATGCCAAATAACGCTTCTTAAATGATACACTGGAGCACTATTTTATGTAACTTACCATCAGATGACATAAATTCTCTGACAACTCTTAACTACACTGAAGCAAGCATTCTTGGAATAGGTTGCAGTACTGGAGCCAAGCAGTTAATCAGGTGTAACATGAGGCTTTGACATGATTTACTGCCTGCTGGTAGCTTGTGCTGGGACTGTATTGTCCTTCTGTATGTACTGTATAATAGTTTTAAGCTGTCCTTGGACAGGGCCCTATTGTAAACAAGCTGTCTGGCTTAACTGGGATATCCTGTAAAAATATGTTAATAAAAACTGAAATCATTGTAAAGGATCCTATTCCTACTATTTCTGTTTCCCAGACTATTCCCACCAGTAAAGTACAGCACATGCTCTTAACTCTTGCTGTGCTGATGCTTTGCTAATGCCTGCTAGTGTTGTAATACTTGTTTCAAAACTGATCAGTAATTGCGTGCCATCTCAGCTGGCTGCTGGTGTGTGTGAATTCTCTCCTACCTCAGCTTACACAATGCAGAAATTACCACCGAAATAAAGCTTATTCTTAAGGGGTGACATTTTATTAGCACTTATTTTACTCCATGTCCCTTCGTGTTTCAGCTTAGCCAGATCTATGGAGTGAGCTCTGAAGTAGTACTTTATTTAAGTTAAGGGAGTTTTTAAAATGACGTAACTTGTCTTTGGTATTAGTATATTATGTCAGGTCCTTGTAGCCTGGAGCTAGTAGGTCAAGATACTGCGGTAAAACCTTCATGGGGTGCAATTTTTAGCAGGAGATTCTGAAAGACATCATCAGACATCATTCACTGAGGTCAGCCTCTGCTAGACTTTCTGGCTAGGGATAGATGCTGAAAATGTGAGCTCTTGCAAAATGAGGCATTGTTTCTTTAAGCGGAGAGATGCGCTCTGGTGGGTTTATGCTGAATTTCTTGAGGAAACAGATGCCAAAAGGTGCATACTGAGAGTCTTGTCAGAAATCACTGAACTTTTTAGGCAGAGTGAGACGTTTAGGAGACCCTTAGAGGAGACAGCGACCTGCATGAAGGGCTCTTGTTTTAGTAACCCACCTATGGTTCCTGGAGGAACAACACCTCTCTTAGAGGGACTTGCCTCAGTCTGCAAAGAGTGGCACTAAGCAGACTGTGATGCTCTGGAGAGATTCTGGTTCTTCCCTCTCTTCCTCTCACCCTGGAGCTCTACAAAGCACAAATCCTCTGGAATATGGGCACTAGCATTTCAGCGGGACCTCAAAGGGACCCGCTGGCGGCTCCAGAGGAATGCATAAATCCCAGTTTGAAATAGACCCTTTCCACCCCATTCATTTTTCTTAAAGGCAAACATGTGATATCATTCCTTTTGTAAATTAATATGTAATTTTGAATATAAAGCAGTCATCAAATCTTTTTTAGTAAGGATCTGGATCATCCCCGTAGTTGGAAACAATACTTGTGTGTTGCATAGTGGTTTGGGGAGGGGAGGGTCATGTGTGTGCAGCTGTTAAAAGCCATTAAAAAGTGACTTGAGCCCTCCTGAGAGCAAGCCTAGGATTAACTGTAAATTGATATAGCAGTTCTCAAACACAAATTTCAGATTTCTGCATGGCAGAGTTTTGCTAAATGTTCTTACTCCAGGTATTCTGGTTACATTAATCTTTTATGTGCTTTTAAAAATGGACTGCACAGCAAGCCATCAGCTGTTGATACAGTTTAATAATTGAAGAGTTAATCTTTCAAATCTGAATGAGAAGCTTGCATACCCCTGATGTATTTCTAGCATAGTAGTTAATTTAAAACTTATCTTAAAAAATAAGATAGAAGAAAAGGACTGACAGTTTTGATTTTATATTACAAAATGAAAAAAATATTTGTGTTGCTTGGTTTTTAAATTTGGAAATGTATATTGTTTTGCTCTGGTAAATGTTTGTCACTGAATGCTATAGGACTTAGTGTTGTGATTGTGCTGCTTAAAGGTTCAGTAGAGCTTGTAAGAAAATTCAGCAGTGTTGGAGAGAACTAGATGGTGGGTCCTGATTTAGGTTTGAAAGAAGCTTGCAAGCAAACCTCCTGTGACGTAAACACTGCTTCCTTAGTTCTGGCATCTTTTTCTTCATCTTTTTTTCCTTTATCTGATTAATTTAAAGTTACTGGGGTGAACTTCAAAGGGTGGGTGTGCTGGTTGTTTTCTAGGTATCAGTAGCAAAAGTGAAATTACTTCATCAAGACAGTGGAGCTGGGCATCTGAGGTAATGTGTTCACCGGGTAAGCAAGGAGCGCTTTCGGGTCGAGTAGTCACCTGCAGGGAGACTCTTCACTGTAAAACCCTGTAGCTTACCGAATCCAGTTATTGCACCTCAGTATTGCAGTGGAGACAAAGCAGAGGTATTTACCTCAGCCAGCAGCTTGAGACAGAAATGGTACTTGCGGGGGGCTGAGGGACCAGCAGCAGAGACCTGGTAGAGATACTGGCCTCGAGTGTTTACGCCGAGGCAAAAGCCTTGTGTGACCCCTCTCTGTGAGGGTGTGACAAAATAGCAGCAAGGCAGAAGGGTTTGTTGACGGTGGTGAAGGCAGAGTGGCAGGAAGGACAAAGGACAGGGTGTCTAGCCAGGCTGGTTAACTCTTTGTAGGTGGCAGCGTGGCCCAGGCCCAGTGAGCCCAGAGCAGCTGCTCCAGCAACGCTGGTTCCTACGCGCTTGTGTTGACAGACAGCTGTTCCCCCAGTAGCTCCTGGGTCTTTTGGAGACTTTTGGGTAAGCCCAGGAAGTGCTTCATGAGGTAGGAGTGAATAATTTTGAGGTGGCATAGAGCTAGAGGCCACTAAACGTTACAAACAGCCTGAAAACGGTGGCAGTTGGCAAGCTATTGGGGCTGGCTCTATAGC
The DNA here is from genome assembly GCA_026212715.1 of Elanus axillaris. Classification (NCBI taxonomy): domain Eukaryota; kingdom Metazoa; phylum Chordata; class Aves; order Accipitriformes; family Accipitridae; genus Elanus; species Elanus axillaris. The sequence continues at coordinate 19,001,959 of JANZLQ010000001.1, forward strand.
TTACCTGTATTTGCAATCGCCTGCTTACTGCCACTTGAAAGCCAAAAAGATTCAGGAGGTGGAAAACCATGTCCTTAAGTTCACGGAAGTGTTTCATTTTTTAAAAGCCACAGTTTATTATTTCTTTTGATTCCCGTGAGTAGGACCAGTTCCAACAGCTCTGGAAGCAGCTACGCAGGACAGCAATCGCCGCTTTTCAGTGGGAATATAGAGCTTGTGAGTTAGTGTGTACCTTTTGTGTCTGCTTAGGTGATTTTTTATTTTTTGTTGCTGTTTTTGTTAACTGTTAGCTTAATGAAAAGACAAGGAATGGAACCTGGTTTTGAAAATATATCTGTCTTCAGAGCAACAACAACAGAAGCAATCATAAAACCTTGCATGTAAATAAATGAGCATCAATGACTGTTGGGGGGGGAAATACAGATAAATTGCTCATTTTTAATAAAAGAAACTGTTTCCCTCCCCTAACATACTGCTTTTTGGTTTTGTTCCTCAGCTCCTGTATGCACCTATTTGTACGGGGTTTGGACAACCTATTTTCAGCAAGGTAAAGCTGAATGCTTTCCCATTCATATAAAAAGGTGATGAACCGTGGTCTTCATAATATCGTTTATTCACTCAAATGTGATAGTCATGATAGTCATGTCTTGCAAAACATTTTGCTCTAACTTGTCTCTAAATTTTTCATTGACGTAGTTCAAATTCATCATTCGTTTCCCTCCCTAAGCCAGTGAGACTCAGGAGGGAGTCATGGCAGAAGGTTAAAGCCTACTGTATAATTCGGTATTTAAGCTGCATGCCTTTTGCATACAGTAAAAGCATCAGGGATTAATGAAAGCATTTTAATGGATTTCTATATTCATGAATCGTAGCAGAACCATGAGATCATGAGAGAGCCTGACTACCAGATTTTCAGACTGGGTAGTGGTACTCTATATTATCAAGCATAGTTTTAGTATGCATGTGAAAGATTTCCTGATGAATGAACGGTGGTTTTATTTTCCCCATTGTATTTTTGCACTGTATAAGATGCATGATAAAGCTTATCAAAATAATTTCGACAAATAAAGAATTGATATCTTAAATTTCATCACAAGACCAATCCTTTGCTTTCGAGACTAATGTGTCTTTCACCCTTTTTCTAAAAAAACCAAAGCTAGTGTAGAATGTCATTTTACAGTTCATATAAGATACTCGCTGGATTCACATTCATTCCCAATTAGTGATAAAATAAGTGATATTTTCCTATAAATACATTCAACAAAAAGCATCACAGTAATCATCTGTTCATTTAAAGTTAAGGTAAAAAGACAAGTTAAATCTGGCTGTGACATGTAAGTTACCTCTTGGCATGTGGAACAATAACTCTGTGTAATGCCCAGAAACCAGACTGCTCAGTACACTGAAATGGTGATGTAAAAAATGGCTGGAAGTCTATAGCAGAGGATGGTCTTGCCTATGAGCAGTTTTTGCTGCCTCTGGGTTCTGCGACTAGCAGAGCAGAGGTCAGTCTGCAGCCACTGGAAGTGTTTCAGCAAAGCAATTTAGAATATCCTGGATCTGAAATAAGTTAATACTTCTATTCATTCTTTTAACAGTCTTAACATATTGACCTGATTTATGACCCCCCTCGGATTTCTCTAAGGAGAGGCTATAGGAAGCTGCTTTTACTGTTGATCTTGAGGAGTGCAGGAGCCATGTTGTAGGCTCAATAAACAGGTTCTTTTATCCTGTATCTTGTATGTTGTACCTGTATCTTATCCGCATGGACTTACATAGTGTGATTGTAAAAATGCTGTGGTCTGAATTATCCTCATTCTGCCACCAAATTACCAATGCCTAAGCCTTGGAAGTCAAGGATTCTTGTAACTCCCCTGCCACAAGTCCACTATAGCATTTTGAGGACAACAGTATGCGCCAATTCTGAACACAAGACTAGAAAGCTATTAGTTAATATTGCTAACAAATACAGAATTCATAGATGAAACATCACCTTATGGATCATTGCCATCCATGAAGAAAATAGAATCAGTGCATATGGCTTGTACCTCACTTTTTTTTTCGTTAAATTCTAGGGAACCTAACTTCTCCCTTTCTAATGAGAACCCTTTACTTAATTCTGGCATTGTCAATAGGCCTTAGGCTGAGTTTCATGCTGTTCCTCGAAGGTCCCCTATACTGCTGGAGGCAGTCATAAGGAGTATTTAATACAGATGTAAATCAGACATAGTGCTCTATCCAGGAGACAATAGCCCTGTTCATAGCTCTGTTTGTAGTCATTAAAAAATGAGGAGAGTGACTGCAAAATAGCAGAATGAACAGACATGTCCAAATACCATTAGAAACTGAACAAGCTGGACAGAAATTCATGTTTTCTTATAAAGTGATAATTATTTCCTATAGAGACCATATGGAGCTTGACAAGAATAGCTGAAATGACCCTTTACAGTTTTAAACATGAGCTTTCCTTAACCAATCATTAAATTGGTTAATGCCCTCCCCCTCCCTCGTCAAGATAAAGCAGTTACAGTGAAGCACATATAGTGGATAACTCTATGAATGCTTTCCATGTAGATACAAGTTTGCCCATCTGACCAATGACATCAAAATGTCCAGCAGTGTTCTAAAGAAAATGGCTATGCATGCATTTAGTCAGACCTTGGTTGATGGCTTACAATTCTTTGTAAAATCTTTGCATGTATGCAAAAGATGCAGGGCTTGCAAAAATTAAGACCTATAGAATACAGGATTTAATACATAGCACTAGTCCAAATTGACTGGTTTAGGACATGGGGGAGAATTTTCATCTAGTTACTACTATGCATATTTTTTTTAATTTTCCTGATATCTTTTCAAAGCACAGAAATACCATTTTGTCCCTCTCCTGATTGCTGAAGACATTTTGATTATTAAAATAGATTTTGTATAATTTCTTCACTTAGCCTTACAGTGCCCCCTTTGAGCATCTGTTTTAATTATGCTGAAGCAAGCTATGATTTCGCTGGCTTAAAATATCCAAGACTGGATGCCAGTAGCAATGTGTTTGGCTACTGCCTTACTCTAGTTCTGCCAAAGCAGAAACTCCCCAGGCTATTCACTTTTGATTATTTTTTAATTTTTCTTTTTTTTTTTGCAGGTGTCAAACCTTAAAACAAGAGATGCATGATCCAGTGTTAGTTTTGATTGGCTTTGACTCGTTTATCAACATACGTCCCTTCTCTGCAAAAATAGTACATAGGAGATCCACAGTAATGGAAAAAAAATTCTACTTGCTTAAGCAATAGAAGAGAAGGGATCAGAACAGGCCCAGCATGAGAATGTTATGCTGGTGAATATTAAGGCTTGCAGTTAGTGTTTATAGCTGTAGAGGATGTCTTCTTGTAATCTTACTCTTGTCTTTATAGTTATTATACTGAGTAACTTATTCTGTTTGCTCAGGAGATGTCTGCGTTTGGCATCCTGTGGATTTGAAATATGTAATGCATTCTTCTTTTTTAGGAAGTGTACACTGAAGAAAGAGAATAAGACAGTATTTAACACATCTCGTGCAAATAAAATGAATTACTATAGAATGCTGTTATGTTTGAAATCAGCTATAGCTAACTGGTTAACAAGGAAAGTGGTGGGGGAGGAGATGCTGCTTGAGATTTCTTGACACAGGTAATGGAAGGACACAAGCAGATGAGCAGGATTTCTCTTTTTTTAAAAAAAAGCCAACTTGTTGTTTGTTTACTTTTTTAAATGCCAACTGGAAAAATGTCACATCTAAGATCAGTGATTAGCCTTACTTTTTTTTTTTTTTAAGACAAGTCATAGGTATGCATGGTCTCCCTAGTTAAAATTACAAATGGCTTAATATTAAATTAAATGAGTGATTATTCCTCAAAACACCAACTCTAAAGGAATGCCTACAGTGAAGACTAAAGCATGACTTCAGTTCGTGCAAGCAGTCCTTGCTAGTCTCCATTCTGCCATGACTACGCCCTTGGCCATATCAAAGGTGGTTCAGAGGCAGTCTGGGGGCTCCCATCCATGGGTTCCAGCTGCTGTAGCTGATAGGTATTCTCCTAAGTTTAAAAGGTCAGCTGGCATCTGGGAGCAGACTGTTACTCTTTTCCTTTCTCTTAGTCAGCTTACATTTCTGTGGATCCTTTAGGAAAATATAAGTTGAGGGGAGCAGTTTCCTCAGCTGTGTCATAGTCTTCTGCTAATGAGGACAAGGAAGCTGTGTGTCCTAAAGGAAAAAATTGCTATTTAAGTGATAATTGGATGTTCTTGTGTTGGATATCAGTGTGGTGGTGTATTTAACCCTGTGTGAAGCAGTGGCACAGTCCTAGACTGTGCTTGGGCTTCAGGAAGTTTGTCTTGCTGTATGCTTTTTATTAAGTACAGAGATAAAATCAATCTAAACAAAATTTCCTGGAATGGGTGTCTGTTTTGAAATATCCATGTAATGTGGACAAAGGATGATTATGTTGACAATGACATTTCCATCACATCTTTATGTAAATAACTTTCAATCTGAGCTTCACAATGTGTTGTATTTGGAGTGGTGGCAGATAAGAGCTTTGGAACAAACCTAGACTTCCCTGAGGAAGTGTTAATGTAGCTGTGGGATCAAGCTAAAAGGTGAACTCTTTCACCACCTGATACCTGAAAAGCTCCAGTCTTAGAGAAGAAAACAGTTTATTTGCTGTATATGTATTTCACTAAATTTCCTAAAAGTTTGGTTGCAGTGAGGGCTGAAAACCCAAGAAAGATAAGAGGTGGCAGAAGTAGCTGCAACCCTTCTTCCACTCCAGTTGGAAAGGAGGTAGAGGACTAAATGAGCTTCACTAGCAAGTAAGAGTGCACTTGCCCCTTAATTAGTTGAATCTTGCTTGCAGAGGATAGGGCTTCGTTTCTGCATAATTGTTATTTCATATCCCTTTCTATGCACATCTTCCTGTTGCAACTTTTTTCTTCAAAATCTTCGAAGATTAAACTGCACTATTAGGGAAAAAGTCAATAATACAGACGCTGAGTGAACCAGAGCAATAAGAAAGGAGTCTACCCTGAGGGAAGGAGTAGGAAGCCTCAGTGCAACATATTGAATGTTTCAACAGTGATATGACCATGTTTAATAAATTCTTGAGAAGTTGTTGTGCAGCAGTACACAGAACAGATCAGTAAGCATGTGAAAAGCCTTGTTTTAGTAGATCAATAATTATGCAGGGCTATTCTAATTTCACAGGAGATATTTTAGTGTATCATCTGAACTACTATATATGAAGAGTGTAAGTTGAAAAGGCTTCATAAAAATCTAATATTAGTAGAAACAGTTTCATGATTAAAAAAATTGCAGAAAGGCCTTTTTATTTTAAATTAAACACCTGTATGGTTTTTGCAACAATATTGCAGCTGTAGACTAGTGGCATAATCAAAAACCAATAAAAAACTAATCAAAGGATAAAATGAACCTATATAAATTCACCTCATAAATGAGGTGAAGAGACTAGTTTTCTGAAGGGTTTATTTTTAAAACTGATGTGAAATTTAGTTTCTGGCTTCTAGTATGGCTTTTCATTTGAAATCCTCTGCTCCTAACATGCTCAAAGAATTGCAAAACCATAGCTAACATTAGTACATCCAGTTGTGTTGGTATTGTTACCTTTGGCATAAAGATTCAGCGTCTGTTTTTAGCTTTTAGATACAGAAGCACAAAGTAAAAGCCTTTTAGAGTGGGAATGTGCCTTTCTGTTTTCCAGCAAGGCTCCAGGACAGTTTTCTGTAGTCTCTGGGTTTACAAGGACAGCCGAAAACTAGGTCTAGGTGGCTGAGGCAAAATTGCATCAAATCCTGAACGTTTTGCTATCTAAAGTCCAGACTTCAAGTCCAGCCACTGCCATTCGGGATACACTCGTTCCTTTTGGCCTGACCAATGCTTAGCAAATAAATCTGGCTGTTCAAAAGATTGAGGACATGATAAACTCAGATACTTGCCCGTATCACAGCCTGGATGTTTCAAAAAGACTGAGTTGTTCATTAACATTGATAGCCTTTAAAAGAAATCCTTTCTTAGGGCTGAGCTTGATTAAGGCCTCATGCCTCTCAAACTGCACTGTCATGAGGTGAGCAACTGCAGACTAATCAGGGTCGATATCCTAGTTTCTGCTCTGAAAAAAAGCCCTAATAAACCAATGCATTTTTTCTCACAAGCTTCAAAATCTCAAAGTGGCAAGAGTTGGTGAGTGTATGAAGTGTGCAGTGGTCTCTGCAGTGCTTGTTCATTCCTCTGAGCCCGTGTCTGCTGGAATTTCTCATATGGATAAAGTTATCTGTTCTTTAAAGAAGCAAATGTAAATTAATGTCTTTTGTAGGAAATGTGCTGAATAAGGATCTCCTACAGACCTAGTTCTGTGTGTAGGCAGAGACATTTTCTGGACTCAAGCCATTCATTTTTCTCCCTACAGTCAAAAACATTCATTATAGCCTACGTAGTTTTACTTGAAGTCTACCAGCGTTGTTTGCAATAAAGAATCCAGCCTTTTGGAGACTTTTCTACCTCTTCTTGTATGCTGTTTTGATAAAGTTACCAGCCCTAATTCTTCCAACATGGCAAATGTGTTTTATCTGTCCTTTCATCAGACCACAGAAACTCCCTTGCCATGAGTGTTCTTTTCAAGGGCTTGAATAGCATACGTATCCTCAGTATCTGCTTCTCTGTTGCCTTTTTACATTGTTTGTCCTGTGTTTCAACAGCCCACTCTGTTCTGTGGCCTTGCTGACACATCATTGACTTTGACAGCATGCTTAGTGTGATGCTAAACCATTACGCAGAATGGTTCCCTGTAAAGTACAGTGTGGTAACCCTCATCATGCATCCTATAGTGAAAGTTTTTCTAGCATTGTCCTGCTGAGGTAACTGCTAGATACAAGAGGCAGTACAGCAAGGGCTCTTCTCATTCTTTTTGCATAGGCTTTAAAGAAGCAAATGAGATGGGGAAGAGGGGCAGGCACCTTTTTCTGTCATCAGTTTCCTAGTATTTATAAGAAGTATGGCAGGAACAACCCTTGTGGTCTAATAAGCACAATGCATCTAACTCTCAGTGGCTTTTGGGATGGGTGGTGTGCTGCAGGAAAGGTTCCTTTTTAATCTCTTTCTCTCAGGACCCCCTCTCTCATTAATTTTTTTAAGGCAAAAAGAGTAATTCATCCCTTAAGCAGGTGCTTCAGAGCTCACAGACAAATTATGCAGATGAAATGGCAGATTTCTAGCTATTTTCTCTCTCTCAGTTGTGCATTCCTAAAGAGAATAATCATAGAAACCGTAGGGTCATGTGTGAGCCTTTCTAGTTGCGTGTTATATTAAAACAGTAAATCACTTTCTTTCATGAATGTGTTTTTTCTGTGTGGAAGCTGTTGGGTAACTTAGTCCAAAGTCAACTAACATCTTTAGTTACTTCAGAGATAATGTGCCCTACAGATGATTTCAATTAATATTTGTTCAGGGCTGTCTAAAGCAAGTAGCCAGTCTGCTTGTTTAGTAAGTGTTAGTTAGAAATATCTCTATTTATGCATGTGAAATGTGACCTTCAGACCCGTTGTGGTCTGCGGGGTAATACCCCCAAAATGGTTTGGCACAGGGTTTTAATTTATGTCCTTCTCTCTTTACTTTCCTTTACCCCATGTTGGAAGCGGGCACAATACCCAGGACTTGTGGAATAGTCAGCCCCAAGCTTGTGCATCTGTTCAAGGAGCAAAAATAGTGATCTTTGTTAAGCAGTTTTTATGGATTTTACAGAGTATATTTTCAATATTCAAAGCCTGGTTCAGCACAGCTCTTCTGCTTCAAATAAGCATGCATTTAGAAATAGTACTTAAACATGAACATGGTTTATGCACTTCACTGGCTGCAGTCTTTCAAAAAGTAGCAGGACTTTTTTAGTTAAACCAGTATTGGAGATAAAGATGATTTATTACTTGTACAATAAGAGTGTTTCTTAATGAGTGAATATGAAATAACAAAGTCAATGCTTTGAAGAAAAGACAGACTGTGACCATCTATTGATGGGATCTATGAAAGCAAGGACCAAACACCATAAATATATAGAATTTGGTCATGATGTGTACATTTTGATTATGTAAAAATGAGAATCTGTGATTACACAGAATAATAATCGCAGAGACTAGCTAAATCATACACAATCAGTGAATGCTGAAAGTGTTTGTGTAAGTTACATTTGACAGAGAGACTAGTGATTAATCTGGTGACATTTAATAAAGTATATTCTTGGATTCAAGCAGGTAGTGGAATAGCTTGACTAACTGCATTGATGAAGAGTTAATAGGGCGATGTAGAGGAAAGTTGCATTGATGTGTTTGCTTTGTTTCTATTTGGACAGAGTTAAAAGTTTGGCTGAGGCATCAGTTACATCACTGTTGCCTTGGTTCTTCCAGTAGAATTGCAGTTGGTTCACACTGGTGTGGCTGGGAATGGATGCAAGATCCTTGTCTCAAGAAGGTTGCAAATAACATCTCTTACAAGCACTGCATTCACCTATGATGGAAGCAGAAACACACCGTATACATATGTTATTAATTTGCTTCTTGTTGGCAAAAATTTGCACTCCTAAAGAGTTCACTATGTTGTAATAAAGCTGGAGAACAAAGGAATTGCTATTTCCCTGCATATAAGACATGCATAATCCCCAGTGAGTGGTTAACATTTGGTGAACATAGGAAGAACTCTGGTGCTAGCAACGTCTGTCTGGCATGTGCAGTCATATCCTTCACAGCTGGGTTACCTTCCACAGGCTTTTCTTGCAATTAAGTTGGAAGAAAAAATTGTCCTTATGTGCCCTAGATAAGTTGATCTCTTTTCTTTAGCTAGCAGAGAAAGTGGAAGGCTCTCAGGCTTACAAAATTATTAAGATGGAACTTCCAGAAACATCTTGTTTCTCAGTTCTTTAGCCATTGGTTTTGCCATACTGCACTTCTCTTTATTATTTATACTTCTTTCATTGTTGCTACCATACATAGACTGGTGGATAGCCAGCAAAGAATTTGGCTGAATTGTCCATCTGTCTGCACTTTTGCTTGAAGTCAAAAAAGTTTTGAATCTGCAGCCTAAAACTTCCATAGTCACTTCCCCTTTCAACTCTTCTTTAAGACAATCACAAAGGTGAGAGAATCATGCATAACTAAAGGAAATATATGCATAGTAACTTCCTCATCTGTAACTACCTGGACGCCATTCAGTATTAGTATTTAGTGTGAGACCTTTTATAAGGTCATCCTTTTTTAAACTTATGTTGACTTATGTGGTGCAACTCCTTTTCTAACACTGTCTTGTTGATTACTCTTGTAAGAAGTGAGCTTTCATTTTTCAAATTTTAGTGCAAATTGCAGACCATTTATAAATAGTGGGAAAAATAATAATAACGCATAACTCCTCATTAGAGGTCTTGATAAATATATTGTAGAAATTTCACATCATTTCATACTACCACACAGGAATGGTCATTCCCAGTCTACAGCAACTTATTAAGCCTCAATATGTGATGTGTGGGATTTATTATTAAAATAATCTTGGGTTTATTCTGAAAATAAGTTTGTATATACCTACAGTTCAATTCCAATGCTTTTGTGTTGGGTAATTTTGTTTGCAAGAATAGTCATAGTCCAATATCCTTAATCCAAGTACAAGTTTTCTTTCTAAGCAGAGTCCTTGATAACAGAGGACCATACAAAGCACAAGAATGTGTCATCGCTACATTCATGTGCCTTTGGGAAGGAGGATCTCCACAAACAGATGTTATGTGTGGTTAGAAATCTCTGTGGAAGTGCAGCTCTATCTTTAACACATCACTCTGTGCTTGGGAATCCACAAAAACACATGCATTACAAAATCAAAGAGTTCTTTGAGTAGTATATAAAATGGGAAAGGAATATCCAAAATTACCCTGCTGCAAGGATTTTCACGCTGTAGATCCCTGTATGCACAGAGATTGCAGCATGAATATTTTATTGGTGATATTTGTCTTTTGGTGCACAGGGAGACTCTTCTCCCTAGTGCTGCATGGTTCCAAACTGAAGATTTTTCCCTTGCCACTTAATGGGAGGACTAATGTGACATGAACTTTTGAATCTCACAGGACACTGGGCCTTTCCCTCCCCTAATTACGGTTTTTACAGTTTGCTTGAAGGGGGTGCTTGTGAAGGGATGCATGCAGCTATGTCTCAAAAAGATTTCGTTTACAGAGGGAAGAAAGATTAATTTTTTCTACTAGGAAAAATGGGACCTTCTCCTGTTCTGGAACATCAACGGTACAATCCTTTGGGTGGGTGGGAGAATTTTATTTAGGAAGTCTGAAATTTCAAGTGTTACCTCTGATCAAATTATTCCTTAAGCTCTTGAAATATGTTCCAAGTTTGCAGAATTAATGAGAAGACAGTTCAGAAGGTTCTTGTAGCTCTCTGGTGGTTTTCATTTTCTTTTTTTCTGTGGGTTTTTTTCTTTTTTAATTTTAATGGATGTACTTACTCTTGAACTGAAAAGCACAGTTACTAAGCAGGTTAGCAGGGAAAGTTGTATGTGGTTTGTTTAAAAAATAGTAAGAGAAGAAAACCTGTTTGGGGACTCCAGGTTTCATGACTCAGTGTGCTGATCCAGCAGCTAGTGAGTCCATCAGACACTACAGTATCTGCTTCCTTGGGGAGTCCATTTTTCTGTACACTGTATCCCAGGTACTTACAAAGAGAAACCAGAAAATAATTACTCAGGTATATAAGAGGGGGGTGCTTAGCCCTTCAGAGCAGATGAAGCGTGCTGAGGTTCATTCTACCTGGTGGCTATTGTGTCTGGCTACTGAAATCACTGGATCAGACTGGGGATGTGCCCTTGTACAACAGGCTCACAGAGCTGCAGATCCTGCCAGTGTTGAAGTCTCTGGGAGTTTTTCCATCCTTCCTCCCTGCTGGCTGCTGAGGAGGACATCCAAACCCATTTTCAGGGGCAATTTTTTTTAACTGAACCAGCTGCCCCCAGATTTATACCCAGTCAGTTTTAAAATGTGTTTTCAAAGGAAACAACTGTGGAAATGAAACTTTGAAAATGTTGCTATTGTTACTTGTTTCTGCTAATGTAAAGATCTCACCAGTGTTAGCACTGATGGGGGGGACTTTTCCAGATGTGCCTTTTGAGAGGCCTGAACCTGTTGATATCTATAGGGAGCACTCAGCCGCTAGATAGAGCCTGCTGTGTGACAGCAGGAGGTGGGGGCTGAGCCACCTCCATACCAGGGGTTTCTTAGCTATCAGAAGACCGTTAGCGTGAAATGTACAGGTTGGGTTGGAGGACTTTGGTAGCTTGTGTCAAGTACCAAACCAATTTCAAGCCTGAATTAGCCAGAAGAGAGTGAATGCTGCTTCTCAGATCCTGTCCTGTGCTTAATGCCAACACACAGGGTGAAATCTTCCCTGGGGTGACCTCTTCTCTTGAATTCTAGGTCTGGACCCTCAGGCTGTCTCTTACGCAGGTCTTTGTTGCAAAGGAGAAAAATACCATGCTAATTGAAGACATATTGCTGCCTCTGAACAAAAAGGGAGAGTCCCTCTTTGGCAAAACGAGGAGTCATTATGGCAAAATGGAAAGTGGACAGTGTTTTGACAGGTGGGAATACAAATCCACAGTTGGAGAAGGCAGATGATCTGTCTCAGTACTGAATTAATCAATGCTTTCCAAAGCACCTGAGGAGCATTCCAGCATGTGGCTGTACAGAGCCACTGCTTGTTAGAACTAACTTGTATGTAGTTTAATTTGCCACAGGTAGGCGAAGGATGAGCTGTGTTCATGTACAGTCTTTGCTTTCAGGTTTTCCAGTCACAAAACTGGAATTCTCTGGACCACTGGCAGCTTGTTTGTTGAATCACTCACTTGTGTGCAAACAGAGCTCAAACCTGTGGCCGTTTTCCATGACAAAGCCGCCAGAGACTATTGTTAAATCCCCATGCTCGGTCTTGGAGCAAGATTTCCCCTTGTTGTCTTACAAGTATTCGGGTTTTTTTGTTTGAAGTGGAAAAGTATTATAACTACTGTAGGGTATATACCCACAGCTTCTGGTATGCACTCAGTCCCACTGATTTAGAACAGAGGAATAGCTACAACATTTTATAAGTGTGCAGAATTTTCTCACTCAGTATAGGAAAAATGGCTAAGCTTGGTCTTGTGGCTAAGCATGAGATTAGAAACATGGACATCTAAATTGTGCTTTCAGCACTGGCAAGGAATTGCTGTATTTTTTTTGGTTGAGTTATTCTTGCTGACTCAATTTCCTCATTTGTGAATAGTAATAATTTGATCTCACATAGTTCATCTCTCCATATATGAGAATCGTATATCCAGACAAATATAAAATAATAAATCATGTCAATCAGTAACTGTCATTGGTGTCTGAAGGAAGGATTAAGAAAAACAAGAATTGGTTTTGTTTTCTCTTTTTTCTTTTTTTGAACTATTGAAAGCTAATTTTAACTTACAAATGATGTCTGTCTTAAGTACTGATTTGTTAATTATGGTATTTAAATGCATGGTTCAACCAACTAAATGCGTTTGAGAGCACTTCTACCTCCCATCCAATTTTATCGAACAGTGTCAGATATTTCTGTATTTCTGGTGAGCTAACCTCATCCCAGAGCCATGAACACAACTGAGACTAGATTACCGTCCTGCCTTGCTGCAAATCCTGACAGGCAGTACAAATTATGGTTCACAGTAGCTCTGGTTTTGTTCTCTGAAGTGGCTGGCTCAGCTATTCTTTGCCTTCTTTTCTCAGGAAGGTTGGCTTGGAGGCACTTGTAGCCATTAACTACTGCTCTTCTAATTGCCAGGGGCTGTCATAGGCAAATCCAAGGACTGTTGTGTGTTTGATTCATGGTTTGTCCATCTAAACAGGACTCTGAGCCTCCACAGTTTTGCCCTTGAAGTCTTAGCAACAGCTAGTTTTAGTTGGTTTTGTATCTGACTTGCTTGGCTTGTGAAGCCATAGGCCTTAAGGCTGTAATCAAGAAACTGTAATCCACCCTGTGGAAATGTCAAAAAAAAAAAGAAAAGGAAAAAAAAGGGTAATCTGTAAATAAGCAGCTCCTAAATTGTTCTGATGTACATGGGTGTCTGCCACAACTTCTGGTGAGTCTGTGATTCAGGAGCTGCAAAACAGGGATGCAGCCACATTCCCGTTTTTCTTTCTGAAATTGCTGTATGCTCTTGCCAAATGAAGCCTCTGCCTATGCCCTTTCAGAATGACTTGTGTGCGCTAAAGAAAGCATATGTAATGATTCAGTAATTGGAAATTCCCCTTAAATATCCTCTAGGTTATATCGAAGATTCAAAAGAGACCTGAATGTGTGTTGAATACTGATTATCCCTGATCTCTTATATGGTCCAGGATATACCATTTGGCTTTAAGAAATGAGCCATTTCTTAAAGAAAAGAATTCTTGGTATCTGCCTGATCATCTGTGACCAGGCATGTCTTTCAGTTTATTTTAGATATTTTTTTTCCCATTTACTGCAGATTGTGTTGGTGGTAATTATGGTAGTCCAGTAGATGTAGTAAAAAGAAAAAAAAAATTCCAGATTGAGTTGTGATAGCCTTTGCATTGTATTAACTTGTTTTAGGGAAAGAACACAGGTTTCAGGACCTGCTTCTACAAAGCAAAAGCGTATAAGATACAGCGTTAGGCTGCTAATTCACATTTTATAAAGACTGAGAATGGAAAATTGCCCCAGAATAAGGACGGGTAATGACATACCTTCTTTTTGTACAGATCTGAAACAAGGGGGGAATGGAGTCCTGGAAGGCTAGGGGAAAACTGAATATTTTTGGTTCGTTTCTTGGAGGAGAAGGCAGCCTCATGAGGATGCTTAATATATTCTGTGTTATAAATGCTACCAACTATCACCAGCTCTTAGAGATGGACATTCTTATTTACAGGAGTCTAAGCATCAAATGGCCATGAAGAGTACATCTGAGAAGAAGCCACCATTTTACCCTTCCGAAGCACAGCAATAGGACTATGGAAGGAAAGCTACATTGCTTTTTTCTGTGCTGATGTTTCTCTTTGGATGAAATAGAATTTTTAACCTCTGAGGTAGAAAATGTTGTATTTTCATGTCAATGCAATGGCTTATGAAAATTTTAATCTGTAAAGTTGAAATAGGTGGTTTCTCTGTGAAATGTTTGCAGTCACTGTCTTGAGATGTTGCTTACTGTTCTAGGTGCCTTGTTGATAAATAGTGTTGGCTGGTCAGTAACTGCTTTCCTTAGAAAAACTTGAATTTAGTTTTCATTTAGATTTAAAGTAAAAGGAAATGACCCCCCCCCCCTTCATTAATTGGGAAAGTGCAATAACTGTGCCCCAGAACAGCAAGCTGAGTCACGAGCAAAGCACTCACCTGAATGGAGAACAGGGTGAAAGGATGGGGTCATGGTGCTGCTCAGGAATGGTTCTTGCCTGTATCTCTTTCAGACCACCCCAAACCTAAATTATCTTCCTGTGAATACCAGCATCAGACTGTCACTGTTTCTGTAGAACTGAGTTTTGACCAAGCCTTCAGTTTTTCAGTGGGAAAAATATTTTGTTGAAGGAGTTTTTGACCACTTTTAATGAAAGCAGTCATTATTTTTACAGATATTAAAGCTTAGGGTGAGACAAATCTTAGGAACTAGGCATCTGCTCTGAAAATCTACAGCTAATAAACCAGTGATGAGTCTATGAATCAGCAGGACTGCAGGGCTCTACTTCCTGGGATTCATCCGAAAGCTGTCTCCCACATTTGTAGAGTTACAGATTTGAAAAATTGTGTGAGAATACAATACAATCTCTTTCTATATGCGGAAGGACTACCAAGGAATATCATATGTAGCTGAAAATATAGTATTTACTTTGAAATAACTGAAGTGTTTTAATGAGAAAGGCTTTTAAAATGAATTTTGCCTCTTTATGGTTTTGATCGTATTGAATCAGGGGATGTATGCTGGATTTCTTCCACATACTGAAGAGTTTTGGTTGTGTGTCTGCAGTTCAGGTCCTCTTCGCTGTTATCTAGCAAACCTGGGGTAAGCTTGTAGTTGAATTGAAGCTTATTGCTGTTTAAAAACAACCCAGCTTGGAAAAAAACTACTTGCAAATGTGAAAAAAAATAATGAAAAGATAATGTGGTAATCGGTTCCTTAGGAAAAAGCACATGCAGTGATACTTTTCACGTGAGGTATTTTGCCAGGAAGTGTGTGAGTGTAACATGGAGACTGGAATACTCCCCTGCCTCATCATTGGGGAGTTTTTATGGGGGTGGGGGAGAAATGTCTGCTTACTTGCCCTCAGACCCAGTTTCAGGCCAGGGAATGGCCAAGACATGGTATGAATACAGCCCTTAGGGGTTTTTTTGTTGTTTTTCTTCGCTTTTCACACAATGGGGTAGTCACCCTACATTGTTGATGGCTTCTGTGCTTATCAGGGGCAGGACTGGGCAGATAAGATATGTTATGCCAAAGCACGCTGTAAATAGTTTCAGGTGCTTACATTTAAAAAGAGGGTATATTTTGAGGAGGTGCTGAAAACATTGTTGCAGAAATCTAGCCGGCGATGTTGGGTTTCATGCTAAGACAGGTCAGCTTCTCTTTTTGCTAAGCTTTTGAAGGCTAAAGGTGAACTATACCGGGAAAAACAATGACGACCAGGGAATAACTGCAGCTGCCTGCGGGTTTCAGCCGTACAACGAACAGGACTGGTGAAACACCCCCGCCCTTGCAGCGCACGGGCGAGACCCGCTGAGGAGGATTCCGACCCGGCCCGGCGCACCTGCCGTTGCTCAGGCCCTGCGGGGCCACCCGGGGGACCCGCCGTTGCACCGGGCGAGGCCGGGGAGGGGGAGCTGGACGCAGCCGGAGCGAGGCTGCAGCGGAGCGCCGGGCCGGGCCGGGAGAGCCGCGCTGCCGGCCGGGGATGCTGCGGAGCCGCGGGCTGCGCCGGTAGCGCGCTCGGCCGGGCGGTGCCAGGCATGCAGGGCAAGGCCAAGCTGCTGCTGGTCCACAACGGCCGCATGGTGAGTCCCGGCTCGGCCCGGGGCGCCGGTCTCCATCCCCCAGGGCTGCCCCGCCCGGCGGCACGGCGTGGGGCTGGGTACCGGGCAGGCAGGGCGGTGTGGAGCGGATAACGGGCAGGCGGAGGGATGCACGGGGCCGGGCAGCGGGCAAGCAGGAGGGTGTGGGGCAGATAACGGGCAGGCAAGGGGTGTGGGGCTGCGTACCGTGCAGGCAGAGGGATGTATGGGGCCGGGCAGCGGGCGGGCAGAGGGGTGTGGGGTGGGTAACAGGCAGGCGGGGTGTGTGGGGCTGGGTACTGGGCGGGCAGGGCGGTGTGGGGCTCGGGTATCCAAAGCAGGCAGAGATGTAGAGGGGTACTAGGACAGGCAGCAGTATACGGGGCTGGGTAGCAGGCAGGCAGGGTTATATGGGGCTGCAGTAATGAGCAGGCAGGGGTTTATGAGGCTGAGACAGCGATATGGGTGGCTATGTATGGCACTGGGGTAATGGGCAAGCAGTGACATATGGGGATGGGGTGACAGGATTCAGCAGTGCTGATGTGTGTGAGGCTGGGGAGCGCAGGCAGGGCAGAACTATGTGGGTATGAGCAGCAGGGATGAATGGGAAAGAGCAAGGACCTGGCAAGACAGGGGTATATGGGGCTGGGGTAATGGGCAGGCAGGGCTGAGCTGAGGTGTGTGGTGCTGGGGTAAGGGGCATGGCAGCGGCGTGTGAGGTGGAATAGCAGGGTCAGGCAGGGGTGGGATAGTTGGGCTGGGATGGAGACAGGCAGGGGGGTGCAGGGCAGGCTGGGGTGTGTGGGGCTGGCAGGGTGGGGGGCACAGGACAGCCAGGTCAAGGGCACCACTTCAGTGTGGCCCCAGTTGAGTGATGAGAGGCAGCGCCATGCAGGGTGTGCTTGGCTGGGCTTTGACTGCAGAGGCTCTGCCCATCTCCCTGCTTGCTGTGGGTCCTGGGATACTGCACCCCCGTAGATGGTATCTGGGGGGGCCCAGGGGATGCTGCAGGGCACCCTGTCCTGCTGTGCTCTGGGCTGGCAGCACCCAGTCCCTGATTTGGCCATCTGCCCTCCAGTAGCTCCAGGACCCAAGGAAGGAGGGAGCAGGCAGTTTGCCTGTCTAGGGCTGTGGTTGTAGTTCCTTCCCTCCCCTCCTCCCCTCCCCTTCCTGTGCCGAGGAGGCTGTTTCTCTCCTCGCAGGGCAGTGGTGGCAGGGTTACATCTGATAGCATCTATCCTTTCCCAAGTGATGGCCTGGTCCCCGGGCAGTAGATGCATGGGAGGTGGGAGAAGAGCTGCACGCCCCTTGTAACTTCCCACCCCTACTCACAGCCCCAGGGTTGGGAGCCCCATGTCCTGCCTCTGCCATGGGGCAGTCGTCCCAGTTGCAGCTAACACCAGCTCAGTGCCTGCTGGCAGCCCCTGTCTCTTGCTCCTGGGTTCAGGCTGGGCTCGCCCTGATGCTGCTGCCTGCCCTAATACTGTTCCATCAGGCTGGCAGATGCTGTTGTGACACCTCTCACCTCTCTTCTCTCCACCCCCACAGGGCCCGGCTGTGTCGGATGGAGGTAAGGCTGCTCTTTGCTCTGGGACAGGAGGCCAGCATCATCCTCAGGGGAGGGGGAAGCCCACAGCTAGCCTGGTGCCAGGGGCAAGGAGCCAGCAGAGTCAGTTCCTGTATCAGCACAGGCTGTGCCATGGCGGGTGCATGGCTGGACCCTTGCAGTGCTGGGCTGAGCCCTCTGCCAGGAACTCACCATACCCCCGCATCCCTCCCACACAGCCCTGTTGTGCCTCTCCCTCCTTTCTGGCTGCTCAGCTGGCACACTTGCCTGTTGGGGGCTGAGGGGCTTACTGGGCCAAGCAGAACCTGGGTACTAGCCAGCCCCAGGTTCTCTGAGGGAGTCTGTCTGTTCGTCTGTCTCATTGTTCATCAGATATCTCAGGTGGCCCATTCACCTGTCTCAGCCCTACCACAGGATCCTTTGAGCGCAGGGTGCCGGTGGCTGATGTTCCCTGTGCAGGGTATGCGCAGTTATGGTATGTTTTGGACAGCAGAAGAAGGGTGGGGAGCGCAGCAAAGCAGCAGCCTGCTGCCTCCTCTGCTTCCACCAGCTTTTGCCAGGAGAGCCCTGCTTCCATACCCTTACCTTCTCTTGCAAATGACCCTCTGCTCTCAGTTGCTCACCAGCTAAACCAGTTCAAAAGCTGGGGTTGCCCCTGGGAACTTCCATCTTTTTGACAGAGGGACTCCATTTGAATGCATGGTCACCTTGTATTTCCTCAAGGGAGGGTTTCCTCAGGGTTGGGAACTGGAGGTGACACTTTCCGTGCCCTCCTCTCACTGGGTTTGTTCCTTGTCCTGGCCAGAGGAATGGAGAGTGTAAGTTCAGGCAGGCACTTCTACTCATCCTCTGAGCTTTCCTCCATCCCGCGTGCCCCACAGCGTCCCCTTCCACCCTGCTTTCCCTCCCCCCCGGATGCCTTCCCCACACATATTGGCTTTGTTCCCTTGGGAGATGAGTCACAGGTGGTGTCACGGTGACACCCCAGGGAGGGGAGGATGGCCAGCGCTAGCAAGGAGGACTGTCACACTGCAATGCCAGCTGTGGCATCACAGCATCCCACTGTATGCTGTGTAAACATTGATGCTTATCCATTCTCAATCTGCAAAGGATGCCACTGTGATGCTCCTTCCATTCCTTACCTGAGGGCTTGCTGGCTCTGATTGGTATCAGGTGGATGAGCTCACTGCAGAGATGGAGGGCTGCTGGCAAGGGGGCGTGTCACTGGGGGACACCAAGGCAGCTAGAAGTGACCCTTTTTCTCTCTCAGAGTTAAACGCCTCCAGGGCCCGTGGCAGCAACCACAGTGTGAACAGCCTGCCAGGACCTCCAGCGACCTGTGGCTCTGCACAGGGGTCTGTGGTCAGCTGGGCCGAATCTTTCGAGACGCTGCTGCAGGACCGTGTGGCTGTTACCTACTTCACTGTGAGTGCCACAGCCCAGACCTCAGTCCCCACTCCTGTCTGCCATTGGCAACTGGCTGTCCCACAGCTGCAGTGCCAGGCAGACCAGCAGCTCTCTCTGCCTTGCAGGAGTTCCTCAAGAAGGAGTTCAGCGCCGAAAATGTCTACTTCTGGCAGGCATGCGAGCGCTTCCAGCAGATCCCAGCCAGCGACACACAGCAGGTACTGGCCTCCACGTAGCCACGGTGCAGCTGAGCCTGTGTCACGCAGCTGCTGGGAGGGACATGGGCATAGATGGAGGTCTGTCATGGCTGCATGTCCCAGGGTCCAAGCCTGTTCTGGGAGGCTGAGCAGGCTGGGAGTTCTTCCGGGAGGAATAATAAGATGGATGTGATGTGCACCTGAAAAGCCACAGCCTTGACTGCCTGCCCCATGGAGAAAGGTGTGCTTTTCCAGCCTGGGACAGCCAGAGGGTGGAGAGTGCTGCTGGGACATCAAGAGAGCAAGGGCAGAGAGCTACACAGGGGCTCATGGGGACAGAGCCACATGGTTGGGGGGGATGGTTTCTACCTTGGGTTGTACCTCCATGGAGAGACCGGCCTATTGTGCCCAGAGCTTGTTGCTGGGTGGGGGTGGCTGGCTCCAATGCTCATCCTGATGCCCAGGTACCAAGCTGGTCCCAGGGGAGACTTGGCCTCTCAGGGCTCAGGTGGCTCTGTGTGGTGAGCCAGGGGCTCCCACACAGTAGCAGTGAGGAGGGGGCTCCAGGTCTTGGCCTGACACCCCGCTCCCCCAGCTGTCCCAGGAGGCACGGCGGATCTATGATGAGTTCCTCTCCAGCCACTCGGTCAGTCCCGTGAATATCGACAAGCAGGCCTGGATTGGGGAGGACATGTTGGCCACACCCTCCCCAGACATGTTTCGCATCCAGCAGCTCCAGGTACGAGCAGCACCCATGCTCCACCCCACCCATGGGATGGAAGCTGCAGGACCACCTTGTGCATCACCCAGCATCATTGCTGTCGCTGTGGGCCTGTGCCATGGGGCAGTGGCTGGAGTGAGCTGTAGGTGGGCAGGGGTCTTAAGCACAGGCATCCTCCCTTTGCAGATCTTTAACCTGATGAAGTTTGACAGCTACACGCGCTTCGTGAAATCCCCACTCTACCAGGCCTGCCTGCGGGCAGAGAGCCAGGGGCAACCCCTGCCTGACCTGCGGCCACACTCCCGCAGCAGCAGCCCCCCACCTGACCTCAGCAAGGTGAGGGGGTGGGAAAGGGGGCAATGGGGATCTGTCCCTTTGCCTGAGAAAATGGCGCTGGGTCCCTTCCCTGCTGCTCAGAGCAAACCCAGCCCCAGGCTGAGGACAAACAAGGGGTCAGGGGACCAGGGAAAGAGAAGGGTCAGCCTCAGATGTGCCCATGCTGAGATTCTCCATTTGCCCCAGAAGTCGAAGCTGAAGCTGGGCAAGTCCCTGCCACTGGGTGTGGAGACAGCAGGCAGTGGTCCCAACCGCAGCCCCCGACGGTCCTTCAGGAAGGGAGAGCGGCGGGAACCCTCCTGGGCAGGTACGTACTGTGCCGAGTTGGGCAGAGGGGCCGTGCCGCCCCTAAAGAGTGCCCGCAGTCCCCACCACTGTCCCTCTGTCTTTCCTAGATGGGGGAGAAGGCAGTGGGAGCACCATGCTGTGGCGTGAGTCCCAGGGCTCACTCAACTCCTCGGCCAGCCTGGACCTGGGCTTCCTGTCCTCGGCCAGTACGGCCGCCAGCCCCTGGACGGAGGTGAGTCATTGCTGCGCTGGCCCCACTGCATCACGCTGCCACCAGCTGGGCTCATCCCATGGCATCCCTCTTGCAGGGCCATCGGAAGAGCCTGGGGGGCAGCGAGGCAGAGCTGCCAGCCAAGCCCATGAAGTACTGCTGCGTGTACCTGCCTGATGGCACAGCCTCACTAGCCTCTGTCCGGCCTGGTCACTCCATCCGCGACATGCTGGCAGGGATATGTGAGAAACGTGGCTTCAGCCTCCCCGACATCAAGGTCTACCTGGTGGGGAACGAGCAGGTAGGGCAGGCAGGGGTGAGAGGGAGCTCCTGCCAGCCAGGCTGTCCCTGGGCTGGGACCACATGCTGCTCTGCTTGCCCTCTCCTGATGGTTTGGCTCTTGCAGAAAGCACTGGTGCTGGACCAGGAGTGCTCTGTGTTGGCAGACCAGGAGGTGAAGCTGGAGAACAGGATAAGCTTTGAGTGAGTGGGAGCTTCGGGGCTAATGCTGTTGCCCACGTGTCCAGTCCATATCACACGTGGCTATCCACAGTGCCCCACACCTAACCCCCTAGGCAGTTCTGAACACCCTGGCTCTGCCCCTGCCTGTCTGTGCTTGCTTGCAGACAGCCTCTTCTCCCCCTCTGCAGCCTGGAAATCTCCTCCCTCAATAAGACCATCCGCATCACGGCAAAGTCAACCAAGCGCATCCGGGAAGCACTGCAACCCGTGCTGGGGAAGTACGGCATGAGCATGGAGCTGGCACTGCTGCGGAGGGTGAGGGCTCGTGCTTCTGTGGGCACAGCCCCAGCCTCCTGTGGACAGGATGCTGTGATGGTGGGACCCTGGGTTTGGGGCTGCTGGTAGTGAGCAGGTGGTGAGGAGCAGTGGTCTGTGGCAGGGGCATCCTGCAGACTTGTGGAGAGTCACCAGTGTTTGAGAAGGGCTGTGGCACCCTGCCATGGGTGTGCTCTGCGCTGTGCAGCCTGTGACCTGGCAGGGTCTGCCGGGGGAGCTCACAGGTCCTCAGCCTGGCTGCCTTTGTCATGCCGCAGCAAGTGTGACACCGACTGGCTCTTCCCATTGCAGCAAGGCGAGCCAGCTGCCGTGGACCTGGAGAAGCTGGTCAGCACAGTGGCTGCTCAGAAACTTGTCCTGGAAACACTGGCAGGTAAAGTGTCCTCCCCCACAAGCCACGTGTGTCCCCCAAGCTACATCCCCCACAGAGTGTTCACAGGGCCAGACTGCTTTCTGCTGACCATGGCTCCTGCTTCCTGGGATGGGGTCCATCCTGTCACTGGCCAGGCCAGGACTGAGGTGCTGGCACAGGGCGCTAAGCATCACTTACCTTGCAGACGTGCGAGTGACGGAGAGCACTGAGGCCGCGGCTGCCCCGTCCCCAGTCCAAAGTGAGGTGAGCTCAAGATCCCACCGCCCCAGTAAGAGATGCCCCCATGGCTGCTGCCATGGTCTGTGGGGAAGGTGTGCCCTGCTGCAACTTTGGCACATGCTGGGGGACTGGGCAGCGGGTGCTGAGGCAGGAGCCAGGCTGTAGGAGGGTGATGAGGATGTGGGCAGGTGGAGTGCTGCCTCCTTGCCCCATCACTGAGGCCTGGGCTGCTCATTGCAGGAGGGAAGCCCAACAGGAACAGAGCCCAACACACTGTGGGAGATGCCTTCCTCCTTCTCCCGGCCCCGGTCTTCAGCTGCCACGAACCTGAACCGCCGCACGTACGACCTGGAAGGTGAGACCTTGCATGTTTGAAAGCTGAGGGTCTGGGGCAAAACACGGGGTGAGGGACGCAGGACTCCTGGTCTGCTGGTTATGGATGCAGGGTCCCGTGAAGCTGGGAATGGGCTGTGGGGGACTTGGGGACCCCTGGTGTGCTGGGGATGGGTACAGGGTCCCAGGGATGCTGGCATGGAGCAGGGAGAAGGTGCAGGTGCTGTGCCTGGGACATGTTCAGGGTCACATCAGGTGGAGAGGGCAGCTGAGGTGTTAGGCAAGGAGTCCAAGTGCCAGGCTCAGGTGCATGACCTGCATTTCCCCCAGGGCTGGTGGAGCTGCTGAACCGTGCCCAGAGCTGCCGGGCCAATGACCAGCGTGGGCTGCTCTCCAAGGAGGACCTGGTCCTGCCTGACTTCCTTCAGCTCCCCGAGCAGGATGACAGCGCCTGCAAGGGCTCAGATCAGCCCCACACCCTTCACCCAGGCTCCGAGGGAAACGGCCATCCTCAGCCCACAGAGCCCACACCGGCTCAGCCTCCGGTCAACCATGAGCTCCGATGAGTCCTGCTGCACGTCTGCACCTGGTGCGTGGTACCCCCGGGCCATGCCAGGGTTCAACATGGGGCCCAACCGGCCTCTGCCCTGCACTGCCGACACTGCCTGGACCGCAGATTCATCCACGTCCTGTCCCAAACTGTTGTGTGGTGTCACTGTGAGTGGTTGAGCAGCTGCCATGCCCCTCAGTGGGGCTGCATCCTGGTGCACGTCAAGGGAGTCCTGTACATAGTTTGAATCCCTGTTGCACTTTGCAATGTCCCATGCATGCCTGGCACTGTCCTGCCCAGTGCCTCTGCCTGCTCTGCCTGCGGCAGAGCTGCCCGCCCAGCAAATCCTGCCTGTGCCAGGCTGGCGCAGCCCCACTGACTGTTTAGGTGGGGAAAACATCCTTCCAAATGAAGGGTGTGCAGGGCAGAGAGGATGGTGGGGTGGCAAGGCAGGCTCCAGCCCTGAACCCCGGTGCTGTTGGCAGGCAGGGGCAGGAGAATGCGTGTCTGGAGCTGAGGGCCGGATCTGGTCCCTGGCCCCACAGGAACAGGGCTTTCCCCATTGTTGATGTGTGTGGGTCTACCCTTCCTGGGGAGGGTAAGCATGGCCCTGCTGGCCTGTGCCCTGGGCAGGTTGTTACTATCTGCATAGTGTGAGTGTGGCTGGGCCTGATCCTGCCATGATAGCACTGCCACTGTGGAGCAGGGCACCTGGTTCCTGCCCCAAGCAGACAGAAGCAGAGCCTGCAGGTCGTGCCAAAGAAGCCTTCCTCCTCCCTGCAGGGAGACCTTGCATGGGCGGCTGCTGAAGCAACCGGCAGGACGAGATCCCCATCGGTCCCCTGCCCTGGCCCAGCTGGGGCTGCGGGTGCTTGGCCCTTGGGGACAGACAGGCCTGCTGGTGCCAGAGGAATGCAGCACCCCTGGGTGCTGAGCATCTGAGCCTGGTGTGCAGGTACCCAGCAGGTGCCCAGCCTGGCATCCCTGCCAGCAGCTGTGATGGGCTATAACTTTGAGCCTGGCTTGCTGGATCTGGCTATGCCTTGTGGGTCCTCAAACCAGCAGCCCCATATCCCCAGAGGTCCCAGACCCAGTCTATGATGGAGACAGCCCCCTGACAGCAGCCAGGAGATTCCTCCATCATCTGCGTGTGCTGAGGCCCTTCGTGGCTGTGTCCTGGGTCACTGCTCTGTCACCACTGCCCAGCCAGAGGCAGAGGGGTGGCCCAGGGCTTGCCCAGGGATGGGGGCCATGACCACCCAGCCCCACACTGCCATGGCTGGCTGTGGCCCTGGTCACAGCCCCCCTGTGTCTCCGTGGTGCTGCTCAGTCCCGTCTGTGGTGTGAAACCGGGGGAAATAAAGAGCATTGCCTGGATGCGCGTCCCTCTCCTTCCTCTGCCACTAAGGCTGGACGGTGACTTTCCCAGCAGTGATGCCTCCCCAGCTCCCCCCCACCCATACCCCACGGAGCCCCCCCGAGAGCTAGGGCAGGACTAGAGCCAGTCCTCAGCTCCAGTGCCACCCTGCCTGGCAGCAAGGGGCAGTGCCAGGAGCTTGTTTTCCCGGCACTGCTGATGGTGTAGGGGAAGCTGCGGGACCGACATGGCCAAGGACTTCAGCCCCAACCCTGTCAATGAGTGACAGCCAGAGCTGCCAGGGCCTCACTGGGTTAATGATTGTGGGGGCAGCTGGCCAAGAGCCCCCAGGCATGGGGGCAAGTATGGACACCAGCCTCCTGCCCACTGCAGCCTGGCACAGGGCTCTGTGGGTGCCACTGGCTGCACCCCCTGGCCAGAAGGGTCCCCAGGCCCTGCAGGGGCAGGATATGTCCCCAGCTGTGGCACTTCCTAGGCATTCACCTCCATCAGTTTGTGATTTGGCAGAGGTTGTTGATGCTCCAGCAGTGGCAGGGATGTCCCCAGGCTGTCCTTGAGCACCCAAGGGATCTCCCCTTGCTCCTCCCACACAGTCACAGCTGGCTTGTCTATGGTGATGGGTCCTGGGAGTGCCGGACCCTGAAGGAATGGAGATGTGGCAGCCATGTGGTCCCTCCATGCCCACTCCTCATGGGCACCGGAGCTGGAGGGGCCTTTGGTCCCTGGCTCTCCCTGGGTAGACATGGATGCGAGCTGGCCGGGCGCCTTGTGGGTGGATGGAAACTTGGCTGGAGGTGCGTAAACAGCGGGTAATGATAAACAGCATCATGGAGGTGGTGACGGCAATGCTGGCATCGTTCCGCTCCTGCCCACCCCAGCATCGTGCATGCTGGGAAGATGCGGGCTCTGCCCTACGCAGCCCTCGCAGTGCTGCCGGCTGCTCTGTGCTGAGCTGCTGGCATGGGCTGAGCCAGGCTGTGTGCCACCATCACCACCAGCAACAGGACACAGGGACCGCACTGGTGCTGACGTAACCTACCACCAATGCCCTGGCAGCAAGGACGGCACGTGGTCTGGGCAGAGCCGGGTCCCTCGAGGCTGATGCTCAGATGGCTCCGAGGATGGTGGATGTGTGCACGGCCTCACCTATGGTTTGGGATACCCTGGCAGCACCAGCACTGAGCCCTTCTCCTCCTCCTCCTCCTCCTCTTGTGCTGGGGATGAAGCACCTGGTGCCAAGTGATGGAGAGCTGAGGCTGCTCCAGCATCGCCCCTTGGGCACTGGGCTCCAGCACTGCCTCAGCTTTGCTCCCCACTGCACCAGGTGCCGCTCACCCAGGGGCAATGCCAAGCTTCGGGCAGGCAAGTTGGTGTGTGCCAGTGGCACGGTACCCCAGGGGCGTGTGCCCCATCCCGCCCCAGGACTGCGGCTGACGTGGGATGCCGTGGGGTTACCCATTAACTGCAGGAATTTCTGGGGAGGAGGTGAGCAGCAAGCAGAGGTGAGGGGCAACACGGGACTCCTTAGACTTTGCTCTTGGCGTGCATATAAAGGGCCTCAGTGTCCTGTGGGCCACTTCACTGGAGGGACGCGTGGATGTGGCATGGGGACATGGTGCTGCCTTGAGAGCCCAGCCAGCCCCAGGTGAGCAAGGCCCTAGGCAGGAAGGGTCCCCTCCCTGTGTCCCCAGCCTGCCCTTGTGAGCTTTCTGGGGTGCAACGGTGGCGGCCAGTGATCCAGGGGACCATCGGGGGTGGGATGGTGCTCCTTGGTGGTGCCAGCACCACAGGGATTCAGGGGGCCAGTGGCGGTTGGCACGGCGCAGTCATGGCTCTGCTGTGGTGATGTGTGGCCACCTCTGCTCAGTCTCAGCAGGAGCGATGCTGCCCTACCGGAGGGAGAGCCCAGCCCTGCCCCGCTGCCCGGTGCGGGGCGGCCGGGTGGTGCACGGACCCCAGTTCACCTACTGCCCCAGCCCCCAAGGTAGGTGCCCCCAGCCCTCCTCCTCCTCCTCCTCTCCCTCGCTCTGCCGGGCTCGGTTGTTTCTGGCCAGACCCTGGCCCAGGCAGTGCCTGGCTCTCCTCTGCAGGGGGGGCCCTGCAAGGATGGGGCCGTAACACAGGTGCCCCCTCTCCCCAGCTCTGCACCGGCTGCCGGGTGCCCACACCTGCCCCTTCACCGTTGGTGCAGTGCCTTGCCCTGACCATGGCTTCCCCTGCCCTGGCTCCCCCGGGCGCCTGGGTGAGGGCAGGGAGCGGTACGAACTGGATACGCTGCCCTGGCAGGGGCCCCGGCTGGGCTTGGATGAGCTGCAGAAGCCAGGTGAGACCCCCAGGTGGTGGGCACACAGCACCCAGGTTGGGGAGTACCCCAGAGACCTGCCAGTGGCACCCAGAGGAGCCTCGGGGTGCCAGGACTGGGGGGTTGCTAAGAGAGCCCCAGCTTTGTCCCTGGGACTGGCAGCAATTCCTCCCCACTGCCCCATGGTGCTAGTCTTTGTGCTGGCACCCCAGCTGGACCCCCAGCACAGTGGGCTGCCTGCCAGCAGGGGAGACCCTCAGCTCCCTGGGGTGCCACGGGCAGAGGCGAGGAGCAACAGGGGCAGTCAGCACAGGGTGCTTTAGGGTGGGAGGAGATGGAGGGGACCCAGGGAGTGGTGGCATGGCTGGGGACATGAGCCCTGTCCAACCAGTGGCACAGGACGGCATAGGGCCACGGGAGCCCTGGGAGCCGGGGCCATGCCACGGCCGGTGTTTAACACTTTCTCTTGTCTTGCGCAGAGCTGGGGTGCTGGGCCAGGGTCCAGTCCATCTGTGTCTCCCTTCTCAAGGTGCCCCTGATGTTCGGGTTCCTGTACCTCTTCGTGTGCTCCCTGGACGTGCTCAGCTCTGCCTTCCAGCTGGCTGGAGGTAGGCTGGTGAGGGTGCCTGGGCGGCTGGTGGCACCCACCATGCCGGCACCCTGTCGCTCACGCTCTCTTGCAGGCAAGGTGGCCGGGGACATCTTCAAGGACAACGCCATCCTCTCTAACCCAGTGGCTGGGTTGGTGGTGGGCATCCTGGTGACCGTGCTGGTGCAGAGCTCCTCCACCTCCACCTCCATCATCGTCAGCATGGTCTCCTCAGGGCGTGAGTGTGCCCATGGGGGTCTTGGGGACCTGAGGCTGGGGGACAGGGTGGCTGGATGGGGTGACCCTGAGCCAGGCCATGTGGGGCTAGCGGGTGTCTCTGTCCCCAGTGCTGGAGGTGCGCTCTGCCATCCCCATCATCATGGGCTCCAACATCGGCACCTCTGTCACCAACACCATTGTGGCCCTCATGCAGGCTGGCGACCGCAGTGAGTTCAATCGGTGAGAGCTGGTAGGGGCAGAGGGGACTCAGGGGGCTGGGGGCTGCTCCCCAGGGGCCACCCCATGCCAAAGGGCTCCTCTGCACAGGGCCTTTGCCGGCGCCACAGTGCATGACTGCTTCAACTGGCTGTCGGTGCTGGTCCTGCTGCCACTGGAGGTGGTGAGCGGGTACCTGCACCACGTCACCCGCCTGGTCGTGGCCACCTTCAACATCCGCAGTGGGAAGGATGCCCCTGACTTGCTGAAGATCATCACAGAGCCCTTCACCAAGCTCATCATCCAGGTCTCCTCAGCTGCAGTGTCCCCCAGGGTGGTGTCCCCAGGCTGGTGGTAGTCCCCCAGCACTGCTGTCCAAGTGCTGGTGGTAATATCCCCAGCACTGGTGTCCTTTTGATGGTGTTGTATCCAAGTGTCCCCAGGCTGGCAGTGGTGTCCTCATCCCAGTGAAGACGTCCCTGAGCTGTGGGTGCTGTCAGCCCCCAAGGGCTCTCTCCAACCTGTGTGTTGTTGCAGTTGGACAAGTCAGTGATCACGGGCATCGCAATGGGGGATGAAAGCCTGCGCAATCGGAGCCTCATCCGCGTCTGGTGTGGCCCCACACCCCCACAGGTGAGGGGCCCGTGGCCCTGCTGGGTCTACCAAATGATCCCACGGAGGGTGGGTGGTGGGCAGGGTCTGGCCGAGGATGCTGTGGAGCTGGCTGCTGCCCACCCTCTCCCTGCAGACAGCTGCTGTGGAGACTGGGCCCCCCCTGAACTGCACGGCCCCCCGCCACTGCAGCACTAAGGTTATAGAGAGCCTCCACAACATCACCAGGCAGAAGTGTGAGTGGGTGCAGGTGGCTTGGGCAGGGCTGGGGGGCATGAGGCTGGGGAGGTGCAGGCGGGGCTAAGGGGCTGCATGTGGGATGGAGATGTGCTGGGCATGGGGCTGGAGTCATGATGTGGGGCAGGGCTGGGAGATGTTGGGGCTGGGGTCCAGGTGGGGGGGTGTCTTGGAGGGGACAGCTTTGTGAGTGGGGCCGGGCTGGCCCCAGCCCCTCGCCCAGCCGAGCTGTGGGACAGGTGAGCACCTCTTCACTGACACACCGCTGCCTGACCTGGCTGTGGGGCTGGTGCTGCTGGCTGGGTCCCTCATTGTGCTCTGCACCTGCCTCATCCTCCTGGTCAAACTCCTCAACTCCCTGCTCAAGGGGCAGGTGGCCAAAGCCATCCAGAAGGTCATCAACACTGGTGAGTGGGATGGGGACCACTGTGGGGTGAGTGGGATGGGACCCTGCCTGCTCCCCGGCCACCCAGCCCCATCGCCATCCCCATCTGCCTTCCTCAGACCCATCCCTGGCTGCCCCTAACCCCCATACCTGCCTGACACCCATGCCCCCTGCCTGCCCCTGATCTGCACTCTGCTTACAGCTGTCATGGCCTCCTGGTCTCCACAGCCTCTTTCCCCAGCCATCCCAGCCACCAGCCACCAGGCTGGCCCCATACCCACAGCCTGACCCCATACCTACAGCCTGGCCCCACAGCCCCCTCCCCAGCACCATGTAGGAGCCCCGGGCTGCTCCCAGTTGATGTGTCCATGCCCACATCCATGCTTCTGTCCATGCTTGTGCCCATGGCCATGCTGTGGCAGACCTCCCGCACCCGCTCAGCTGGCTCACTGGGTACTTCGCCATGGTGGTGGGTGCTGGGATGACCTTCGTGGTTCAGAGCAGCTCTGTCTTCACCTCCGCCATCACACCCCTGATCGGTGAGTCCTGGTCATGTCTTGTCCCCTGCCATGTGCTGGTCCCCCCTACAATGGCCTGTGGGTGCTAGGGCACCCAGAGAGGTGGGAGGATCCATGCATCCTTGGGAGAGTGTGGGGACAGTGCTGGTGAGGAGCAATGAGACAGGATGGGGTGCCTCCCCTGCAGGCCTGGGCGTGATCAGCATTGAGCGCGCCTACCCGTTGACCCTGGGCTCCAACATCGGCACTACCACCACTGCTATCCTGGCTGCCCTGGCCAGCCCAGGGGACAAGCTGGCCAGCTCCTTCCAGGTATGGTCAGCCTGGGGCCATGGCCGGGCTGACGGGGCCGGGGGGGGACGCCAGGCAAGGCAAGGGCTGGAGGAAGCCCATGTGCCTAGCCCAATGGGGATGCCGTCCCTGCAGATTGCCCTCTGCCACTTCTTCTTCAATATCTCCGGCATCCTGCTGTGGTACCCGCTGCCTTTCACCCGCCTGCCCATCCGTATGGCCAAGGCACTGGGCGAGCGCACAGCCAAGTACCGCTGGTTTGCCGTGCTGTACCTCATCATCTGCTTCCTCCTGCTGCCTTCCCTCATATTCGGCATCTCCATGGCGGGCTGGCGGGCGCTGGTGGGGGTGGGTGCACCCTTCCTCAGCCTCCTCTTCTTTGTGGGGCTGGTGAACGCGCTGCAGGTACGCAGCCCTGGCCGCCTGCCCAAATGGCTGCAGACCTGGGACTTCCTCCCCGCCTGGATGCACTCGCTGCAGCCCCTAGACAGGCTCATCACTCGGGCCACCCTCTGCTGCACCGACCGCTGCCGCAGCCCTGAGGGCTGGGAGGAACGCGAGGCCCCTCGCCATGACAAGGCCAGGCTGGGGCTGGACAACCCCGCACTCTCCTACCCTGAGGAGGTGCCCAGCCCTGCTGTCCGGGTGGGCTCCCCTCGCCTGCCCTTGCATGGTGCCACCCGGCTCTAGCTGGCACCGGATGCCCAGGCCACTGCTCTCACAGCCACCCAGTTTCCACCGTCCCCACTCAGCTGGTGTCTAATAAATGCCGAGCGCCCGCACCCCAGGTGTGTGTCTCTTCACAGAGGCTCCTGCCTCTGCAAACCCTGCCGGAGCCGCAGACAGAGCCACAGGTGCCAGATGCCCAGTGTCCACCCTGCAGCCATACACCACCACTGTGCAGACCGGTCTGATAAGGGTGCGCGGTGCTGGGGATGCACCAAATGCGCTACTGGTGCCACAGCTAAACCCTGTGGTTTGCAGCCAGCCTGTACTGACGTGCCACAGGCAGCATCTTCTTCCACCCGCCTCACCCCAGAGGGCTGAGCCCTCAGGGTCCGTGCTGCATGGTTATGTGCCACGGCAGTGTGTCGGTGAGCCAGGCACAGCACAGGGCAGCTGGCGAGGTGCTGTGGTGCTGCTGGGCTAGGGCTCAGTGGGATGTCAACTCCAGGTGCTCAGGCAGCGTCCCCAGCCTGCTGGGTACCCCAACACCCATGGCAGGAGCCCTTTAAGTGTTGGCAATAACCGCTTCTCCCACTGCCCACAGATGCTTGGGCTCCTGCCAGCGATATCGGCCTGTCCCTCCCTCCCTCCTTCCCGCCCGCCCTCCTCCGGGCTGGGACCAGCGGAGTCAGCGGGGCTGCCGTGGGAGCTGCGCCGGGGCTCCCGGCACTGCCGCCACCCCGTGTGCCTGGCCTGGCTGCCACCGGGCCAGGACGACCTCTGCCTTGCTGCCACACCGGGTTAGTAGGGGAGCAGTGGCGGCCAGGCCACCCACCCAGGGACTCAGCGATGCTGGGGCTGCACCACAAGATGCAGCAAGGACGGTGAGCAGGGCGTGCGTGGTGGGGGGCAGCCCCATGGGGCTTTGGCAGCCTGAGCAGCTGGGCCAGCATGGAGCCAGCTGGCACCCTCCCCAATGCCTCCGGTAACGGCAGCGAGGCTGGCAGCGCCCCTCACTCGCCTGCAGCCACGGGACTCATCCTGATGGCTGCCCTGGCCGTCCTGCTGGCCACGCTGGTGGGCAACGCGCTGGTGGTAGTGGCCATCTCCACCAGCCGAGCCCTGCGGGCCCCGCAGAACCTCTTCCTGGTGTCCCTGGCCTCGGCAGACATCCTGGTGGCCATCCTTGTCCTGCCCTTCTCACTGGCCAACGAAGTGATGGGCTACTGGTATTTTGGGGGCGTGTGGTGCAGCCTGTACCTGGCGCTGGACGTGCTTCTCTGCACCGCCTCCATCGGGCACCTCTGCGCCATCAGCCTCGACCGCTACTGGGCCGTCACCCGGGCAGCCCGGCTCAACCTGCGCCGCAGCCCTGCGCGGGTGAAGGGGATGATCGGGGCGGTCTGGGCAGCGGCAGCCCTGGTGGCACTGCCACCGCTCCTGCGGGCCCGGCCAGGCAGCCAAGAGTGCCAGCTGAGCCAGGAGACCTGGTACGTCCTAGCCTCCTGCGCCGCCTCCTTCTTCGCCCCCTGCCTCGTCATGGTTGCCGTCTACTGCCGCATCTACCACCTGACTGCCCGCCGGACAGCGGCCCTCCTCGCTGCCCGCTCTCCACACCCCGCCAGTACCAGCAAGAAGGGGCCGGGGGTCAGGATGTCGGGCTGGCGGCACCGGAGCCAGCACCAGAGCGTGTCGCTGTGCCGGCAGCGGCTGGTGCGGGCGCAGGAGAGGCGCTTCACTGTCGTGCTGGCCGTGGTGATGGGGGCCTTCGTGCTGTGCTGGTTCCCCTTCTTCTTCACCTACAGCCTGGGGGCTGTCTGTGGGGAGGGCTGCCGTATCTCCAAGCCTCTCTTCAGCTTCTTCTTCTGGATCGGCTACTGCAACAGCAGCCTCAACCCCCTCATCTACACCCTCTTCAACCGGGACTTTCGTGCTGCCTTCCGCCGGCTCCTCGCCGTGCCCCACCGGCACTGCACCTAGGGCATCACCAGGACACAGCCCCAAGCCCCGCTCACCCCTGGCAGCACCCGGCCCTGCCATGGACCCTGGACTGCAGTGCTGGTGTGCATCTTGAGGTACTTTTGGAAACATGGGGTTTAATAAAATGAGGCCAAAACCTGTGCCCAGGGCTAGCGTCTGCCTCCTGGGAGCCCATCAAGCAGCATCCATCACCAGCACCCGTTGTCATCCCAACTGTCCTCTTTGCAGCGTGGGTGACCCGCTGGTGGTGACAACTCGCCATGGCAGCTCTGGTGAGCGCCAGTCCTCCCCACTGCCAGGCGAACCCCAGCTCCTCTGCACGCCTGTGACTCCCAGCATCCTCTTGCACAGGGGATGGACCTCACAGCTGCTGTGGCCAGGGGGGATGAAACTCCCCACAAGGCAGCATCACTTGCACCGAGCTGAGCTGGCCATGCCACTGCAGCAGCCCAGTCCGAGCCCTGTGCGTCTCTGCCGGGGCTGTCCCCTCTGGCTGCCCATCAGCACGTAGCTGTGCCATCATGCCATGGGGGCCCTATGGAACCACATACGTACCCCACGGTGGGATACAAGGGGTGTGGGGCTGGGGTCCAACACCCCACATCCTGCTCAGGGTCTTCATTGGGATCTTGCTCCAGGAGGGAAAGGAGGAATGACATCCTGATGCTGGAAATGCCATCCTCCCTTGGGAGAGTGTGGGAGATTGCACCGCATGGGAACAGGCTCCGGCACAGCCTGAGGTGCGAGGGGCCATAGGGGCAACCATGGGGCAAAGACCCTGGGGCAACCACATCCTCCCAGGGGCAGCAGCCGCCCCACACCCGCTCTGTCCGGCTCCCTGCCCTGCTCCGCAGACACCCGGGGGTCAGAGGCTGCTCCACTTCTCCAGCTTTGCCGCTCAAAATAGAAAATCTCAAAACATTGGACTTTCACTTGGCTAAAAACAGCCACTGGCGCCTGGGAGCTGGAGCCCAAGGAACGCCAGCCCCCGCCAGCACCCACCAGCCCCTGCCGGGGTGGGCACAGCTCAGCCATGGAGCACGGGGGGCTAAAAAGGACAGGGGTACTTGCAGCGGTGAGTAAACCCGGGCCATCCCCTGCACCCACTGGCCCTGTGCGCAGAGGGTGGTGGCATGAGCTCTGGGACCAGAGGAGGCTCCTGGCAGGGATTGTGCCGGGATGGGGGCCCAGTGCTGACCCCCTGGAGGCAGTCGGCCCCAGCAGTTGCAGCCATGCTGGCACCATCTGCGGAAGAAGCTGCCCTATCACTGCTGCCTGGCTTCCCCTCCCGCAGCTGCCTTTTGCCTTTTCACAATTATACAGCACTTCGCTTCTAAAAATACCCAGGAGATGAGGGCGCCTGATGGGGACTCAGCCAGGCCAGCTCGGCCGGAGGAGAGGAGCTCTGCCCCAGGGGCACCAGCTCCATGGGCAGCACATCGGGGCCCCGCCACACTGCCCTGGCTTGTGCACTCTGCCCTCACCCTTGCCCAGCACTGCAGGGGCTGACCAGGGGACCAGGCACTGTCCCTCCTCCTGGGCATGAGTGTGTGGCTCCAGGATGCTGCAGGGCAGGAGAGGCTGGGGACCAGCCAGAGTGGGGGCATGCAGGGACGCCCTGCCCCAGCTTGGGCAAGGAGATGCTAGCAGAGCCAGCCTGTGCTGGCATCAGAACAACATCCGAGCCACCAAGGGGAGCTTCAGGCTGATGTCTGAAACATCACATCCCACGGGCTGGATGGGGTCTGGGAGCACATGCTCCCTGCCTTTGCTCCAGGCACTACCAGGATGCTGGGGCACTCCGAGGAGAGCTCCCCTACTGAGCATCTCCCACTGCACTGCCATCCAGCACCATCCTGTCCACAGCAGATGGGTCAAGTAGGTTGCTCTGTATCTCTGCAGCAGCCATTTCCATTCTAAGTTTGTACAAAGTCTGTTTTACCTGCTACAGCATGACCCTTATTCCTGCCCTACTCACAAGCTGCCATGACCCCCATACTGCCAGGAAAGCAGTTCTCCTCAAAGTGCTGATTACTCCTGCCCAACTGCAGCACCTGCGCTGTCTGCCTAGAATTGCATCCTGCATTTTCAGGCTGTTTCTCCAACTTCTCAAGATTATTTTGAATTACTCCCCTGATACGCTTGGGTTTGAAGCCATCTTTCCCTCCAGCCACACCTCCTCCACAGAGCTAAAAAGCAGAGTCCTGATTCCACCACCTGGGCTGCCTCCAGCTGTGTTTGGGACACCAGGACCCCTCTGGACTCTCGTGCTGCTCTGGCAGGACCCTGTGGCTGATAACTCTTGCCAGCAGTGGTAATGGTGCTGCAAAACACCAGCTGGGAGGAAACAAAAAGTAGCAACCTAAGGGTTAAACATGCAAATGCAAGCAAGCAAAGTCATCACATCTGAGGCTCAAAATAAGTATGTGTCACCTTTAAAAGGAAAGCAGCTCTAAAAGAAGAAAGCTCACAGCATGAGCTCATTCCTCATGGCAGAGTGACACAGGAGATCACCTCCAAGGTATGGCAGGGCAAAGCATCCTCCTCCTTCTTGTTATCACTGTGGGTTCGTAACCAGAAGACGTGACATCTGATCTCCAGCGGATGCTGAAGGGCATGGCCAACCACAGTCAGTACCAATTGCACAGGTAATGAGTGTTTGGAATAATTTGTGTTATTATCAGCCTTGCTACAGCCTGAGGACATGAACCCCTTCCCTCCTGCTTGCTAGCATGGCCCAGCCAAGCAGCACTCAGGGGCCCGGGCT
Source organism: Elanus axillaris (assembly GCA_026212715.1). Lineage (NCBI taxonomy): Eukaryota > Metazoa > Chordata > Aves > Accipitriformes > Accipitridae > Elanus > Elanus axillaris. The sequence goes on from JANZLQ010000001.1 coordinate 19,037,202, forward strand.
GGTCCCCACCAGCAGGTTGCCACTGACAGAGGCTGGCAGAGGGACCTGCCCATCATCACCCCATGTTCCTCCATGCCCTGGCCACCACCAACCCTGCACCTGGGGCAGCCCCACTGCCACCAGCACCGCACACAAGGCAGGAAGGAGGCATCACCTGTGGGCTGGAGCAAGAGACAGCAGAGGTGACATCTGCACCCAAAAGCCAGGAGCAGAAAGCAGGGCAGGCACAACTTGCTAACAGGTAAGAGGGTTAATGAGCGGTTTTATGCCCAGGAGAAGCAGGGAGCTGGGCAGGTCATCTGTGGGGCTGATGGACCACCGAGGGGTGCTTTAGTAAGACAGAGCTCTGCAGAGTAATCACCGACTTATTTGCTGGGCATCAGGTGGGGAGAGGATCCCACACCACAGCTTGTCTTCAGACAGGGTAAGACTGCTAATTGAAGTACCAGTGGGAAAAAAAAAAAAAAAAAAAAGGCTTTTAGAGCAAATCATCAGAAGGAAGAAGCCTGCAGGAGCAGCAGCACTCGCTCAAGAGCCCAAGAAGAACTCAAACATCAGAATGGCACAGGACCAGCCACCGCTGTCAGCCCCAGTGGGACAAGACTGGCAGTTCCGCACCCCACACACACCATCAAGGGCACCAGGGGATGAGGAAACCCCAGACCACCACGGCAACAGCGACCGGGGAGGCCAGGCCCAGCACCAGAGCTTGCGTCACCGGCCCTGCAGGGATTGACCAACACCGGACACAAGGGTGCTTGGAAGGCTTTACTGAGGCCGTCGCAAACGCAGGGCCCGGCTACGAAGAGGGGGGAAGGCCCCCCCTCAACATGTAACTGCTCTTAACAAGAGCACAGAACACCCCAGACAAGTCCCCAAGCCCCTCCCACCCACCGCAGCCATCGCAACTACCAGCACCCAACACCCACACTCACTCTAGAGCCCCGGCCCCAGCGCCAGCGCCGCCTTATAAATAGCCGCTCGGCCCCGCCCCCCAAACGCCCCAATCACGACCCAAGCTGGAGCGGAGTGGCAGCTTCCCACCCAATCGAATGCCGCAGGAGGCGGGACCCTTCATGTGGTGGGCGCGGTGGACGCTCGCCCAATCCGTTCCCGGAGCGGCGGCCGCGCTCCCTGAGTGACACCTCGCCCTCCAGTCAGCACCCGTCCCCTCTTCCCGGCAGGGCTTCGCCAATGGCTGCCGAATGACGCGCGCTTCTCTCTCTCCGCCCCGCCCTCTCACACCTCCGCCCGCCGCGGGGCCAACGGGAGGGCAGCGGCGCAGCGGAGGGGGCGAGGCTTCCTGGGGGGCTGGGCCAATGGGAGCGCGGCGCGGGAGGAGCGTGGGCAGGCATTGGCGGACTGGGTGCGGGTGGGCG